>CM031385.1:8370856-8773119 GCA_018350135.1 Citrus trifoliata
ATCCTCCCCATGAATCGGTGACAAAATAATGTGCAAGGGGAGAGTACCTGATTTCTCTTCGCAAATGCGCGGAGTGTACGTTTATTGGATCAATCATTACTGCTGTTTTTTTTGTTGCAAGTACCCTTTGAAACTTTTCTTTTCTGACATTTTTTGGGAAAGTTTTTTCTTGAGAGATAATTGTCATCGAAATTTGCTTCCACATGATAAACTGTTTGATGCCTCTAAAAATTTGGTCAATGACTGCGAGAGGTGACTTCTCACTCTAGAGTCTCGACCTTTGCAAATTACAATGTTGGGCATTTTCTGAGGAGTTGCCCCGTAAAACGAAATAACTCAGGACTGGGGATTTAGGTCATCGTGCAGGAAATGCGCAGACTAATTACGAACTAGCAGATGCTGAGTGTTTATTTAACGCCTAAACTATCAGTTTATGAGAATATGAGATTTGTGATAAAAATTCTGTGAAGTAAAAAACTAATAAAACATTAACTAAAAATTACTTTGTAAAATTGCTCGTGCACTCTTATCTAAAAAAGAATAACTACATTGGGGATTTGCCTCATTTGATATTCGTTTCTATTGTTTAATTTTCTTTAAAAAATCCCGACCACCGCATCTTTATGATACTATGGGAATATTTGAATTTCCATTTTTATCTGTTATTGCATTACTGTATATTAAAGAAGGTTTGTGGCTCTGTCATTTTCCCTGCATCTAGGTACATAATAATTGGACCGTCCTTTTTAACTTGTACAGAAAAATTCACAAAAAATAATTGTTCGCATGATTAAGGCTTGCATTAACGCTAAATCTGTATCAGTATTAAAAGTTATGAATAGAAATTACGCGATTAGAAAATATAAGTTATCAAAAAAAGGGAAAAAAAACTAAAAAACGACGGCACCAGAAATAGTTCAATCAATTTTGATTCCACTTACCCCAATTCTAAAATTTTCAGGCTACCCGTGGTTCCATCGAACCAAGTCTCTCTCTCTCTCTCTCTCTCTCTCTCTCTATATATATATATATATATATATATTATTTGTCAAAAAAGCAACTACCATGTTTAAAGAGAAATTACGAAATGATAAAAGAGAAATACTCACTGATGCCAATAACTTTTTGAATACACAACTGAATAAATTTGAGTTCCTTGATAATATTTTCAAGGGAGAATTTATATATACATGTGTGTATGTGTCTATTTACTTTGTGAGAAATAGCCGTCTAACATCTCAAATTGAAAAACCAGTTCCCCGCAGCTGTTACATTGTAGATTTGTCAATACATTAACGGTATATTTACTAATCAGTATTCAGAATCGATTAGAGTCGGAATGAATTGAAATTAGAATGGACTGGAATCGAAATAAGAAATAAGAATCAGAATAAATTGTATTGTCATCGATATGTTTATTTTATCTTAAAATCGGAATGAATTGTTATAAGTTACTAAACTGACTTTAGTTGATTATTGTCATTATTTATTATTATTATTAAATAATGATTGCGATTTGAGTATATAAACTTATATACTAAACTTATTATTATTATTATTATGTACTTCATACGTACCTATTTTGTACTTTGTATTTTGTATCTTCTTGTACAAAGACTACTATTCAAAGATACGATCCAAAGATTACTGTGCACTTGAAGCTCCGCTACAGTGAACAGTGCGGAGTCAGTTGTGTCCAATGGACCACCTGGAAAAAATTGTTTGTTTGTTTTTTTTTTTTTTTAAGAACAAAAATATACATACTTACAAACAAAGATTAATTCTATTATAATATATCTTTAATGCTTGATAGGAGAAAAAATGCCGAAGCAGTCATCTTCATTTTCATCACCAAGAGAGATAAAGGGTTCTTCATCTGCCGAGGTGCTTGAGCTAGAATTGGCAACTGACGTCTCTGATCTCGTGGCGAGAAGTTGTTGCATGACTTTGAAATATTCCTCTTCAGTTTTGGCACTGGCCAAAAGAGATTAGGCTTTGGATTTTTGAGTAAGAAAGGTTTGTTGGGCTTTGGATTCTTTGATGGTTGGAGGCAGAAAGCCTTTTGAACCAAGCCAATTTTGGACAAGTGTTTCGGTTAATTTGGTTTGTTCATCAAATTTCGACCACCATTTGACTTTGAAGGTTCTTTGGATAAGGAGTTGTTTTTTTTGGGTATGAAATCTGAAATTCCACATCCATACCCATGGAAGGAAGAAATTGGTACAAAAACAGAGAAAGGGAGAAAATCTTTTCTCTGAGTCAGTTGGGGTATAATGTGCTTTAAAAAGGTTCAGGCAATGGGTAGCATTAGGGGTTAAGATTTGTGGAGTTGAACCAAAATAATTCCACCATTGTTGGAACCAGTTTGGAAGGCTTTGGACGGTGATTTTTGAATTAAAGAAAAATAACCATGAATGAGACTTTTTAGGGTTTTGTATAAAAAATGTATTGAACCAAGCCTGCTGGTAATCCCAATAGGAATACACCAAACAGTGTGGTAAACGCATTTGAAAATTTGGAGGGAAAGATTTGTATTTATGGAGTTGGTCGCCCCACTGGTTTGGACTCAAAACTTTTAAAATTGTGGCCGTGGAATAGGCCGGCTCAGAATGAGTTTCACTGAGAAAGAAATGTTTGAATTTTACAGACTCAGTGGCTTCAAGAATGCTTTGATAATATGACTGGGGTTTTGTTAAATCCCATGGTTTGAAAAACCAGCCTTTAGGGAAAAAATTTGAAATTGCTTGAAAATGATCAGAATGGTAAAACCCATGTTCCATAGTTAAAACATTTTGAAAATGAGATTTATCAAACCAATCGGATGTTTTCTTTGAAAGTGTTGGTTGGGAAAGAACAATCTGAGAAGATGAGCTTTCACCAGAAATGACAGCATTTTGGCTTTGGGAAGAAAGTTTTGTAATTTCTTTGGAAATTGGTTTGTCTTCCTCAGGGATCTGAGAAAGGGCTTTAGATTTGGAAATGCCTTGTAGGGCAAGCATTAACTCAGGGGACTTTGTAATGAATTCCATCCACTCTTTAACTTGTTGTTCAGAGGAGATGGATTTAGATTGGGTGTTTTGTTCTTCTTCTTCAACCATTTCGATCCAGGATTTTATAGGCATGGCTGAGGATAAAAGTTTGTCTTTGGAGGGAGTAGAGTGGGGTTCTTTGGAGGCTTTTTGGGAATCAGAATCTTTAGCTATGCCTTTTCCTTTGTCTTTGCGCTTTGGCGGCATTATCTGTTTTGAAGAAATTCACGAGTTAGAAAATTAGGAACAGAATTTTTATCACCTTTAATAAATTCAATATCAAAATAAAAAAACACTTAAAATGGCTTGCCATCGTGCAAAAATTTGTTTTGATGCAATGTTTTGAACATCCTTTTCTAAAACATGTTTTGCAGCTTTGCAATCAATTCTAAGTAAAAATTTTTGATTTAATAAATCACTTTGAAATTTTGATATGCACAAAACTATGGAAAGAATTTCTTTTTTAATAGTGGAATAATTCTTTTGACAATCATTCCAATGGGCCGAAACATACTGAACAATTTGTTCTTTATTATTATTCTTTTGCTTTAAAATACCTCCATATCCTAAATCAGATGCATCAGTATCAACTATTTTAGGTAATGCAAGATTTGCAAGATATAAACATGGAATGCTTTTAACGGAATTCTTTATTAGTCTAACAGTCTTTGTATGTTCATTAGTCCATGCAGCAGGTTTCTTTTTTAGCCTATCATGCAAAGGTTTAGATAGCCTACTAATGTTCGGACAAAAATCAAGAACATAGTTTAAACTGCCTAAAAATCTTTGTAATTGGGTTTTATCCATGATTTTATCAGGAAATTTATCAGCAAAAGCGAGCGATCGTTCAATAGGAGTAATAGTTCCTTTGGAAATATGATGACCTAGGAACCAGATTTTTGTTTGAAATAAAGAAACTTTAGAACTAGAAATTGCCAATCCAGCCTTTCTGGTGGCAAAATAAAAAGTTTTTAAATGTTTGAAATGTTGGTCAATTGAATTTGAAAATACCAACACGTCATCGATATAAACAATACAAAAATCAGAATAAAGATTGTAAATATCATTCATAATTCTTTGAAATTCAGATGGTGCATTTTTTAAACCAAAGGGCATAACAGTCCACTCATACTGTCCAAATGGAACAGTAAAAGCAGTTTTATAACGGTCTTTTGGATGAATTTGAATTTGCCAAAATCCTGATTTCATGTCAAATTTTGAAAATATGAAAGCAGAATGCAGTTTTTGAAGCAAATCTTTTTTATTAGGTATCGGGTACCTAATCCATTTTAAAGCTTTATTCAAAGGTTTGTAATTTATGACAAGTCTAGGTGTGCCTCTCTCAATTTCAGAATTTTTATTTACATAAAAAGCGGCACATGACCAAGGTGACCTAGATTTTACAATAAGTCCTTTATTAATAAGATCATTTATTTCATCTTTACAATGTCGTTCTAAATCCATATTCATTTGAATTGGTCGAGCTTTAGTGGGTATCTGTTTTTCATCAAAAGAATTTTTATAAGGCAAATCTACCAAGTGTTGTTTTCTATTCCAAAAAGCATAAGGTAGATCAGCACAAATTTCTTTTTCAATTAAAGTTTTGAAATCAGAAATTTTCCTTTTAATAAAATCTCTTTGTAAATCGTTTTCAATTCTTTGTAAGTTCAAATCTTTTTGTAGAAAAGTTAAATCATTTTGTTTTGAATTAATTAGATTATTGATTCGGTTTTGATAAATGGAACAGGCTTTAACAATGTTCAAATTTCTTGTTTTTGGTTTTTCAATAAAAGGAAAAATGACTTTTTTACTTTTGACTTTGAAAGATATACTGTCATAATTTACAGTATACGGAGTTATAAGGTTTATAAAAGGAGTTCCTAATATTACAGCATGGTGAATATCATTTGTAAGAATAAAAGAAGTTTTAAATTCAAAACCGTTGTTATGAATAGAAGCTTCAACTTTAGAATCAACTCTTAATTTTGAATTGTTGGCGGCAGAAAGCCTTTCTTTTGTCTTTTCATGAAATCGTTGAGGAACAATATCTTGTCTAATACAATTTAAATCTGCACCAGTGTCGAAAAGAGCAATGACATCTATTGCAAAATCATTTGAAAAAATCAAAGTGGCTTTAATCAAGTATTTTCGAGTAGTAACTTGCTTTAAAACAAAAAGAAAATCATTTGGAATGGACTCAATATTATCGACATTTTGTTCAATATCATTTTCACTATGGGTTGACTCATTATCTGAATCATTTTGTAAATGCTTTTGTAAAAGAAGTTGAATCGTTTCAGAATCATTCTTTTGTTTTTCTTTTAAATCCTTGATTTCGGACTTAATATCCTTAATCTCTTTTTGGAGGTCTTGGATATTAGGAACCGATTTTTTTGTTTTCTTTTTATCTAAAATCTCGGTAAGATCATAAGAATTCTTTTTTACAATTGGGACTTTAGAAGTCTCAGCTTTGTTGAAATCCATTGTTTTCAAAAGTTTTTCAAGGTATTCCTTTTGAAGATTTGGATCAGAAATATGCTTTACAAGTTCAAGAAAAGTTTCTTGGTCTTTAGTCAAAACATTGATTTTCTTTAAATAAGACTCTGACTCAGAATCACTACTGTTAGATACAGAGGTGTCTGAATCAATTAACTCATCGACTTGTAAAGGGTCACTATCCCCTGTCATAGAGGATTCAGAACTTGAAGAATCAATCATAAGCGGGGCAATTTTGGAAAGAATGTCATCTTCAAGGCCAAGTTCATGAAGTTTTCTATTCATTCTGCAATATTTTGCAGTATGGCCTTTCATACCACATCGATGACAAATGGCTTCTTTGAAATTGAAAGGAGTTTTTGGTGTGGTTCTAAAATCTTTCTTTTTAGGGAATTTGGACTTCTTATAAGGTCTAGAAGGTTTCTTATAAAAGACTCCCTATTTTTAAGAAAAGGTTTTCTATGGCTTTGGGATTTGTAATGTTTTTTGTAAGGTCTCGAAGAGCACTTACCATTACAATCTTTGAAGGTGGAAGTTTTAAAAGGGTCATAATTGAATTGCTTACAGAAACTACCAAGTTCTCGCTTAGACTGCCTAAGCTCTTGTTTTAGTCTTTTCTGTAACTTCAAGTCTTGAAAAATCTTTAATCCTTCTTTATTGACAAAGCTAACAAGTTTACCATAGGTGAGCTCATCATAAGGAATACGGTTATCATAAAGGGTTTTGATTGAATTCCTAACTTTTTCACCTAAGAGGGTAGGTAGACCAGCTAAGAATTTCTCTTTCCAAGTAGTATGATTTGCATCATCTCTAAGAAAGAGTCTGGTAAAGAAAGTGGTTTTGTAAACTTGGAAATCACTAAATTTCCTACATCGCAAATTGTGTAGTAACTCATCGTTTTTGTCTCTAAGGTGAGAAGGGTCACCTATGAAATGAAGGGAAATTGTAAGGATTAAAGTAGCAACAGCATCCTGAATAGGATTATTAAATTGATCAAGAATAGGAGCTCTATTTTCATCAATTTGGATAGCATTAAGGATATCCGTCTGTTGCTGCCTAGTGAGAAGATGATCCCACCAACCTTTTAATTGATCAGTGAATCCAGCAATGAGAATCTCTGCAATAGCCATGTCAGAGGTTCCCGATTGAGTTTTATAGGCATTGGCTGCCATGGTCATTTGTTGTAGAACACCTAGAATATTGTATTCCGACATACCATCAATGTTCCATTCATAGACAGAGGATGTATTATATCGGGATTGATTTAATGCACTAGGCCTATTGTCTATAGTTAAATCAGGAGGAGATTTAACAGAGGGAATGGCTAATTCCCAATGGATTTTGTTGGCTTTAGGAATAGGTTCTTCTTTGAAGGCTTCTAAATCAGAAGAGGCTATAGAAGTTTGGTCATCTTGTTCTAATACTCCAATCTTACTAGATTGAGTAGTATCAGGAGCTATTTGGATTTTACTAGATGAAGACGAAGCAGCTTCTATCCTATCTAGTTGTTCTCTAATGGCTTTAGCAAAATCTGATTTTGACTCGTGGACAAGCTTTTGACTAGTTTTCGAAACCTGAAAAGGTTTGAAAATAGGTTCCTTAACCTTTTTGTCAGAATCCGATTTTAATGGAATAGGAGAAGTGGATGGAATAGTAATGGTTGACTTTTGAAATTGATTTTCTATCCTAGTCAACTGTTTTCCAATGGTGTTTAAGTTAGTATTACAGAAATTATTCTGTTGGATAATACTACTTAAATTCGCATCAGAATCATTTGGTTTCGGGATTTTGTAAGGTGAGGCTCTAATTTGAACAGGAGGTTCGCCATGATCAATGGTTAGACTCCGAATAGGTGGGTGTTCAGATTCTATGGTTCTGTCACTATCAGAAAGTTTCCACTCAGGAATTTTCTTCCTAATAGTAATAGGGTTTGACTCTTTGAAAGGATAGTCTATGTTGTTCTCAGAAGAATATATTTCGAACCAATAAAAAAAAAATATATGAATTTTATGAAAATTCACAAATTCATAATAAGTTTGTTGGATCTCTTTTCTTTTATTTAGAAATTTTTTGAAAAACCAAAGTCTTTTTTCTTTCTTTGAATCAGAATAAAAATCATTATGCAAAAATGTCTTATCTAATTCAAATTTCATTTCTATGACATTAATTACATTTTCTGTAACAGCAGAAAACGTAGGAGACGTTGGAGGAGAAGGTTCCTTCTCTTCCTGACTTTGAACATGTTGACTACTAGTATAAATAGGGTGTGGAACATTAGTAGTATAGTCAACAGAATGTATTGAAGAACTGGGTATATCTGAGGTGGAAAACCTCGGTTGATTCTTTGTAGTTTGATATGGAAGATTTATGACAGAAGGGATTTTTGTAAATTTCCTTTCCAATGAAGGAATGCTTGAGCACGACTCTTTATCAGAAAATCTGGATGATGTAGACCTTCTGAATGATAATTTAACTTTACCATCGGAATACTGAGTTACATTTTGCAACTCTGTATTTGGCTCAAGTTGTTTCGGAATTGCCGGTGGGGCAGCTCCTTCTAGGATCCATTCATCTGGAAGATTGATATCTTTCCAATGGATTGATTTTGGAATGACGGTGTTTGCTCTAGACAAATCAGTCTGTAAGAGAAGTGTTTCATCTCTTTTTAACTGGAATCTATGTTGTGTACTAAATGCAGAGACCATAGCCTTGTATGAAATTTTAAAAATTAAGGCTACTGGAATTGACCCTTTAATCATTTTGTAATTATGGGTTTTAATTTGTAAAATCATGCTTTTTAAAACATTTTTGTTTTTAAGAGAAATTATTATATTTGGATAACAATAAAAAGAAATGGGACCTTTACACAGACTGGATTCAATGCTACTTAGCAAAGAATCATCAAAAGAGATGAATCGCCCATCTCTTAGAACGGCCAAAATAGAAGTATCAAGACCTTCTTTTGTTAAAGGCTTTATACCTACTTGGATTAGACCAATGTGAATATATTTGAAATTCTTTTCTTTTAATTTCTTTAAAGACTTTTCTGAAAACAAATGAATTGTTTCAAAAGGCTCTGAAAGAGTTATGTCACGTTCTTCAGTCTTTATAATATAATCATTTTTTAAAAGATCAAGCATTTTTGTTTTATAAATCTTTTCTTTGGAAATTTTTGGAAGTTCCCAACAATCAATTGCTTTATCAAAGTTCTCAATAATGAATTCTTCTGAACTCACAACATGCTTTGAATCACTAGTCTTCCCGGAAGAAGAGCTAGAAAAGGATGATGTCCTATGGAGTAGAGGATCCATGGTTAAAACCTTATGGTTTACTTTTGGTTTGGTCAGAATGGCTACAGGTATGGGATTACAGCCCTCAGCGGATTTCTTATCCTAAAACGGGACTTACAACCAGTAAAAATTCACCACAAAAACAAACGTCAAAATAAAACATAAGACTTTAAAACACGAAGACTTTAAACAATAAAACACTTTTCCCCTACTTGGCTCTGATACCAGAAGGAAATAAGACCGAAAACAGGGTGTGTTTTCAAAATGAATTCTTTATCAAATACTTAATAAAACAAATTGAATCGTGGTTGATTCGTTTTAACTAACTAGTTTTTACCAAGTTTGAATTACAATTGCTTTGGAAATTAAATGCACTTGCTTTGGATTGTTTATTGATTGCGAATCGATTGTTTATTGATTGCGATGTCTACTCCACTCACATTATTCAAAGATACAGTTTACAAATGTGAGGGCAGCGATTTGAGTCCCTTTAACACATGCACATGCTTATTTCATTCCTTAATTATGGTATATAATTAAGTAAAAGTAGTATTATCTTTTTCGAAATGTGAGTGGAGTAGACATTCTCGAATATTAGAGAGAGTAAAATCTGGGCAGTGCTATATAAGAATGAGAAATTCATTACACTACCTCTGTTTTGTCTTTTGTTCATCCAACCACCACAAAATTCTAATATGTTCTCTATATTGATTTTTTTTCTTTAATTTATATCAACTAGTCACTTTTACACTAACACCATTAAATAATTTAAATGAAATGACAATTTTACCCCTAAATAAATTAACAGACCATTTTATCTTATAAAAGTTTTGAAAAATAAAAAAATTATAGTTATAAAAATACCCATAATTTTAATAAAAATAAATCAAAAAATTTGAATTTTTATTTTAATAAAATAAAAATTATAATTATAAAAATAATTAAAAAATTTTGGGATTTATTTTTTAATAAATAAATTCAGTTATTTTTATTAAAAATTTTTAAAATTATAATTTTTAATAAAAATAAGGTAATTATTAAAATTTTACAAAATTTAAATTTAATAAAAATCAGTTGAGCACCTTTATTTGGGATTTATTTTTATTAAATTTAGGGGTATTTTTATAATTATACTTTTCTTATTTTTTAAAGCTCTTATAAAATAAAATGGTATTTTAATTTATTTAAAGGTAAAATTGTCATTTCGTTTAAATTATTTACCGATATTAGTTCAAAAGTGGTTAGTTGATATAAATTTAAAAAGAAAGATGGTGTAGAAAACATGTTAGAATTTTATGATGGTTGGATGAATATAAGGCAAAACAGAGGTGGTGTAATGATAATTTTTCTATAAGAATTAATGTAAACTAGTCCTAGTAATTATCTGATTGTAAATATCAGTTGTAATTTCATTTAATATGAGTTGTAATCGGATTATTAATCTCATGTAATTAAAAAAAAAAATACAGCCGCTTTTGTCTTTTCTGAATTGTTACTGTAAAATATTGTTTAACCCTTTATATTTTATTTCATTTACAATTTATTAATAAGTACCACAAAACTTTTCGTATTGTAAAATTTCATTGAGCCCCTTTTACTCTATTTTATTTTATTAAAACCCTTAGAATATCAAATTCATCCCCTATTTTTAAATTTCCAAAATACCCTCCATTTAATTAAAAAATATAATTATTATTCAATGGATTATAGTTATAATTATAGTAATTATTTTATTATAATTATAAATATAATTATAATGTTTAAATGGATTATTATTATTATTATCAATAACAATAATAAAAAGTATTATAATTAATTAATCTATTAACAATTATTATTATTAATTAATTTTTGAATAATTATTAAAACTAATAATTAACAAAATTGTAAATAGAAACTCTTTTGACAAAAAATAGTAAATGAAAAAGAGTGTGAGCAGATAAATTGAATTTTTATAGTATAGGTAAGCAGAAAGTTTCATAACACTTATGAATAAATTGTAAATAATATAGAGTAGTCTAATTGAATATAGAATAGTTTATAATTTTATAGTGTATTCACTAAACAGTAATCAAAATTAGCTGAAAACACAATAAATTCATATTGGAATAGATAGGATCGAAATGGGAAATTGAAATAAGAATAATTTATTTACTTGAATTACATGAATCGTAATTAAAATGAGTTGTATTACTATTTATGTAATTATTTTATTTTAGAATCAAAATTGGAACGAGTTAAATTGTAATAAATTATTATAAAACCCTTAATTAATTTTTATCATAATTATTATTTTGTACTTTAATTATTGTAATTATTATTATTCAAAAATTAATTATTAATAATAATTATTGTTAATAGATTAATTAATTACATTACTTTATTATTATTATTATTAATCCATTTAAAAATTATAATTATAATATTATAATCCATTAAATAATAATTATATTTTTTAATTAAATAGAGGGTACTTTAAAAATTTAAAAATTATAGAGGATGAAATTAATGTTCATTAATACTCTAAGGGCTTTAATAAAATAAAACAGAGTGCAAAGGGCTCAATGATATTTTATAATAACAATTCAAAAAAGACAAAAACGGCTGAACCGTAGCTTAGGGGATCCTAATAATAGGAATAAAAGATAAAATGAGAAATCAAAAATTAAATGGAAGTAATATAATCACATTAAGGATTAAGATTCCCATTCCCACCTCCCCGGAAATAATGAAAATTCTAGTAATTATTTTCAATTTTAGGTGGAATCCACCACTGTGATTCTCATTCCATCTCTCATTTAAACAAATAAACAAATCATTTAGTCTCATTCCTTGATTTCCATGCCCTTTCCCAATAAGTAAATATACCATAACAACAAACATCACAAAATTGTATCAATACTTGTTGATCTTTGTAGGACAATAAATTTAATGTTCAAGAAGAGCATGAAAATTGAAACACAATAGATACAGAAAATAAAAACCTCATAAATTATAACTTAAACTACAAATTTCAGATGGCAAGATCTTCTCCACAAGCTTCCTCCATGAGACTGACCAGAACTATCCAAGCTGAGATCATAAGTAAACAACAAAAGAATTGAGTTATTGATCCTAATATACATATCTTCAACTCCAGCCCATTATTTATTTTAGTCCAGAGGAATACTTGAGACTGAATTCTACCGGACATGGAACCGGGGGACTCAGCATCAATCAAACAAGATTGATTGTGAACGACACATAAGGATGAGAATCAGCATCCCCTCCCAAACCAGCCATCATTCCGCCATCATCTTCGGATTTCCAGAATGTGCTGCATCAGTTACCAAACGAGCAAAATCAGGTAATACTAGAAAACAAAACAATCGATATACGAATGACCAAAGAGAAGATACTATTTGTAGACAAATTTTTCTGCATCAACATGAGAGAAGTAAGTCTACAAGTTTAAACTAAGATGAAAAAGGAAAAAACCAAATAAACGAGCATGCTCACAGGGAATTTTCAAGGCAGCTGTGCATTGACTTCTCAAGTTATTTTTCACAAATTTTACTATTTTTCTATTAACCTTTTTCTTTTGGCTTTTGTGTTTTGTTTTCCTTACATTCCAAGAAAGTAATTTTTAATGTTTAAACAGATGCTGCCTTTTATTTTTCAGCTTCCAGTGCTAAAAAGATTCTTTTTAAATGCTAAACAAAAAGTCCCAACTATTAACATGACTGGTATTCCATTCTGGAAATTTAGGCAAACATTGTAGGAGAATGTTCATTGATGCTGCATTTGCAAGCATGGAATTGGAGCTTTAGACCTGAAATTTTGAGTACTGGAATGCCAGTATCTAATTTTCATGAAGAGTCAAAATTGAATTCCAATTGTATGGTTAGTTTCCAAAGTGTCAAACGCAACCTAACATGCTGATATTCCATTCTGGAAATTTAGGCAAACATTGTAGGAGAATATTCATTGATGCTGTCTTTGCAACCATTGAATTAGAGCTTTAGACCTGAAATTGAGTACCGGAATGCCAGTCTCTAATTTTTGTCAAGAGTACAACCTTGAATTCCCGTAGTATAGTTAGTTTCCAAGTGTCAAATGCAGCCCAGTACATTTTATCACATCATCATTGGTGAATACACTGAAGAATTTAGTGAAATGGTTCCAATACGATTCTAAATTTTCAGTTATAAATCAAACCTGAATATTTAAAATCTGAATTTATTTGAATCAAAACTAGATGGACAGGGGACGAAGTAGTAGAGAAGGTAAATACGTGATTATTGAAATTCAGCAAAGTCCAGTACCTGTTCGCATTGCCGCACAGTTCTTCAAGAATTGAACGCACTTTTTTTTCACCCTTCACGGAGGGAGCTAAAACACATGCCTGAAATTACCAAAAGCGCTGCTTGCTCACAATCCAAAGAGTGGTAACAAAAGGAACTAACAGATGGAAGAGTGAGTTACCAAGAAAGACGGCGGCAAACCATATCTCAAAATGCTCTCTGCAAAGACACGTACAGCACAAAAATGCATCCAAGAGCTAAAAACCTAGAGGCAGAAACCCCATTCGGTGTAAAATCCACCATACGAACACGATAAACCAATGGCACAATACATGATGATGGTGATTATAATGAAAAATACTGTATATGGTAATTCAAATCATTATTCTTTTTCTCCCTTACAAAAGAATACATGAGACTAGTTGCCTGATTTCGCAACAATTTTATTAGGTCCCTCGGATACACACTCATTGCATTGCAAGATAATCCTCATGATAAATTTGTGCTGTAAATTTCATGGAGGAAAGTAGAACATACCTCGCCATAACTGGTATAGCACCATTGCAAAAGAGAGCTTCTCAAGCTTTCTTGGTCGTGAACTAATTTTTCCAACTCCTGCTTACGACTTTCTTGTGCTTCAGAACTATATTCAAAATCACGAATCTGAATAACATGAAAATCAAAGAAATGAACCTCAAATTGGGGATCACCCAGCAAGTCAAATAACGAACAAAAGCTTAACACAATACAGCAAGATTGATGCAATTTGTATTCAGAACACACTTGAACTGAGGATGCCATAAAATAAGTTTTAAAAGATGCAAGGCAGGAATTATTGCAACATTCTACATCATAAATCCACTTGCATCACAAATTTTGCACCCACTTGGAAGCCCTTCTCACGTGCAGCTATTCTGAAATTGTCTGCAACACGTCCAAATAGTGTGACAGTGTAAAGGGCATATTCATTATCCTCATACAATAGCTTGGAGGACCTGGGGACCTGAAGAAGAAAAAAACCCACTCAATTATTGAGAAGAAACCATAATAAACAAAATAATTTACATTCAGTTATTCCGCATGACTTCAATATCATGATGGACCTATTCAAAATAGCATCTATATCCCCAAAAATTTATACGACATTCTAGGGCTAATTAGTTGGAGTTCGAATATACAGCCACAAAATAGTTCTTACCACATAGCTGGTCAAAGTCTCATAGCTAGCCAACCAATCCTTCTGGGAGTACTTGGGGACAACGGCAAGCAGGGTTACAAGATGTTCTGAGGTAATGATATCCTCTGGTTTTACCAGATTGGAAAGATCACGAACAGCTAAGCTGAGAGAGGAAGAGAAGTAATTATTTAAGTCGGGAAAATATAATATTCTTCACAAGTAGGACAAAAAATGGTTGTACCTTCCACTTTGCTTTCGATTAATAGCATTCAGCTGACTGCGGACATTATTATACTCAGCAACACGAACCTTGCATAATACAAAGACAGTTTCACAAAACCCAAAAATTCAATTCAATATATTTGTCTACAAAACTCCAAAGCTAAATAACAAGAAATTTATAACCGTAAGAGTCAGAATTCCTAGAGAACTTATGCAAATAAACCCTCTAGCTTCTGGCTGCAGCACAAAACAAAGGAAACCTAAAGAAAATGCTCACGTTGAGACCAAAGGCAGGTATTCCCATTCATGATGGAATGAATAACTCAATGGGAAGACATTATTATTACAACAATTGTAACAATGTCAAATCAAATTCTTATTCTTTTTTGCATGTCATGAGGTGTCTCATACGCTATATCCTTCCACTTGTCTATTTTATCACCTCAAGCCACAAGGGAGTGAGAGGTAACGAGTTCCAAAACCAAACAGACAAGTAATAACCTATAGGGTAAACCCCTCACTCATCAAATCTAAGGTAGATCTTTCAATCCAACCACTATTTACCGCATTAAAAGTGACAACGTATCCAAGCAAATCATTGAGTAATTGAAAGTAAAACCAGCCATTGCTATATATAGTTGCCAATGTAGCAGATAGACCCTGTAGCAGATTCCTCCATACCCAATTCAAAAAACTGCTCTTTCATCTATCAGCCAATGCCAGTCTTGGACATATTGCAAGGCCATCACGATACTCCCTGCTTTTATCATCTGATAAATACTAATAAGTTACGCTTCCACAAGGCCAATGATGACCTTTGCATTAATCAATTAATGGTTCAGAGAACAGAAAATCAAGCCTATTATTCATTCCATTCTCCTTTTGCATTTTAAATTTAATTCACATCACACTCCTGTATCAACACCTATGATAAGGTAGCAGCAAAAGTAGTCCAGTTAAGGAAGAGCAGCATAACACTACAATGCAGATCTCAAACGTAGCAACAACACATCAACTTAAAAGATAGCACATGCAGAGAACTATATTGGACTACCAAAAAGGAAAATGGATCCTTTTTAAAGAACAACCCCTATCGAAAACTAAAACACTCTGTTTTACATTACTAGGCTTACACACTGTGCTTCAACATACATGTAGAACAAATGGGCAATTATCAACATGTTTAATTGCCTGCCTTAAAATTGAATAACTAGCATACACATATATCCATGTGGAGAAACAATACCTTAAGATCGTCTTCAATCTTTGCCACAAGAGTATGAATGCCATCCACAGTTTCCCTTAAAGGTGACATAGTTGGGTACTTTGCTTCATCCCAAACAAACCTTTCAACACAAACCAAAACCAAATTGATAACAAACATTAATCACTCATTAAATAAAAGCCCATTTCTAAAACAAAAATCAATACTTAAAGACATATGGAGGAAACCCACTCATAAATATTTGAAGTTTAACAAATTCAGAGTATAAACATCAAGTATCACATATCAAAACCAGACCTGAAATTCACGCTAATTTCACTGGCAAGGATTTACCTAGTGAGATAAGTATCAACTGGTACTCCATCAACACTCAAAGAACTACTCTCTATGCCTGATACCCTCTCCAGTTCCTCAATCTGTCGCCTGATCTTGTGAGATACTGATTCAACAAAGCTATTTGACTGCACGTTACATCAAATAACAAAATGCTCAAATTCTAAATCAAATATGTCATAAACTTAAAAAAGATCGCTTTCAAAATGCAAAAGGAAGATCCGATGGATTATTTCACTTCTCAAAAAATAAAAAGGAATTAATAAAATCTCAACAAAGTGCCAAATACCACAATTTACCTTAAAGTGGTTACATCACAACCAATAGATCTAATTATCAGTAAGCATTCAGAGGTTGCTTTTTAAGTAGAAAACTCAAACTCAAAAGATTTCCACACATTCCACAAATTAAAGGAATTTTTAAAATATCAAAATGTCAACTACAGATGGAACTTTGCCATTCAGTGACTATTAGCAAAATCTACAGATCTATTATATTGGTAGGATTTGAATACATAGACAAATAATGGCGTAGAATTTTCACCTAAAATTAATAGAATCCTCGAATTGACATTGGAATCACATCTAAAACTCATTAATCGATAAACTTACACAAAATTCAATTAAAATCGAGGGGAAAAAAATTATAAATCCGGCTAAAAAAATTCAAATACCTTCACGAGATCATCGCTAAGTGCAAGGAGTGAATCTAGGGTTCCAACACGGAGGTTGGGGATATTAAACTGCAAAAAAACAAAATAATCGAAATTCATAATAAAAATTGAAAAAACAAACGAAGAATGAAACGAAAATAATAAAAAAAATAACTAAAGATGAGATAGATCTAAACGGACCCTGTAAAGAGGAGTGTCAAATGAATGTTTAGAGATTTGTTCCTGTAATCGATTCCAAACAGAAGCGGCTGAATTTTGTACTGGAAGAGACACCACCCAGTACCTTGATGCCATTTCACGATCACTTTCACTCTCACTTTCGCTCTGAGTGTCCGTTAATAATGGAGCTTGTTGTTTTGCTAGTAGCTGCCTATATGCCTACGCTGATTGATCTTCAGAATTTTTATCAATTTTGAAGCTGTAATTAATTAAAGTTTTTATTTATTTATTTATTTTTCTTAGTTTGTATCTTTATTTAGCACGCTCCAGTCATACATAACCCACCAACGAATTCTCGCCATGTAAGCAATGAAGTTCTCACTTCGATGTAAAATATTTTGGGTTATTTTCCTTTTTAATGTTATATTTATCCATGATAGTCATACATAACCCACCAACGAATTCTCGCCATGTAAGCAATGAAGTTCTCACTTCGATGTAAAATATTTTGGGTTATTTTCCTTTTTAATGTTATATTTATCCATGATATCCTTTGAAAAAACATAATATTGGCGTAATTTTTTGTTTACAAATTTAATCATATAATTGAGTAAGATATTGCTTGCATATAATAGGTAAAAGTAAAAATTAAAAAAATAAATTCCGCAATCAACTCTTAGATTAAGTTTATTAACCATAACTATAAAATAATTGAGAAATATTTGTGGGTGAAGAAGATAATTATCTCTGTTGATGCTAAAATCTGCTCGCCTTGTGATGCTTAAATCAGCTCGCCTTTAGACCGACCAGATTCTTTCACCAACGTTTATGTTGTCAACTGTTACCTGAACCACTGAGGTTAGAATCATCATTCTTTTTCTCACTAGACCTGCATTCACCAAAAACGGATCAGAGTCGCCGGTGGTTTTGCCGGCGTAAACCCTCCGATGCCTAAGTTAGCTCAAGGCGTATACGGGAAAACAATGCAATTTAAATCTAAAAATGGTTTCTAAATTGTTCGGAATTTGTGTAAGAAAATGGCCTCATCGCAATTTGACAGCGTTTTCCCCCTCTCTTTCTCTTTTTTTCCCTTTCTTCTTCCATCTCTCCCTCTTTTATAGCCGCCCCTTGTGTTTTGTTTCCCGTTTACCCTTTCCCCCTCCTTTTTCGGGTAGTGGCAGCCCCTCATGGGGCTCTAACTGTCACATTGCGGGCAAACGTGGATCCCGCGCGTCCTTCAGCGGTTATGGGAAAAGCGCAACTGCCGCGATTCTGTGGGATCGTGCTCCCGCTTTCTTGGGGATGAGTATCGGCTCTGCATATATCTCTGGTCGGTATGTTTCCCTGGTCGTACCTGGTCGGCTCATGTATGTCCCGTGTTCTGCTCTGCCACTTGGCTGAAGTGATCCATGCCGGGGCGGAAATAGCAGCATGGCCGACCTGGTGCTTTTATGTACTCAGCACCAGTCCCTCAGTTTCTGGTCTGGCGAGTGAAAAGAGTTAAGAGTAGAAACTGATGGTCAAATCTCATCGACCCGGGGAGCTTCTCATCTGGTCTTCTGTTTATTAGGACGGACCTGAGTATGGGCCTAAATGAACGCGTCCGTTGCTCGCCTGGGCTTAAATCTATCCAGGCCCCTTGTAACGGTTAGTGATGTGGCGTCTCCCGACTCTTCGTATTTGAAATTTGAAACGACGGGCTATCTGTCCTCGATATCCAGTGAGTGAGCTGGCATCCCTATCACTTAAATGCTTCTATTCTCCCCTTTTCATCTATAATCCCTAGACTTACATCTTCATCGTTTTGTTACTCATCTCTCCGTCGTTGACTAACCTCCTCTCTGAACTTTGCTTGCATTTCTTGTGTCTGCAGTATCCACTCTCGACCGCGCTATCAGTGCCAGTTCAATCCAGGTATTGCCTTTAACTTCTCTTCTGATTGTTGTTGATTGGGTTCTGTGTTCCCCTTTTCGTGTCCATATACTTCGAGTTTTCTTTGTCTTCTTTTGGGATTTCGGTATGTCAAATCGGAAAAGGAAGTTAATTGTTGACGAGAGTGACGAAGAAGTAGGGGATTCAGACCTTAATTTGCCCTTTCCCACTGATTTTTTGAACCCCTCTAGTAGTGTAGGCCCTTCCCATGTTAGGGATACCCTTGCGTACCCACGTCCTTTGGCTGTTTCTCCCCCCTCTGAGCTTGAACTAGTAGGGAATAGAAGTGGACCTGCGTCGGGCTCTGGTGAGGACCATAGCCTTGGTGGGGTTGGGGCCCCTGAAGGAGTTAGTGATGGTGAGGGGAGCAGTTCCGGACCGAGCAGACCCCCTCTGAGAAGGAACCTTGGTCATAGGGTAGAGGCGGATTCTTATCCTATTGACTTCATAGCTTGCGCCACCACCCAAACTGATCTGTTCAAGCTTAGGAACCTTTACAACATTCCTGAAGAGGTTCTCCTGGTGGTTCCTGGGAAGGGTGATGTTCCTAGTCGGCCTCCGCGGGGGTATGTGACGATGCACCTGGAGAGTTTCAAATTAGGAGCTCGGCTGCCCCTACAACGCTATTTTGCGAAGATACTGGGTGGCATGCACCTAGCCCCTGGTCAGCTACATCCCAACGGGTGGAGGGTTCTTTCAGCTATGTATGTATTGTGGGAGAGGTGCGGATTAGAGGAACCCTCCCTTGTTGAAGCGAAGCATCTATACCAGCTGAGGAGCAGCCCAAAGGAGGCGGGCTGGTATTTCATGTCGAGCTCTGCGAAGAGGAAACCAATCACCGGCTTCCCCTCTTCGTGCAAAAATTGGAAAAACAAATTCTTCTTTGCTGGGGGAAACTGGTGTCCTACAGCTCATTCGTTGGGTGGTGATATTTACCTTCCAACACAATTTGTCACCCCAGGTCGTCCATTTTGCCTAAATTCTTAATCAAATTGCCACTTAATGGGTTTTTAACCTTTTTTGCTATTTCAGAGTCGTGGGATTTGATCGAGGGGCTTGAGGACCGACCTTTGCTTCAGGTGGAGACTGCACTAGTGAACGCGTCTACCTGTCACGACCTTCTATCACCCACAAGCCTGGTCGGGTCGCGTTTAGTGGACGTAGCAGCTGGGATGGACAACAAGATCCTCAGTGCGATGAACAGAAAGCGTGGTCGGGCACCGAGCAGCTCCAGCAACCCTCCTCCACCTCCGAAGAAAGTCAGTGCTGGACCCTCAAAGACCTCTGTTCCTGCTCTGCCCCCTCCTCCGTCCCGTAAGAGTGTTAGGGAGAGAGCTACCGACAAGAGTTCCGAAGTCAGCACACGCTCTGGGGCCGATCCTCCCCTCTCTCGGCTCGTGATTAGGGTGATTACCTGACCCCGTATAAAAGGGACTATGGGAAGTCGGTGGGACCGAAGATGGTCCAGGACATTGAGAGCATGGATCTCCATGAACTGGCGGGTTCTGTCCAAAGGGTCTCCTTCAAGTTGTCCACCATCGTGTCTTGTTACAAGAATAGGGTCACGCGTCAAGAGAGGAAACTCCAAGCTGAGAACCAGGACTTGAAGAAGAAAGCCGAATCTGCTGATCGCTCTAAGGAGAAGCTGGCCGAGCTGAATAAGCAGATTACGGAGCTGGAGGAAAAAGTTGCGGTTGCTGAGTCCACTTCCTCCAAACTTGAGGGTGAGTTGGGTGACTTGAAATCTGATCTTCAGGTTACCCAAAGTGAAAGGGATACTCTGAGGACCGCCCTTGAGAGGGAGATCAAGGCCCTGGGTGAGCAGCTAGCTGAGGAGAAAAGCAAGTCCGCTACTGTGGAGGATCGGCTGGATGCCGAGTATGATTCTGGGGTCGCTTTCTCCTATAAGTGTATCATGTTTGTGCTAAAGGAGGAATATCCCGATTTAGACATGAGTAAGCTGGAGGCTGGAGTACAGCGGTATATGGCGGAGATCGGCCAGGTAGATAAGGATCAGGGAGGGCAGGATCTGGCGGAGGTCCCTGTGGATGGGGTGTCGGAGGGGGAAGACGGGGGACGTACCTTTGAAGTGGGACAAGGGTCTATGCCGCCTCCTCCCAGTTTTGCTGATCCTCCATCCTCTGAGACGGCTGATCCCTCACCTATTGAGATGACCGATCCTCCACCTGCTGAGTTGGTTGATCCTGCTCCTGTTGGAGCCGTTGACCCTTGTAATCCTTAGGCTTATTTTGTATAGATTTTAGATTTTCATTCGTTTTGTAATCGATTGAACATTTATGAATGTTTGGATGCTCTTTATTGGCTTCCTTGTCTGATTTTTGCTCATAAACTGTTTTTACGAAATAACCGCACACCTTATCTGATCTTGCCCGTTGGTTCCTTAATGGACAGAGTAGGTGTAGGTGTTTACTTGCCTTAGAAAAATTTTTGTCGAATCAGTTGCTCGTCTTCCGCTGACCGAGCAGAAACAGGCACTTGCTTGCCTTTGCGTAATTTTTGTTGAATTAGCTGCTGGTCTTTCGCTGACCGAGTAGAAACAGGCACTTGCTTGCATTTGTAAAATTTTTGTAGAATTAGCTGTTGGTCTTTCGCTGACCGAGCAGAAACATGCACTTGCTTGCCTTAGTAAAATTTTTGTAGAATTAGCTGTTGGTCTTTCGCTGACCGAGCAGAAGCAGGCACTTCCTTGCCTTAGTAAAATTTTTGTAGAATTAGCTGTTGGTCTTTCGCTGATCGAGCAAAAGCAGGCACTTGCTTGCCTTTGTAAAATTTTTGTAGAATTAGCTGCTGGTCTTTCGCTGACCGAGCAGAAATAGGCACTTGCTTACCTTAGTAAAATTTTTGTAGAATTAGCTGCTGGTCTTTCGCTGACCGAGCAGAAGCAGGCACTTGCTTGCCTTTGCAAAACTTTTGTAGAATTAGCTGCTAGTCTTTTCGCTGACCGAGCAGAAGCATGCACTTGCTTGCCTTTGTAAATTTTTTGTAAAATTAGCTGCTGGTCTTTCGCTGACCGAGTAGAAGCAGGCACTTGCTTGCCTTTGTAAAATTTTTGTAGAATTATCTGCTGGTCTTTTCGCTGACCGAGCAGAAATAGGCACTTGCTTGCCTTAGTAAGCATTTTAATGGGCTTGTTAGCAGAAAGGTTCCATACTGAATTCATCTTTATTGAATTTCGAATGCGTTACAGAAGTGTGGGATATATGCGTGTGCCACAAATCACTGTGCTCATAACAGAAACCATTTATCAAGATGAAAATCAGTAGAACAATTTACTTACTGGAAGTACTTTTTTAAGTGCTCGGCGTTCCACGACCTCTTCACTTTTCGTCCGTCTGGATACTTCATCTTGTAAGCTCCTGGTCCAGTTGCTCGTATCACCCTGTACGGGCCTTCCCATTCCGGACCAAGAACTCCATGGTTGGGATCCCTTGTGTTTTGGCTCACCTTTCTGAGCACCCAATCTTCTGTTCGGAATTGCCTCACGCGTACGTTCTTGTTGTAATAACGCATGACCCTTTGCTGACACTGGGCCACTTTCTGCAATGCCCCTTCCCTTTTCTCCTCCAGCAGGTCCAGGCTCAAGCATATCTGCTCGCCATTTTGCTCCTCATTGAAGTATTCCGTTCGATGTGTTCCTACTCCAATTTCTGCTGGGACTACTGCCTCATGACCAAAAGCTAAGGTAAACGGGGTTTCCCCTGTAGCGATTTTGTGAGTTGTTCGGTAAGCCCACAATATCCCTGGTAACTCGTCGACCCAAGCTCCTTTCTTCTCTCACAGTCTAGTCTTCAGGAGTTTCTTTATCACTTTGTTGGCTGTTTCCACTTGTCCGTTTGCCTGAGGGTGTGCGGGGGTGCAGAACTTCAGGTCCACCTCTAGGTTTCGGCAAAACTCTTTGAAGTTATTGTTGTCAAACTGCCTCCCATTATCGGTGATGATGGTGTAAGGGATTCCATATCTGCAGATGATATTCTTCCAGATAAAATTCGTTGTCTTTCTCTCCGTGATTTGGTTAAGGACCCCCACCTCTATCCACTTGGTGAAGTAGTCTACTGCTACAATTGCATGGGTTGCCGCTCCTCGGCCTTTCGGTAACGGACCAATCAGGTCGATTCCCCATTGTGCGAAAGGCTATGGGGATGTCATAACGGTCAGCTTTTCTGGGGGTTGTGTGGGGACCTCAGAAAAGCTTTGGCACGTTTTACAATTTTTTGACATCTTTTTTGCATCCTGGTGCATGGTTGGCCAGAAGTACCCTTGCCGAAGCGCCTTGAAGGCTAAAGTTCTTGCTCCCGAGTGATTGCCGCAAATTCCTTCATGAATCTCCCTTAGTACATAATCTGCCTCCTCATCATCCACACATCGCAAGAGGGGTAAGGTGAACCCTCGGCGGTACAGCACTTCGTCTAGTAGCGTGTACCTCGCTGCTCGGCATTTTAACCTTCTTGCTTGCCTTTTATCCTCAGGCAAAACTCCGTCGCGGATATACGCGCGAATCGGGTCCATCCAGGATCCTCCAGTGCTCACTCTCATCACTTCCACTTCCTCTTCTATGCTCGGCGAGGTCCTTACTTCTAGTGGAACCGACTTAGCTAATTTCGGGTCTGCAATCGCAGCCATCCTGGCCAACATATCCGCTCGGTAATTTTCATTCCGGGATATATGCTTCACCTCCACCTCTTGGAAAAGTCCGACCATTTGCTTCGCCTTTTTCAAATAAATGCCCATTTTCTCTCCCCTTGCCTGGAACTGATCATTGACTTGGTTACATACCAATTGGGAATCTGCTCGAATTTCTACCCTCTCTGCTTTTAAGGCATGTGCGAGTTCGAGCCCGGTGATAAAGGCTTCATATTCTGCTTGGTTGTTTGTGAGCTGAAACTCGAACTTCACTGCATACGTTATTTCGGATCCTTCTGGGCTCCGTATTACAACTCCTGCTCCGGATCCTTACTCACTACATGATCCGTCAACCATTACTAACCACACCCCTTCTGTTTTCTCCTGCTCTAACGGTTGCTCCTCCCGATATCTTTCCCCTGGCTCCGCTCGGTCTACCATAAATTCTACCAGGGCTTGGGCCTTGATTGCTCCTCGGGGCCTATAGGTCAGGTCAAATTCGCTCAGCTCCACTGACCATTTTACTAACCGACCAGACGCATCTGGTTTTTGAAGCACTTGCCGAAGGGGCTGGTCAGTCATCACAACGATCTGGTGGGCTTGGAAATATGGTCGGAGTTTGCGTGCTGCTGTTATCAGAGCCAGCGCCCATTTCTCCATTAGTGGATATCTGGTTTCCGCGTCTACCAGGGCCTTACTCGTGTAGTATACTGGGTGTTGCTTCCCTTCTTCTTTTCTGACTAAGACCGAGCTGGTAGCCCATTTGGAGATTGCCAAGTACAAAAACAGCTGGTCACCCCCTCTGGGAGTTGACAGTAACGGTGCACGGGCCAGATATTCCTTCAACTGCCCAAATGCCTCCTCGCACTCTGATGTCCATTCCATCTTTCTCCCTTTCTTTATGATTTGGAAGAAAGGGTGGCATTTATCCGTGGCCCGCGAGATGAATCGGTTCAATGCTGCCAACTTCTCTGTAAGGCTCTGCACCTCTTTAACTGTCCGCGGAGATTTCATATCGGTAACCGCTCGTATCTTTTCGGGATTGGCCTCTATCCCTCTGTGGCTTACCAGGAATCCCAGAAATTTGCCCGAGCTGACCCCAAATGCGCATTTCTCCGGGTTTAGTTTCATCTCATAATTCC
Source organism: Citrus trifoliata (assembly GCA_018350135.1). NCBI lineage: Eukaryota > Viridiplantae > Streptophyta > Magnoliopsida > Sapindales > Rutaceae > Citrus > Citrus trifoliata. The sequence goes on from CM031385.1 coordinate 8,395,459, forward strand.
TCAGTAATTCAAAGGTTTCTTCTAGATGCTTCACATGATCCCTCGGCTCTTTGGACTTCGTAATCATATCATCCACATATATCTCCATAGTGTGTCCAATCAACGGTTTGAAGATCTTGTTTACCAACCTTTGATAGGTGGCTCCTGCATTTTTTAGGCCGAAAGGCATTACCCTGTAGCAAAACAAACCCATGTTAGTTATAAAGATAGTGCTTTCCTCATCCTACTCGTTCATGGGTATCTGGTTGTATCCAGAAAAGGCATCCATGAAGCTGAGCAGACCGTGACCTGCTGTTGAGTCCACCAACTGATCTATTTTGGGTAGGGGAAAACTGTTTTTCGGGCATGCCTTATTGAGGTCCGTGAAGTCCACACACATTCTCCACTTCCCGTTGGCCTTTTTTACCAGGACTACATTTGAAATCCATTCTGGGTATTTGGCTTCCCTTATAAATCCTGCTTTCAACAGCTTCTCCACCTCGGCGTTTATGGCCTCGTACCTTTCCTGGTTGAAACACCTCCTCTTCTGTCTCACCGGCCTTGCCCCCTTCTTGATTGCCAACTTGTGGCAAGCTACCCCACGATCAATTCCGGGCATATCTTCATGAGACCAGGCAAATATATCTGCATGAGACTGTAGGCACTTCTCGCCTTTTACTGCCCCGACCAATCCTGACCCGATCTTCACTACTCTGCTCGGGCTGCTTTCGCTTATCGCAACTTCCTCCAGTTTCTCCACAGGCTCTTGGCGGCCATTTTTAGACTCTCCTCGATTATCTAGAGAAGTGACCTGCAGTGTCTCCTTGGCCGCTGTAGTATAATAACTCCTTGCCATCCTCTGGTCGCCTTTTACTACGCCAACCACCCCATTTACTCTGTATTTCAGCGCCAAGTAATGCGTGGAGACAACGCATTGGCTTATCCTCATGAATTGTCTCCCCAGTATCATCTGGTAAGGGCTTCTTTCTTCTACCACGATAAAATCCAACATCATTGTTCTTTCAAATGGTTTTGTCCCCATAGTGATTGGGAGTTCGATGATCCCCATGAGAGTTAGCCGTCCCCCTCCAAATCCATTTAAGGATGTATTTGTCCGCTCCAATTTCAAGTCTGCAATCCCCATATCATCTAAAGCTGACTTAAACAGGATGTCAACCGAGCTGCATGTGTCTACTAGTATTCGTCGCAGTTCTGTACCGGCTACCATTGCCCTGATCACCAATGCGTCCTCATGCGGATATAAGATACCTTCCTCATCGTCATCTGTCCACATAATTGGAACTTGCCGCACTTTTGCCTTCTTGGATGCCGGCAAATTGAAAAGCACTTCTTTACTAGTCAAGGCATATCTCCCATAATTCTTCCGTGCCCTGTTCGAATCTCCAGCCAATGTTGGCCCTCCTGCTATTACACGGATAGTTGGCTGTTCACGTTCCAGGCCTATCTCTGCTCCTTCATCCCGCGTGTATTGTGATTCAGTGACGGGGGACATTCCATCTACATATTCGTCCAAATAACGGTTTCTCACCAAATCCTCCACCTGAGTTTTCAGGTCACGACATTGGCTGATAGTGTGACCATGAGTGTCGTAAAATTTACAGAATTTGCTCTTATCCCGTCGGTGAGCCGATTTTGTTATAGGGGCTGGAGGGTACAGTCGGCCTCGTCCCTCGATCCTCTCATACAATTCCTCCATGGAGATCTTCAATGGAGTGTACTGTCTATATGTCAAGCTCTGGTCTATCAGCTGAACTGCTCGGCTATCATGGATGTCACCTCGGGCTGGCACAATCGCTAACTGATCTGGTCGACTAACCCTGAAATTGGTTGCATGTAACGCTCTGGGAGTGTTGTGATAGGGGTGGGCAGCCACCTGCCGGAAATCTCGTTGCCGATCCGGAAATGGAGGGCGCGGAGGTTGAGCCCGGCTGTGCTGGAGCTGTTGTGATCTCGGCGCTACAGGGTAAGGGCGGGGCCGAGCTGATATTCCGCCCATCACTGAAGATTCTCCAGCTCGTTTTCCCGACCTGCTCCCTGTCGGGGCTCTTCGTTCCTTTCGCCTCAGCTCGTCCAGTTGTTCACTTTTTATTCTTGCCGATTTCTCCTCTTCGATTTCTATATCTCGCCTCGCCTGCTCATACCCCGACGAGTAATTTTGTACCAGGGGACTTCTTAAGTTATATCACAGTCGGCCGATTCTTACACCTTCTTTCAGTCCCCTCAGCGCCTGCGGGTGATTAAAAGCTCCCAGGTCCAGTACGGCTCGGTGATATCGTTTTACAAAATCCCGAAGGGATTCATGTTCCTCTTGTTTCATCCCCATAAGTTCCATCATGTCGTCCTCTGGGGCCACTGACCCTCGGAACTGCTCGGCCAACTCCTGGCACATCTGCCCATACCCCCTTATACTTCCTCGGGACAGCTTGCGGTACCATTCTCGGGCTCGTCCCTCTAATGTCAACGGGAATACTCTGCACCTCTGGGTTGGTGTCAGCCCCTGCACACCCGTCATGTTGTTGAAGCGCTCAATGTGCACCAGCGGATCACTTCGCCCGGAGTATTTGAGGTCGGGGAAGCGGAAATCTTTTGGGATTATTGTACCCATGATCTCAGTTGATAGTGGAGATTCTTCATCTAGCATTATCCTCCAGCTTGGGGGCTTCCTCTTACCCTGTATCTCCTCTATCACTCGCGCTAATTTGCGCACCTCTCCTTCCAATTCTACGGCACGGTCAGGATCACGTGCAGCTAACTGATCTCGCTCCTGCTCTACATTCTGCAACCGCTGTCTTAAATCTCCTTCATCAGCACTGGCCCCTCGGTCATCAGCTTCCGGTACTAGCCTGAGGCGAGGTTGGTTCCTCCCTTCATCCATTTGTTCTCCAGGAACCCGACCAGTGCTTCTGTGGGGATGCACCCCATAAGGTTGGTCCGCCTGCGGAGGGGTTTCCTCGACTCTACGCCTCCGGAGGTTGAGTTCTGCTCCAACATCATCTCTCCCCACGGGGATTTCGCAATCCCTTCTCCGCTTATCTCTCAGCTCATTCAGTATGGTGGCGAGAGTCTCCATTTGCTTCTCCATTCGTTCCAACCGATCTTGCATCACCCTCTCTCGAGCTTCATTTGCAATTTCCCGAAGGGTGATTGTCTCCCCTGATTCGGTATCTTCCCTCAAAGTGTCCTTCCTTGGCAAATCCATGTCTAGTCGTTCGCTGTTTCTCCGGTAACTACTAATTTGGTGGTAGCTTTTTATCCAGTTCCCCACAGACGGCGCCAAAATGTTGATGCTAAAATCTGCTCGCCTTGTGATGCTTAAATCAGCTCGCCTTTAGACCGACCAGATTCTTTCACTAATGTTTATGTTGTCAACTGTTGCCTGAACCACTGAGGTTAGAATCATCCTTCTTTTTCTCACTAAACCTGCGTTCACAAAAAACGGATCAGAGTCGCCGGTGGTTTTGCCGGCGTAAACCCTCCGATGCCTAAGTTAGCTCAAGGCGTATACGGGAAAACAATGCAATTTAAATCTAAAAATGGTTTCTAAATTGTTCGGAATTTGTGTAAGAAAATGGCCTGATCGCAATTTGGCAGCGTTTTCCCCCTCTCTTTCTCTTTTCTTCCCTTTCTTCTTCCATCTCTCCCTCTTTTATAGCCGCCCCTTGTGTTTTGTTTCCCGTTTACCCTTTCCCCCTCCTTTTTCGGGTAGTGGCAGCCCCTCATGGGGCTCTAACTGTCACATTGCGGGCAAACGTAGATCCCGCGCGTCCTTCAGCGGTTATGGGAAAAGCGCAACTGCCGCGATTCTGTGGGATCGTGCTCCCGCTTTCTTGGGGATGAGTATCGGCTCTGCATATATCCCTGGTCGGTATGTTTCCCTGGTCGTACCTGGTCGGCTCATGTATGTCCCGTGTTCTGCTCTGCCACTTGGCTGAAGTGATCCATGCCGGAGCGGAAATAGCAGCATGGCCGACCTGGTGCTTTTATGTACTCAACAATCTCTATTTAATTATCTGGAAAGTATAATGATTAGGTCACTAACATGGTAAAAGTAAAAATTAATATTTCTCTAAATTAGATGATTAACAAATTTTTATTTTTACAATACAATTATCTGTAAGTAATATTACGAAAATAAAACAATAACAAGTCCCTATTTTTTTATAATTATTCTATTAAAAAGTATCAAAGAAGAAACGAACATAAATTTGGCATGCAAACACTAAAGTCGCCCACCGTGGGGCTCGAACCCACGACCACAAGGTTAAGAGCCTTGCGCTCTACCGACTGAGCTAGACGGGCTTGTTGGGTTCTAATTTTGAAATATTATATTAAAAATCACTAATCCTTGTCCAATTCCATTACATTATGTCGTCCATCGTGGACATGATACACTTTCGTAATTTTTCCAAGGCTAGGACTCAATTACTCAAACTCTAATCTTCAAACGTTATAATGGATCTATATATATATCTTGTTGAGCGAAAAGGAGGGGAAAAAATAAATAAATAAAGTCCCTGCAGTAACAATTAGTTATAGTTCAAGCAAGGCATTAATTAATTAAGCCTGCATTGCATATATACCAATGGCTGTGCTATATTGATAGCCACAAATACAATAACGAGATTAGCAACTTACATGTTCAAGATAAACAACAAATGATCTATAAATATGTTGCAAGTCTCCCACTTGCTACCCTTTATTACATTTATAATTTTGACATACAACAAAAAAGGTAAGAGTGCTTCAGGGCCAAAACAGTACAGTTGCTCCCATTGTTGTGTAGGTTTCTGGGATATTGTTAAACATAAAGACATCACCATTATATGTTTAGTAGAAGTCATCAAGAGATATGTTCTCTACAGATCCAAAGCTTTCCTGTCCAATCCTTGAATAGCTGGTCAGTGAACCACCCAAAAAATCCAGTGGTGAGTCATTTGAGAAAGTTGTGGTGTCATAAATAAACGACATGCCGGTATCTTCGCCTGCCATTGGATGTTTCATGTAGAAGGAACCGGACCTATTAACTTCGTAGTCGTTAAGGAGGATGTCATTGACAGAATCACTTGTTAAATTAGTATATACATCTTGATCTGCAGCCTTTTTAGCCTGAATGACCTGAAAAATTTATCAAGGAAAGAATTGATGTGAGTGATCAAAATCAGGAGAGGCTTATAACTAATTTCACTATCTCAATGATAAAAAATAGTATTAAATTAGCATACGTAATTCTGATTTTGATCATCTTGGTACACAATGATGAAGTCTCCAAGTTGTAACCCATGTGCATTAACAAAGTCCCCTGAGAGAATTCCACGAGAAGTATGCAGCAGCATCAAGGAAAACTGAAGAAAAACGATCAACGTATAAATGATGGAGATAAATACCTACCAGTATTTTCAAGTACATACATTCGGCTGTTGTTATTAGGCCAAAACCTGCTCAGGAGATAAGGAATATTAGTCAATTAGCCAATTTAATATATCTATGGAAGGGGAAAATACAAAAAAAACTGCCGGAGAAAAGTACTCAAGTTCAGGATTGAGACTATGCAATAAGTGGTACAGTTATTCTGAAGACAAAATAATAAAGCATACAAATTACAATGTTGTTTGCTTTGATTTCTTCAAAAGTATCTTTCTGCCTAATTACAAACCTGTACTTGAAGGTCCACACATGCAGACCATCCAAGTCTCCCATGCTGATAAAAATCCCTTCCTTGGACTCGAGCACTGGGAGGTGTGCCTCTGCTGCTTTCTGAAATGTCGTACAATATTACAAAGATGATGAAGCATTTCCTTGACGGGTTGCATAAAATTACCATGGTTTTTGTTTGCAAAGATCAAGTTTGTAGGCAAAATGATCAACTTGAGGAATCTCCAAGCATCAAGTGAGTGAAAGAAAAATAAAACTCCGAAACTAGAGAAGTACAGAGAGATTAAAAACCTTTGGTAGTATCATTCTCCTAAGGGAGCTAACATCACTGTTCTTCAGTTCCTTCTGGAAAAGGAATCTCAACCTCCCTGGATCAATTTCCTAAAGCAGTTGGCAAATGAAACGTTAAACAAAAGTATTGCACTAAACCATAACATTCATACGATGACCTCAAAACAAAGTGATTAAAGGTAAAATATATAAATGTGTAACAAATTGATTAATAGAGTATTTCAAACATGGCAAAATTGTCATAATATATAGGAGTTCCCAATTGAATTCCGAAAAATGACAATGTAATTAATTAAAGATCAGCTCAATACTGTCAAATAAATCCAAGTCAAATGTGCATCAGGATTTTTCTTTTTATTTTTTTTATTTCAATTAATTCAATCCCTAATCTCTATACAAATGTTGGGAAGAAAAAGAATTCCAACGGTAAAGTTTTTAATTACCGAAAATTTTGTAGATCTTTTCCAAATGACAAAACCATGACTCATACAGATACAAGGTGCTATTTACTAATCAAGTCTAAAAGCAAAAAATTTACTACAAAAGCTAAACTAGAGTAGAGATCTCGGGAGTGTATCTTGTTTTGTAACTATCAATGAAATTAATTAGACAACCGTGCTGTAATAATAAACCTTCAAAGAAAAGAAATTGACCATTGAAAAATTTTATTTATTTTATTTTGATAATGATCCTCCGCTCACCTAATTCAGCAAAATTGGGTGATGGACTTGATAATTCTGTCTAAATTCAAACTTAATTATTTTACCAAAAAGCAAATGTAATTAAGAACAATTAATATTAACAAAAATATTTACTACGACAATTAAATCTACCTGATCTCTAATTTCAATTGTTTTTTCCTGATAAAAAATACTTATTTCGGCAACACTGAGTCACTTACCAAAAGGATCAACCAACCTTGTTTAAATTTAATTAAAGAAATAATATACAAGCAAGGAGCTGCTAACAAAATAATAATTAAATTTCATAAGCAACGGGAGCCAAACTCCCAATTTAAGAAATTAGCTAGAGAAGTTTTATGGAAGGAGAAATTTATTAAAAATAGAGGAGTTTAAAAAACAAAAAAGCTCACACGTGCGGGGAGGGTAAGGGGAGGAGACACGTGCGAGGTGGAGGAAGAGGATGGAGAAGAAAAGGCGAGAAGATTGAAGGAAGAAGAACGCCTCTGTCTGGCCATCCTTTTCTTCCTGTTGATATTAGCACCAAGAGCGCTAGTGACAGCAGCAACAAGGTCAAGGGTTGACCCGGAGGCCCGAATAGGATCCGATCCAAAACGGGTGCTCTTGTCCCCCTTCGCAGTGACACCCTCAACACCTGCCATGAAAGCACGGGCCTCGTTTTTCTCATGAACAACCACGCCTTGGTCCATCATCATTAGGGTTTCTTTGTCCAAAAAAAGAAAGTCAAACTGATGATATTGGTCAAATTTAAACAAACAAAAGAAACAAAAAAAAAAGGGAAGAGACCAGCAGGCAGTAGTATTTGCTTTAGATTTCAGTGAGAGACTGCTGTGACTCTGATCGAAACGACCGGTGAAGGACGCTCGGCAATCACGAAATGGGGGGGTTGGGTTTAATTTTTGGATTAGAGAGAAAAGTTATTAGGTTTCTTTCTCTTTTTCTATTTTTGGCAAGACTTTGCTGAATGCAGTGCCCGGTTCTGGTGACATTTGTGCTTCCTGCATTCATGCTTTCTCTTTGATCTTTTGTTCCCATTATATATTTAGTGATAAACAATAATGTGTTAAAAGAAAAAAAAACAAAAATAAATTCTGATGGGTAATAGGTTTTGAGGGGTTAGGGTTTGGTGATCACAGTCAGTGTAATGGGTGACAAATGTGATGCATGGATTCATGGTCGCTTTTAAATCTTTTGTTTTTATCATATGTGGTGTGGCGAGGAGAAAAGTTTTAACTAGGGTTAGGGTTATTTTGGAAGGGAGCTACGGTTAGGCTTAAATGTTGAGTAAAGAGAAGGTGGGTGGGTTGGGGATTGCCCAAAAAGAGAGTGACGAGTGGAGGGTGAAGAAAGAACATGTGTTGCAAAATTTCTGATTCAATGCAACAGAAATCAATGGCGTTTGGGCGTATCTAAATTGTATCGGACTCTTCATATATCTTTCAAAAGTATTTACTTAAAACGACAACGAATCCTTCTCTCTTTCTCGCTCTACTTCAGCTGCATAGCTTGAGTGATTTTTTTTAACTTTTTTATAAATGCATCGGAGAAGAGTGGTTTTTGAAATTTTTGAAAGGTGGGAAAGAGAAACCGCGGTGTATGTGTCTTGGTTTCAGGGCATGCAACTCGTAAAAAGCTTTATTACGTAGAGGAAAGTGGGCATGTGTTGACTGTGGTGCTCATACTGGAGATAGTTTGTGTGAGTGTGTGGATTGATGACTTCATCTCAAGTCAGTCCAAACCAAATTGTCTTCATTGTCTATTTCCTCTATGCAATCAAAGTTAGATATTCACTCCACATCTTTCATAATTTGAAAAAGATTTTCATTAATTTCTTTTTAATTTTTACGGGGGGGTAAGCAACCTAGAATCTCAAAGTTTTCTCATATTAATATACACATAAATACGTGGGATCTGTTTGATCATTTCTGAATCTAATAAAAAAAAAGAGTTAATATGATTATTTTCTAAAACTAAAGAGATTATTTACAGTTTGAGCAAATCTTGAAATCTTATTAGGTTTTTCCTTTTTAATTTTACTTAATTTAAATCATAAACTATAGTCAACGTAGAAATACACCAAAAGAATAAACAATAAATAAATACATAAGAGAGTATTTTAACTTAATATTTTGACATAAATTTTTATTCATCAATTTCGTGTAATCTGATTGTAAAAGAGATTTTGCCACTTCCCTTTCTAATGTTTTTAGATTTTACCCCTTGTCCCCTATTATTTTTATCCCTTTCAAATTTTAATCCAAAAAATGAAAAACATGGCCGTTTTCTCTCTGGTATGTATTTTCCTTTGAAGTTTTCATATGCTCAACTCGTTCAAGGATAATGAAGTGACATAAAAAAATTAGAAGGATATAAGTGGTAGAAATGTAAAATATATCAATAATAAAGTATTCAAGTGGAAATATAGTTATTTAAAAAAGTAAATGCAATTTTTTTAACCATTCACTTGTAAGAGATTCATTAATTTAAGTTAAAACTTAGAATAGTTTCACTTAGATGACCTTTTTTTTTTAAATCTGAATAGACCTGAATTATTCTAAATTTTTAATAGAGTTGAATGTCTGAATTTGAACCATATGTTTGTTTTTTTTGTTTGTTTGTCTGAATTGTTAAAAATAAATAATAAGTTATTTGTTTTTTGACTTACAAAATCAGAAAATTAATATTTTTACATTTATACCCTTAAAAATTATAAATGTTAAACCAATAATAAGTATCTCAAAGAATATAAATAAGATAATATATTATCATAACATAAATCATATTTAATTGAATACAACTCTTTAATATTTTAAATTATATATGTTAATCAATTTTATTATAATTTATGATGTTATTATATGAAAAATATTCATAAAACATTATGAAGATAAATAATGCTAATTTAAAAATAAAAAGATAAAAATAATAATAGTCTACCAATATATATTATCACTATTTATATCGAGATGGGTAATAATGCTAACTATTAAATTTTATTTAGGTAAGGATGAAAATTAATTAATTAGATCAGGATATTTTGGAGAATTTTTTTAATAATATCATTTAAACTTTTTAGATTAAGCAAAAATCTAAAAAAAAATAGCTTAATGGCTTAATGATTAAATGGCTGAAAATTTTCATTAAGTTGACAAAATAAATAGACTTAGGTATAAATTTTTTTAATAATTTTCATTAATGAAAATTTTCATTAAGTTGACAAAATAAGTGACTTAACTTAATTAATTAAGTTAATTAGAGATGTTTGTTTTTATAACTTAATGAGACTTTTTAGATAATTTTGACTTAATAAAATAAGCCAATTTTTTTGGCTTTTTACTTAATGAAAAAATCTGAATTAAGTCAATTACTTACTAATGTAAAAAATATCCTTACTTTATAATTTATTTTTCATGTTTATCCCAAACTCACCCATACACATTTACCCCATATAAAAATATCCATGTTTTTTCTTTTTTATATTATATATGATAAAATTTAAAATTTATGGTATTTTATATATTAAAATTCCAAAATAATTATATATTCACTTAAATCTAGTTTTACTTATAAATGTTAAAATATTGTGGTATTTAATATATTATTTATTTGACATTCAAATTTAATAAGGATACAAATGTAAAAGTACATATTTTTATCTTTTTAAGTTGAAAAAAACAAACAACTTAATACTTATTTTCTGAGATTCAGACGAAAAAACAAACATATTATTCAGATTCAAACATTCAAATTTATTTAGAATTCAGACAAAAAAACAAACGCCATGAATCAACTAAATAAAATTAAGTCAATTAAGTCATTAAGTAAAAAAAAAAAGCCGCTTAGTAAACAATAACTTAAAAAAAATTTATAATATATATTTTGCAATCAATAACTATAACCTAAATGTAAATTTTTTTAGTAATGTTACATTTTCAAGTATTTTTAAATTTTCTTTATTCCAAGTATAGTAAAATCTCGATAAATAAATGTTTGATACATTAATACTATTGATTAAATAATAAAATCTCTTGAACGTAACTTGGGCCAATATATTAGATTAATAATTCCACTAAAAACATAAGATTATTATTATTTTCCAATCCTTTAGGACCCAATGAAATACAAATTAATAATTAGTTAAATACAAAAAAAATTGTTAATGATAAATGACATATAAAATTCATAATATTGAAGATAAACTTTCTTGAAAACTTCAACTTTTTCAATGTAACTCTTTTTCATAATATGTATCGAATGATTTGAGACTAAAAATAAAACTAATAATTATAGAGTTTATGATCTACATACTTAAAATATCTGAAATACTTAGGATATTAAATTTAGAAAGTACGCACATCAATTTTATGTCTAGGTAGCATGTACAATGTACTAACATTAATTTTTTGGGCTAGATATTCTAGCACTCATTAATATTTTTTGCATATATATGATAACTTATGAAATTCATACATGAATTTTAGTCAAATGAATATTACATGTGCTAAGATGACGCAAGTAATTAAAATATCAAACTATTATCGAACTAATAAATATACATTTATCCATAAATTAATAAATTAAATTTATTGATAAGTAAATATTCTTACTAAGATGATTTTTTTTTAGTCCCAACAATATTATTTCATAGTTGTTATAGTGTAATGTAACATTTATTCGTCATACCCGTCAAAACAAAAACAAAAAAAAGTTATAAATCAAGACAATAGAAGTTATATATTTTGCTTGAATTTTCTCCAGAGCCATTCAGTAGTGAATTCAGATTGTTCATAACAAATTTAACTTGTTGGTAATTAATACTATACATACTTTCAAGTTTTTATTTTTATTTTTTTCTAATTCCAAACTTCATATATATTAGCCTCTTCAAAATACTTATATCTCTACAAAAAAAATGTTATGTTAGAGAATCATCAAAAGGCTCTTCGAATGAGATTTTACTTCTCATTTAACAGCCACATCAACAATAAGGATTCCAAAAGACTCTTTAAATAACATTCTTCAAATAAAATTGTCATTCTATTTATTCAATATTGAAGAGTGATTTCTCTCTATTTAAAAATTATTTTTAATGTCATTATTGAAGAGAGAGAAATGTTATAACTACATTATTAAAAAATAGCGGGTAATTACATTTGACGAGAGAAGAATTTGATTAAAATAATGTAAATTTATTTTTATTTAAAGAGTCTTTTAAGAAAAAAATTAATTTTTTCATTCTTTTATTTAACGCATAAGTAAATAAAAAAACAATTTAAAGAATCAAATTAAATGAGTCTTTAGTAATGCTCTTATAAGCAATATAGAAGATTGAGTTTGGCATGAACGATGATCTCCACTTCAAGTTACTAACAACATCTTCCAATCTTGTTATTCCCTTTGCTAAGTTTTTTGCTGCATCCCCATTTAATTTCATTCAATTTTCTTATGGAGGAGTCCATAAGTGCCTACACATCATTCATAATTTAGGAATTTAATTTTATAAAAATATTTTAAAAATAAAAAATTGTTAGGAAATTTTAATCACACTTAAAATCCTGAGCAAAAATATCAAACAAACAACAAATAGAAATTAGATGAAAAATAAAATCAATCACATAACACAAAAATTTATGGAAAAAACTCTTATACCAGAAAAAATACAATTGCCAAGGACGGCGAGAGAAAAATCAACAATATAAAAACTTATTACAATCACTCTAGTATATTCATAGCACCCAAAACTCCAGTAACACTCAATCTCTCAATAGACATACCATTTCTCTCATATAAGAGATTGTATATTTGTAGAGAAACTAATTTTTGTGTTATCCAAGCAAGTAAACCCAACATCTCTATATATAGTGATTATTTCTTGTAGAATAAGTATTTTTTTTCTTATATTAATTTTTTTCTTGTAGGATTAGTATTGCTCTTTGAATAGGTTAAGTTCTAAAGGGAAAATTACTTTTTCTTTAAATAAGGATCCTGTTGAATAATAAAACTACTAAATACAAAAAGCTTAGGAAATATCCTAATTTAGGATTTACAAATCCTAGGGGTGGGCAATTTCAGATTCGGATGAATCTGATCGGATTTTGGATAATTCGGATTGAAAACAAAATTCATTTGAATTCAATCCGACTTTAAATCTAATCCAAATAATTCGGATCGGATGAAAAATTTTGGATTACACGCATTCGGATGAGTTTAGATTTTGGATTATATTTTGGATTCGGATTAATTCGGATTGAAATCGGATTTGGACCTTTTTGGCAATTCTCACAAAAAATTTATGAAATCTATAATTAATGAAAACTTACTAACCATTAAAAAAAATGAAAATGAAAACAAGTTGACAAATGACAATGTATTGTTTCCTTGACAATATGGCATTGATATATACCAAGCAAACAAGCCGATGCAAAGTTTCCATTCACAAAAAAAAATAATAATAAACCATCAAAATGAAAACATTTAAGTAATCAAATCTAATAATTTATAATCAACGGCCCATTTATATTCTCATATAAATTCATTTTGTACAAACACTCCCATTCATTAGCTTATGTTTTTGATAATTTAGAAATAATAGTTCATTCAAACATTTCATTAAATTAATAATGCTCTTACAAGCTTGGTACATAAACATTACCCCAAGTCCAAGCCTCCAAATAAGCAACACAAAATAAACATTGCTCCAAATCTCCAAATAAACAACACAAAATAAGCATTGCTTCAACTCTCCAAAGTCCAAATGAATAGCACAAAATAAACATTGCTCCAACTCCAAGTCTCCAAATAAACAACACAAAATAAACATTACTCCAAGTCCAAGTCTCCAAACAAACAACACAAAATAAACAATTAAACATTACTCAAGTCTCTAAATAAATAAACAACACAAAATCACAAAAAAATATTATCATTATATCATCCAACAATAAAATAAACCAAAATAAAAATTATCATCCAAAAACATTTAGATAGAGTACAAGTTCTTCAAACCAAAAGTACAATAACACCAAATTAAACTCACAACACACTTTGATGAGTCCTTAACTTTTGCTTTCCAACTACCAACTTCAACTTTCCTAACATAAGATTACAAACAATTATCATGTTACAATTGACTTAAAACCAAAAGTAAAACAATTATAAATATAATACCTTGAAACCAAAAGATCGATTAAATTTAAGAGTTACCTATTAAAATAACACGACAAGTACTAGTGCCCACCGTTGTAATTGTTGAAGCTTGTGATTATACATACTCTTTAAAATGAAAAAAAAACATAATAACTTATAATTAGTGCATGAGTAATATAAAAAATGTGTTATAATAAATTTAAAAGGTATTATCTATAAAATATAATATAAAAAAGTTACCTTCTTGTAACTCCATTTGATATATATGATCTTTCAACTCTTAATTAAGGTCATAGATGGGAGTGGTAAAAAGTTTAAACTGCAACCAATTTTCAATGCAAATCAATCCTTCAATTATAGTGGGAGTTAAAGAACTCCTATATTCATCAATGATACAACCCCCAACGCTAAATGCGGACTCCGAAGCCACAGTAGATACCAGAATTGCAAGGATATCCGTTACTATTTTCTACAATATCGGATACTTCAACTCGTTCACCTTCCACCATAATAAAACACTTAGTTTATCATTACTAGGATCTCCAATCGGGTTAAGTAAGTATCTTTCCACCTTGGTTGTCACTAGCTTTCCCTCATTTTGAATTGAAACTTTCTTAGCATATCCAAGAAAAAGGCGAGAGGAACTCGTAAAGTATCATCACCATGTTCAGTGGCGGTGCCATGAATTATTTTTAGGAGGGGCTAAGTTCCAATAGTAATTTAATTCAAGAAAGTAATCAACAAATAACATATATCAAAATAAAAATTTATTAAATTATTTAATTCAATACACTTATAATTGTCCTCGACGAGGTTTCATATGTTGAAAATGTTGAAGAATAACCCGTTATCAAGACTACAAAATATATCTTTTTCTATGTATACAACAAGACTATCATTTAACCATTGATCTCTCGTTCGATTTCGCAGACGATTTTTCACAAAATTCATAGCTGAAAATACCCTTTCTACTTGTAGTTGTGGCAACTGGTAAAATAAGTGCTAATGTCACTAATAAATAAACTAATGAATATAATTGATTCTTCTTGCTAGCTCACCAATCCCTTTCAACTTTGAAAAATTGTTGTCAGAACTCACATTCATAATATAAACATCAAGTTGAGTTTCAAGTGCCACAAGATCCACTGGAAAAAAATCATTTGGATAAAACTCACCAAGGCGAAGTAGTTTTTGTTTATCAAAAGTTGTAAATGAGTCATTAGGGCATAAACATGCCACATAAAGAAGCAACTCAGTATTCGTCTCATTGAAACGATTGCTTAATTCTTGAAGTTGCGTGTCTAAAATTGCATAAAATAATTCAACACAAAAATGATGTAAATTTGTGACCTTTTGAGCCTTGCGTAGTGATCTCCCTTGAGTTCGAAACAAATCATCTATATTAGGAACATCAATATCGTGCTTCACACAATAAGAAGAAGTTTCGCTAAGTAAAGAGTCTCATCCATTCTCTCTCATTTTTTGCAAGTTTCTCTTATACACTCCAATTAATTTCATAGCATTCACAATGTCTTGATCTTTTTTTTTGTAATGCTTGTGATAACTCATGTGCAAATCCAAGTATTTTTTTCATTAACAACAAGCTAAACACAAAATCAAATGATTGTATGCACTTCAACAACATTGCAGCTTGAAATCTTTGTTCAGAATTCCCCTCATTTAAAATTATTTCCAGCACATCAACAATAGACAGAAACATGGTAATTATGCTCAACAACGTACCATAATGTGAGCCCCAACGTGCATCAACAGATCTCTTTAAAGTAACCTCTTGATTTTAACCTCTTCCACTTGAAAGTTCACCATCATCAAGTGCTTTAATAACGGCTTGAGCATGTTTCTCATGAAGAATATCACGATGTTTTACTGAAGTATCAACAACATTAACTAACATTGTAACTAAATTGAAAAGAGAATTAACTTATTATGCTTCTTTGCCACAGAAATAAGAGCCAGTTGAAGTTGATGTGCAAAACAATGAATAAAGTAAGCACATTTGTTGTCTTCTAAAATCAGTGCTTTAAGATCATTGAACTAACCTTGCATATTACTAGCTCTATCATATCATTGTCCACGCAACCTAGACATACTCAATCCATGTTTGGAAAATAACCTATCAAGTGCCTCTTTAAGTGAAATAGATGTAGTACTAGTAACATGTTCAATTCCAATAAAACGTTCAACCACATAGCCATTTTTATCCACATAACACAAAACAACAGCCATTTGGTCCTTTGCAGAAATATCACGAGATTCATCAATAAGGATAGAAAACAAAACATCATTCATCTCTTTAATAATAATATTAGTCGTTTCAATTGCAGCACAATGTTGAGTGTTAGAAAATGCATATTTATAAAGTAGAAAACCGTCATTTTACATTTCAAGTCTTACAACAACTCTTATTTTTATGTATTTAACCCTCTTATGATTCAATTACGTGTGTTTTATTTTAATTAAGTAATTTATGTATTTTAGGGGCACTATAGTTATTTCACAATAAATGAGAGATCAGACGGCAAAACAGACATCACTTTTGAACTTAGGACGGTCGAAAATCTTAGGAGGAGTATAAAATGAAAAATGACACTATTCACATGTACGGTACTGTCTATGTTATTGTTCACAACACTGTTCACATAGACGGATCGATGATGTGGTATTGACCGATAATGTAGCATTGACTGATGAGGTGTCACAATCTTGTTGGACTAAAATTCTTATGTACTGTTGATGGTGACGTGGCAGTATATCAGTGGACGAAAAATCTCGTGTACGGTACATGCATCACACATGATTATTTTTAACCAAACCACGTCACTGTTCAACCCGGGTTAAACCGTGTTACTGTTCATCTACGTGGTCAAACCGCGTACTGTTGACTGATGACGTGGCGCAATCCTAAGCGTCCAAACTGTTTTTAATTCGATGACCATGATTTACTCCATGTATCTATAAAAAGGGGGCCTCCTCTCCTAATTTGATATCTCTAAATCCATTTTTGGGATCCATTTTCTATAATTCCTTCTCCATCTTGTATTTTCTACGTATTTTAATAAATTCTCATTTTGCCCCTAGTTCAATTATGAGTGGCTAATTGTCTTTCAAGCTTGGGTTGAAGGTGAAGTATCAACATGTGTCATGAGCTTTATTTGGTAAATTTAGTTTCTTTTTCCCTCTAGTTTTTGTGGATATTTTGACTTCTCGTCGACAAATAATACTAATCTTGTCTAGTACCGCCTTGGTTTCACCGGCTCCCTAGTACAAGGTTATTATTATTTGTCACGATAAACCCTTAACACTATATTGATTAGAGTGTGGTTCATGAGGTGTGGATTCCCTCCTCATGATTTAATTGGCATTAATACGGATTATTTAGCCCATGATGCATGTTGATACGGATCCAGATACCCAAGTACGTCATTTCAATAGAATTCTCTTCAATCTATTCTCGCCATTTCAATTCCAATTTCAGAATTTATTCTCGCCATTTTAATTTAAATTTTAGATAATCCAAATCATTTTCACCACAAATCCAACCACCCATTTGTAAAATTAATTCTACACACAATTAAAATTCACCTCCTCGTGGAATCGACACTCGTCACCATTGATATATACTTACAATAGATTCGTGCGCTTGCGAGTACATTAAAATTTGCACAACAAGTTTTTGGCGCCGTTGCCGGAGAGGTACGTAATTTTAATTTATAGAATTAATTTTTGTGAATAGTTTCTTTTAATTGTTTTCTTGTAATTTTTGTAATTAAAAAAAAAGAAAAAAAGAGTGAATTTACATTTTGAGCTATGAATTTTTTATTTTCTCTTTTCTTTAAAATTCTGTAATTTATTTTTCAATTTATTTTTCTTTGTAATTTTTTTTATCTTATTAATTTATTATTAGTTAATTTATTTCACGTATTTGTTTTAGTGTGTTTTTATAGAAAGGTTGTAACATCGTAATAAGGTTAGTATCGTAATTTCTCCTTTTGCTTTATTTTTATTCGTTTTGTTCCCATTTATTTTGTGTTATTTGCATGCATGGTCGTAGGTCATTATTTCTTAATTTTGAACCTATAGACCTTGAATTAGAAAAAATACTTCGCACACAAAAGCACATTAAAAATAAATTTGGAATAGATTTACAAGCACCACAGGAGAGGTCATTTAAGGACTATTTTAGTCCCTTAGTTAATTTGAGCACATCATGTATAAGATACCCAAATGTAGCTGCTAGGAGTTTTGAACTAAAACTTAGTGTGCTAAATTGTCTCCCCACATTTTATGGCCTAGAAAATGAGGACCCACATAATCATCTGAATGATTTTCATGCTATTTGTCAAACTTTTAAATACGAAAATTTTTCAGACGATGATGTTAAACTCAGATTATTCCCATTTTCTTTAAAAGATAGAGCTCATTCATGACTTAATACATTGCCTGCCAATAACATTTCATCATGGGAATAAATGGTAACGAAATTTTTGAATAAATATTTCCCAATGTATAAAACCAATGCTATTCGCAGGGAAATCTCAGAGTTTACTCAGAGAGAGGACGAGCAGTTTTTCGAAACATGGGAGCGATTCAATGGGCTACCAAATGTGCAAGAATGACTAATGGCAACACGTGGAGGAGAGCTAATGTCAAAAAGTGCATCAGAAATTTGGGAATTCTTCCAGCGACAAGCGGATAATTCCCAACAACGGAGTCGATCACTCAGGAATACTAAAAGAATTAAGGGAGTAAATAAGGTTCACATTGACGAATCAACTTCGGGAATCAAAGAAGTCAAGGAGATGGTTGAAGGTCTTGCTCGATAAATAGTATCGTTATCGACTGCTAAATCAACAGAACAACATGACCATGACTCATATCCAGATCAAGTCAATGCCATAATTGTAATGAGAAAGCCATCAAATTACAACCCATACTCCAACACATATAATCCTGGATGGAGAGACCACCCTAATTTTTCATGGTCTCAAGGATTCCAACAGAATGGACCAGCAGCTCCAGCTCCACCAATGCAACAAATTCCTTAAGATCCTCAAGCCTTTTAGCCCCCATTTAGACCATACAATCAGAACCAGAACTACTCTCAACCCAGACCATGAGAGGATGCATTCCATAATTTCAAGAATGTTACTCATTCTACTATTGAGCAATAGAATCGCACCATTGATAGACTACGTAATGAGTTGAGAGCAGGCTTCAATTCACAAGCCCAATCAGTTTCAAGCCTCGAGAAGATGGTGGGACAACTTGCTTCTTCAGTTCAGACCTTGGTAATGACTGTTGAGAAAGGTAAATTTCAAAGTCAACCAGTGCCTAACCCTAAAGGAGTGCATGAAGCAAGTACCAGTTCACCACAACAGCATGGAGAAGTCAAAGCAGTCATGACTGTTGAGAAAAGTAAATTTCAAAATCAAACCAGTGCCTAACCCTAAAGGAGTGCATGAAGCAAGTACCAGTTCACCACAACAGCATGGAGAAGTCAAAGCAGTCATGACCTTGCAAAAAGGAAAAGAAGTCGACAACAAAGTGGAGATGCCGGTGATAAAAGAAAATCAAATTGTACATGTGAATGTTGAGGACTCATCACCGGAGGAGAAAGAAGAAACCAACCCACGAGAATATGTTCCCAAAGCTCCATTCCCCCAGAGGTTAGCTAAAGGTAAGAAGGAAAAATTCACAAATGAGATTCTTGAAATCTTCAAACAGGTAAGTGTTAACATCCCTTTACTTGATGCGATTAAGCAAGTTCCATCTTATGCCAAGTTTCTTAAAGACCTTTGTATTAAAAAGAGAAATATACATGTTCAAAAGAAGGCATTTAGTTCTATACTCCAACATAAAATTCATTTAAAATGAAAAGACCCAGGCTCCCCCACTATCTCATGTAGTATAGGGAACCACACAATTGAGAATGCTTTGTTGGATTTAGGAGCTAATGTAAATCTGTTGCCTTATTCAGTTTTCGTGAAACTTGGACTGGGAGAATTACACTCAACTCCAGTGATGTTACAGCTTGCAGATCGGTCCACGAAAATACCTCGTGGTATTGTGGAGGATGTGTTTATCTAGGTAGACAAGTTTTATTTTCCTGTTGATTTCATTGTAATTGACACTCAACCAATACAGGATTCAAGGAAGCACATCCCTATTATCCTAGGCCGATCTTTCTTGGCAATTGCTGATGCTCACATTCAATGCAGAACTAGAAATGTGCAGTTGTCCTTCGGCAATATGACTATGGAGCTGAACATCTTCAACATTGCCAAACAACCTCACAATGTAGATGATGGAATTATTGATGTGGATTTAATTGAAGCATTAGTTGATGACACATTTATTTCAAACCTCAGTGATAATCCTTTACAAATATGTTTAACTCACTTTGGTTTTTATTTTGATATTGACAGATCAGTCGATGAAGTCAACGCTCTACTTGACTCAGCACCATCTATGGACACTAATCAATGGAAGTCAAGAGTTGAAAAACTAGCATCATCAGAGAAGAAACTCATCCCATCATCAGAATCACCATCGAAACTCGAGCTCAAACCATTACCCAATACTTTGGAATATGCATTTTTGGGGGAAGAAAGTACTCTACCGGTAATCATCTCATCATCTGTCAATGACGAACAAAAAGGTAAGTTGTTAGATGTTTTAAAAGAGCACAAAGGAGCATTATGATGGACCATAGCGGACATAAAACGTATAAACCTAGTAGACTGCATGCATTACATTCACCTTGATGAAAATGCTAAACCTATTAGGGAAATGCAACGTCGGTTAAATCCTAACATGAAAGAAGTTGTTAAAACTGAAGCCCTTAAGCTATTAGACGCAGGTATCATTTACCACATTTCTGATAGTTCATGGGTCAGTCCTGTTCAAGTTGTCCCTAAAAAGTCAGAAGTCACAGTAGTTACCAATGCTGATAATGAATTGATACCCACTAGAATAACTACAAGATGGCGTGTATGCATAGATTATAGAAAGTTGAATTCTGTCACACGTAAATACCATTTTCCTTTACCATTTATCGATCAAATGCTTGATAGATTAGCAGGCCACGAATTTTATTACTTTATAAATGGCTACTCAGGATATAATCAAATTCCTATAGCACAAAAATATCAAGAGAAAACTCTTTCACTTGCCCTTTTGACACTTTTGCATATAGGAGAATGCCATTTGGATTATGTAATGCACCTGCTACATTGGATTTCTTGAAGTCTTTATGGATGACTTTTCTGTTTTTGGTGACTC
This sequence comes from Citrus trifoliata, assembly GCA_018350135.1. Lineage (NCBI taxonomy): Eukaryota > Viridiplantae > Streptophyta > Magnoliopsida > Sapindales > Rutaceae > Citrus > Citrus trifoliata. Next base: position 8,416,551 of record CM031385.1, read on the forward strand.
GTTTGATCAATGTTTACATCATCTAACACTAGTTCTGTAGAGATGTATCGAGAAGAATTTAGTCTTAAATTGGGAGAAGTGCCATTTTATGGTAAAACAAGATATTGTTCTCGGTCACATCATTTCGAGCAAAGATATTGAGGTTGACAAAACCAAGGTCGATCTCATTTCTAATCTTCCTCCACCTAAAACAGTAAGAGAAATAAGATACTTCCTTGGGCATGCTGGTTTTTATAGACGTTTCATTAAAGATTTTAGCAAAGTTTCTAGACCTTTATGCAATCTGCTTGCTAAGGATGTACATTTTAATTTCCGCAATTTAATTGTCTTTGATGATTCATGTCTTGTTGCGTTTGAAAAATTAAAGCATTTGTTGACATCATCACCCATCATTCAGCCCCCAAACTAGAGCTTACCATTTGAGCTCATGTGTGATGCATCTGATTATGCAGTAGGAGCAGTATTAGGACAAAGAGTTGATCGAATTCCCCATGTTATTTTCTATGCTAGTATGACATTGAATGATGCACAGTTGAACTATTCAACTACTAAAAAAGAAATGATAGCAGTAGTGTTTGCATTAGAGAAATTTCGATCTTATCTCATTGGTTGTAAAATAATTGTATTCACGGATCATACTGCTCTTAAATATCTTCTCACAAAGAAAGATGCAAAAATTAGACTAATTCGTTGGGTGTTACTTTTGCAGGAATTCAACTTGAAATTTAAAGATAAGAAAGGCATAGAGAATGTTGTGGCTGATCATTTCTCTCGCCTCCATTTTGATACAATTGTTGAACCATTACCATAAAATGAGTCATTTCCAAATGAACAATTAATGAATGTAGAAGTATTACCTTGGAATGCTGATATAGTTAATTATCTTGTTACAGGTAAACTTCCAGAGCATTGGACCAAGCAAGACAATGCTAAATTCTTTGCAGAAATAAAGAATTTCTTTTGGGATGACCCATATTTGTTCAAGTATTGTGCAGATCAAATTGTTAAACGATGTGTCCCAGAAAATGAAATTCAGAATATCCTTTTATTCTGCCATGAACAAGCTTGTGGAGGCCATTTTAGTGTTAAGAAAACAACGACTAAAGTTTTACAATGTGGTTTTTATTGGCCAACTATATTTCAAGATGCTTACACTTTCTGTTCTTCATGTGATAGGTGTCAACGAATAAGGAGCATTACACGAAGGAACATGATGCCATTAAATCTAATTTTAGTGGTTGAGATTTTTTACATATGGGGTATCGACTTCATGGGACCCTTTCCCCATTCTTTTGGCCATCAATACATATTGGTTGCTGTTGACTACGTATCGAAATGGGTAGAAGCAATTCCATGTAGAACCAATGATCACAAGGTGGTGATAGGATTTTTGAAAAGCAATATTGTTTCACGCTTTGGATTCCCTCGTGCAATAATCAGTGATGGTGGTGCCCACTTCTGTAACAAAGCATTCAAAGGTCTTTTGACAAAGTACTCAATCACACACAAAGTGGCGACCACATATCATCCGCAAACTAGTGGCCAAGTTGAGATCTCCAATCGAGAAATAAAGCACATACTAGAAAAGACGGTGAGGCCAGACAGGAAAAATTGGTCATTAAGACTTGATGATGCATTATGGGCATATAGAACGACTTTCAAGACCCCGATTGGGATGTCACTCTACAGACTAGTGTATGGAAAAGTTTACCACCTACCTGTGGAACTCGAGTATCGTGCATATTGAGCCATCAAGAAATTCAACTTTGACATGCAGCAAGCTAGCTCAGAAAGAAGATTACAACTGGCAGAACTTGAAGAAATTCGCAATGATGCATACGAAAATGCCAAGATTTGCAAGCAACGAATGAAAGTCTTCCATGACAAGCAAATTATGAGAAAATCGTTCACTCCAGGTCAGAAAGTATTTTTATTCAATTCTCGCTTGCACATATTCACAGGTAAGTTACGCTCTCGTTGGTCTGGTCCCTTTATTGTTCATATTGTTTTTCCAAATGGAGTAATTGAAATTAAGGACCCAAAGAACGGTGTCACGTTTAAAGTTAATGGTCAAATATTAAAGCCATATCTAGAGTACCAACCACATGGAGAAGATATCGAAATAAATTTGAGTGACCCACCAGATTTGAATTGATTTTTTTTCTTTTCATTGATTTGATTTTTTTTCTTTATATTATTCTTATGCTAATTGAAATTATTTTTGCATAAGTGTGTTTGTTTAACTATTAAGTTTTCTCTTATCATTTTTAATCATGAGTACCTTACCTAGACCGTTCTTCCTGAACATTTTTAAACCACTTCAACGTGTCAAATCTCATCTAAAAGGCAGATTCGATTTTGTAAAACACAACACATTTGGGCTCTACAACCACCAGAGTTAGTAGCCCATGTTAAGGGTTTAGAAAGCTAACTCAGAGACATTGAGAGAAGTGTTTACAACATCCAGTTGGAGCTTGAGGTAAATTCAATAAGAGGATGATTTTAATTTTCTTTGTGTGTTTTAATTTGTTTTTCTTTTTGTGTGCTCTAGTTTGTTACCCCGATGAAGTGGCGGATAACGGTACTCCGTGACAATCAAGTTGGTTACTTTAGTTTCCTATAATAACTGATATTCTGAGGCGAAAGTATGGATAAAAACGAGATTCTAGCGAAGCTTTACAAGCGATTCCCTTCACTTCCTTAGAATGTCCTCCTTACGATCTATAAAGCTCGGTCCTGAACGCATGCGATTACTCATAAGGAATAACATACCTGCTGACATTCGTTGGTTAGTCGAGGCTAAAGTACGATCGGCAGCTTCACAAGCGATTCCCTTCACTTCCTTAGAATGCTCTCCTTACGATCTATAAAGTTCGGTCCGAACGCATGCGATTACTCATGAGGAATAACATACATGCTGACATTCGTTGGTTAATCGAGGCTAAAATACGATCGGCATATGAGTTACCTCCAAAATTTATTGCATACATGCCTGGTTGTGGTAAAGGAAATTATGTAAGAAAACGACGAGCTCGAAGAATTTCTATTGCTTGTCATAAGTGTGCCAGAATGAGATGCAATAAAAACCCATATTCTTTAGGAATGATGTCTGATAATAGGGAAGATCAGATTCAATTTATTAGGGATGGCTTGAATAAGGAGTCATTGGATGATATCCTTTTGTCTCTTGAAACGCATCTCAATGGATATGTGCAAGGAGGGATTCTCCAGTTATAGCCATTATTCCAGAAAGAGTATGCACGATATAGTCTCGGGAATCTGACTATAAACGACCCTATTTGCCAGTTTATAAGAAAACTGGATGAGAAGCCTAACTTCGACCCATAGAGGGCGTTCAAGCCGTTTCTAGACGTAAAACCAGAGGAAGATGTGAGCCATAGTTGCAACTACCTATAAATATTCTTTTACTTTACTGTTATTTTATTTCACTATTATTTTATTGTGTGCATTATTGTCTTTAATAATTTTATTACTGTTTGCTTTTTCCTTATTATTGTTTACTTTTTCCTTTTTACTGTTTCCTTTTTGACTCGCGAGTCACGTGCTTTACGCGTTATTTGACACTGACATGTTACCTCATACACAACTGTGACCCACTGTCACCAAGACTCTTAAATGTGATTTGTTTTTGTCAAGCACTCACAAATTATTTTTTGAGAAGTATCCCAATGGTCGAAGATCTTGGTCGAAGTATAGCAGCGAGAAAATTACACTTGGTGTATGAAGGAGGTAACCGAGGATTATCAAAAATGGTTTCAGAAGCAGCTTTTATCAGAGAAGTCAAGTGTTAGGCATCATCCCAAGAGCCCTAAAATCATTGGGCAGTTCGTCTGACTCATCAACTGGAGAAGAGTTAGTCGTCTCGGGTATGCAAGAAAGAATAACTGAAATGCTTAATCGTACTAATGCTTTTATTTTTCTTCCAGGAGATCTTGCAATACTAGAGGCACTTATCACACTACCATCTTGAGCCCATCTACATATCCACCAGAAACTCATCAGTTTGTTAAATGTCAATAACTTTTATGATGGCTTTATCACATTTCTTAACCATGCAATAAAAAACTATTTCATTCCCTCTAATGCGAAAAAACTCTTTATTTGTGCTCACACTGCTAATGAGCTACTTGATCGGTTACAAACTTATAAATCGAAGCTAGACCCCTGAACCTTTGTGTTGGAGCATCCAAATAATGATGGTAACAGTAGCAGCAGTAAGAAGTACAAATTAGATTTAACTCTCCGCCTGTAAATATTTTCTTATGTGTTGCACCACTCAGGTGATGTCTTCTAAACTCTATTTCTTTCCTTTAAAATATTGAGGACAATGTTTCGTTCTGGTTGGGGGAAGGGAATAGTCGACAATTGTGGAATTTTCGTTAAGTTTTTACTGATTTTTTGTTGTAGAAACTAACTGTTGCTAACGTTTTGTGTTGAAGATGGCTGAATATGGAGTGTAGTGACTCTAGAAACGCATCTTCATCGTTTTAAAAAAATATAATAAACAAAAAGTAAAAAAAAAATTCAGATAATTTCTTTTTCTTTATTAAATTTTTATGTTTTAATTTCTCCTCTATAAATATAAATTTTCAAACTTTTGAGCCTTTAAAAAAAAATCATTTTCTTTTTCTATCATTTTAAGTGTAACTTTTCTAATTAGTTTTTTTGCATTATCTTCACATTTCTGCATGTATATTTTCCTTTCATGCGTAGAATAGGTTGGGGGGGTAGAATGTTGTTTAAAAAAAAAATTGTGTGATTTGTTTTAACATGGGATGACATGATTAATTTCAAATTTTAGTATTTGTATTATCTTTGATCCTAAGTGATGTTACACTATGTTTGCTACTCTACATGTTGATGTCGTAGATAAATATGAGTTGCTTGAGGGAATGAATATGTCATAAATAAGTGGCAAGTGAGTTTTTGAGCCTATCATTTTCTTGGAGAGTAACCCTTTTCCTCATTCTCTATACAACTTAGCAGTTTATTATTTTATACACGATCTCTAGATTTCTTTTGAGTTAACCCTAAAAAAAATTGTAAAAAAAAAAGAAGAAAAAGAAAAAAAATGTGTGTTGCTACATTGGGAGGCCCATCTAACTAGTAGATATGGACGATTATTTAGAGTCCTAAAAGACGATGGAAAGGTCATCTTTGATCTGTTTGAGCCTTTCTAGCCATCCCTTTTATTAAATATCCATAGTTAACCCTTTTGAGCCTTAAAAAAAAAAAAACTTTTCTTTGTCTAACTTATCATCTTGACCCACTCCGATTTGGAGTATTACCCGATATCTTATAAGTTTCATCACCTATTTATGTTTGAGAAAAATGTAAATAATTATTTTGTTCAGTGAAGTTATGACAAACAAAAGCAAAAAAAAAAAAACAAAACAAAAATTGTTGTTTCAAAAAAAAAAAAAAGGTGAAATCCATCTTGCAACTTCAAAAACAAAATCTGCATTTTTCTCAAACATATACTTTGTTTTCCTTATTTTCCTTCTTTGTTAGCCATGTCTCTAACCTACGTTACGTCCTAATAAAAGTCCTTCTTGATTTTAGGGAACTATAGTCTGAAGTAGAAGCTAGTTATATGGGTTAAAAAGATGTAGTGATGTATAATAATTAAAAAAACAAGATAACTAAAGTGGGTTGACTAGCATTTTTGATTGACTTGAGATCGTATTATTTCTAAGCTGAAGACATATTTCTTTCATCTTGGTGAGAGCATGTGATATCACTTCCTTATTATTTTCTCTCAATTACCATTCATTGGAGTGACTATTTCTATTGGGCTTAATTTTTTTGTGAGAGTGTCACTACTTCCAGTGAGATTTTGGGGTTTGACATGTCATTCTTGAAAGTAGTTATAACAAAGTCTATTAAGCTGATTCATGTGGATGGTTGATGTGGGTGTGATGTTGCTTTAGACTGGAGATAATGCTTATACTTTTATTTGATTGATATCATTAATCTGATTGAATAAATAAGAGTGTTTCTAAAAAAAATATATTTTGAATTTGAATTTTGTTTTCGCTTTATTTGCTAGGGACTAGCAATAAGCTGGTTGGGGGGTGTGTTGAGTGTTAGAAAATACATATTTATAAAGGAGAAAACCGTCATTTTACATTTCAAGTCTTACTAACAACCCTTACTTTTATGTATTTAACCCTCTTGTGATTCAATTACGTGTGTTTTATTTTAATTAAGTAATTTATGTATTTTAGGGGCATTATAGTCATTTCACAATAAAGGAGAGATCAAACGACAAAACGGACATCACTTTTGAACTCAAGACGGTTGAAAACCTTAGGAGGAGCATAAAAGGAAAAATGACACTATTCACATGTACGGTACTATTCACGTGTACGGTACTGTCTACGTTATTGTTCACAACACTGTTCACTTAGACGGATTGATGACGTGGCATTGACCGATGATGTAGCATTGATTGATGAGGTGTCACGATCCTATTGGACTAAAATTCTTATGTACTGTTGATGGTGACGTGGCAGCATATCAGTGGACGAAAAATCTCGTGTACGGTACATGCATCACACAGGATTATTTTCAATCAAACCACGTCACTGTTCAACCTGGGTCAAACCGTGTTACTGTTCATCTACGTGGTCAAACCGCGTACTGTTGACTGATGACGTGGCGCAATCTAAGCGTCCAAACTGTTTTTAATCTGATGGCCATGATTTACACAATGTATCTATAAAAATGGGGCCTCTCCCCCCCTAATTTGATATCTCTGAATCCATTTTTGGGATCCATTTTCTGTAATTCCTTCTCCATCTTGTATTTTCTACGTATTTTAATAAATTCTCATTTTGCCCCTAGTTCAATTATGAGTGGCTAATTGTCTTTCAAGCTTGGGTTGAAGGTGAAGTCTCAACATGTGTCATAGGCTTTATTTGGTAAATTTACTTTCCTTTCCCCTCTAGTTTTTGTGGATGTTTTGACTTCTCGTCGACAAATAATACTAATCTTGTCTAGTACCGTCTTGGTTTCACCGGCCCCCTAGTACAAGATTCTTATTATTTGGCACGATAAACCCTTAACACCATATTGATTAGAGTGTGGCTCATGAGGTGTGGATTCCCCCCCTCATGATTTAATTGGCATTAATACGAATTATTTAGCCCATGATGCATGTTGATACGGATCTAGATACCCAAGTACGTCATTTCAATAGAATTCTCTTCAATCTATTCTTGCCATTTCAATTCCAATTTCAAAATTTATTCTCGCCATTTTAATTTAAATTTTAGGATAATCCAAATTATTTTCACCACAAATCCAACCACCCATTTGTAAAATTAATTCTACACACAATTAAAATCCACCTCCTCGTGGGATCGACACTCGTCACCATTGATCTATACTACAATAGATTCGTGCGCTTACGAGTACATTAAAATTTGCACAATACACAACTTACAATGTCTTTTTGAATCTCGTTTGATGTCATTTGAAGATTTCCGAGAGCATTATCAAAAGTGACAACATTAATGTCTTCATTATGATCAGCAAGAAAGCGTAGAAGCTCAAGAAAATTCCCTTGGTTGCTTGAATCTATAGACTCATCATGCCCACAAAATACATGCCCTTATTTTAATAAAAATCGAATACAATCAATAGTAGCTATCATGTGAGCTCGATAATTGCTTTGATGCTTGTCAGAATGTCTTGCGTATGCTGTTCGAATGTGTTGATTTTGATTCATCAATATTTCACATTTCTCCCTAGCTTTGTTATGGGCACTATCAACATCTCCCATATGTTCAATAAATTTTTCAGGTTTCCTTCAATTTCTAAAACCTTAACCTACAAACAAATTACCACTCCCTTTATTACCAATCTCTTTTTTAAAAAGATAACAAAAGAGACAAAATGATGCATCTTTTTCTATGCTATATTCCAACCAAGGTCCAAATTTCCCAAACCAATTACTACTAAACCGCCTTTTTTGGTTTCTAAAATCTGAAAGTTTGAAGTTATGATTTTTAGGCTGAACATGACCTCTCTGTAAGTATGTTATTCGAACTTAATCTTGAATATTAGGACTATAACAAGAGATTGGAATTCGTAAACTAGGATCTGCAGGAAGATCTTGTAAACTGAATTCTACATCTTAATTTGAGCTATATTTTGTTTTTTGGGAGAAGGTTGTGATAATGACTTTCTTGAGTAATATTTCTCTATAACTGTAACAAATAAACACAATTAATTGTGAGAATGTAAAGAGAAACCAAATACAATTTCCATGTCAAAATATAAAAAAGGAAAAAATTATAAAATATTACTTTAACAAACCAATTGCCTAACTAACTACTCAACCACTAAGTTACTAACCCATCGCTACATCACCCATGGCATTGTTATTCTATTATTTATAATTAATAAAGTTAAAAGCATTGCCACTTTATCACCCAAGTGACCCCACGAAGCATTGCCAATTTGCCACAAAAAGTTAAAGTTAATAATCTTATTTAATTCAAAAAAGTATAAACCAATTAAAAAATCAAAACATTAAATCATAAAGTGGCGAAGTGCTGAATAATCAAAATAGTTTAATTAATTCTTAATAATTAATAAAAAGCTACAAAGGGGCAATGGTAGAACCAGAAATATTATAAAGATAAGGTAATGCAAGGCTGCAAGTTCAAGCTGCAGGTTGTGGCGTTTATGGCATGGGAGTTGGACAAAGAGAGACGATAGGCTGATGGTAGAGGTTTTTCTGGGCAAAAGAATGACGGTGGTTAGGGATTTAATTTTGAGTTTTTTTAAAAAAATTTCTAAACGTTGTATTAAAATACTGGTCTTTTAGTTATTTTAAAAGACCAGTATGTACCCTTGCTGAAGCCCCTACTAGCTCTCAAGTGGTGCCGCCACTGACCATGTTCTATTATGTACTCTTGTTGTTGATCCATGTCATCTACAAGGTACAGAGAAGAACTAGAACCGCCACAACCACCATTAACACTGCCACTAGGAAAACTCTCACTACACAATGGTGCTGAGAAGTTCCATCCACTATATGCATCAAAAAGTGAATTCAACAAGTCTTTCATCACCGTGACCATTTCTTCAATCTTTGTACTATCATTGGAAAGAATCACACTAAAAATGTTTAGTTTTTGCAGTGCGGATCAAGTATTGAGGCAATAATCAAGATTTTGTTGATTTTTTCCGTATACTCCCAATATTTGTCATATTTTTCCCTCATATTAGAAGCCATCAAATGCACATAAACATATTTGATTTTTTTTCTAATGCACTCGATTAAGCCAATTGTATCGTAACAAAGATTAGAAGTGACACTCAAAGAAATTAAAAAAGCCAATGTGGTATCATAAAAAATCTATAAAAACCTCAAAATTCTTTTGACATGTTCCCAATCTTCAAGCCCAGGTGGCCCAACTCTTTTTTTTCCCTATTTTCTTCCTCTTTAAAGTACGCTTTATATAGTTTATCCACTTCTGTCATTCTCTCAAATGCCTTCCGAAATTTCAAAGCAGTCATCAACATCAAATAGGTGGAATTCCACCTATTGATACAATCCAAAACCACAGTTCTATTAGGCCTTTTCACATAATCTACACATTGTTTAAATGCTTTCAACCTCGAAATAGATGATCTCACATACTTCACAACATTTCAAATATCGGCCACTGAGGCATGCAACTCTTTCAACCCCCCAGTGACAATCAAATTTAAGATATGTGCACAACAACGCATATGCATGTAATCACCCCGCAACACAAGTGCATCAACATTCTTCCACATAAGCATTTGGTTCTTCACATAATCAATAGCAATATCATTGCCCGATACATTATCAGTAGTTATTGCACACCCTCTCTATTCCCCATTCACGTAAAAAAGTCTCAATCTTTTTGCCAATCGACTTCCTTTTATGGTCTTCAATCACGCTAAAATTGATAATCTTCTTATGTAAACACCAATCACTATTAATAAAGTGAGTTGTGATTACCATGTAACTCATGTTCTGAACTGAAGTTCATATGTCAGTTGTAAGAGACACTTTTTGCTTATTCTTATATATCAAACTCTTCAAAATTCCCTTTTCTTCTAAGAACATATCCATAACATCTCCACTAATAGTTCTCCGAGATGGCATAATAAACTGAAGAACAACTACATTGTAAAAATGACTAAACCCTTTGTTGTCAACAAAATTAAGTGGTAACTTTCCCAAGATAATCATTTTAGTGACTGTCTTTCTACAAGTTTCTTGACTCCATCCTTAGGCCAAAACCATATTATTTGCATTTCCTTCACCATTCTCGACTGCCAACTTTTGTTGTCTTTCATCTTTCTCTTGCTTCACTTTCAAGTGTCGCTCACATACTTTTAAATGAGTTCCCATATTGTTAATTCCATCAAACATTGGATGGCACTGATAGATCTTGCCACAATGGTTGCACTTTGCTTTTTATTGACTGTTCTCAAATACAGTGAAATTATTATATGTCTCTATATCTTGAATCTTTTCTTTATTGGTCGTCTCTAAGTTGGCTTCTTCTGCTTTGTATTTTTCTTTTCTGTGGGAACTTGTACACTTTTAACTTCATCATCATCATTGGAATTGCATCTTGAATGTCCAGTCATTTGAAAATACAAAAGCTATATCAATCATCATTGTTATGTAACTTCCGTTTATGAATTTTCAACTAAAAAATAAATATGACTTTTGACTATATATAATCTCTTCAGCCTAGCTTACCAAATATACAAATTCATTCATCAAATTATTATTTGGAAATAAAGTAAATAATGGCATTAACTTATCAAAAAAAATTCTGCTACCACAACGTACGGTGTGAAGTTGAATTTTTAATTTTAAAGAATTGCTATTGTTCCTTAGTTTATTAAGAATTAATAAACTAATGTTACAAATGCATAATCATCATTACATAATGATGATTATTTAATAATTAATAAATTTGAATTTTTAATTTTGATGAAATGATATTGTTCTTGGTTTACTAATAATTAATAAAATTCAAATAACCTCCTTAAATAATGAATTATCAGATAATGAAAATGAAATAATGAAAAACTTAAAAGAAAAAATTCCAATTGTTGAGTGAATGAAAATATGAACAAATAGTATATTTCAAAGTTACAATACATGAACAATAAATTCATAATTTATTTTGTTGTCTTTCCCAACACACTTTATAGTTATACATCAATACATAATCATGTCTTCTCAACTAATATTACAAATGAATAATCATACATTAGAAAAAATAAAAGGAAAAAAACAGAACAATTTAAGAACAGTAAGACAGCTAGACAAGTATGAATTTTTTTAATTTCCAAGTTTCAAACAAATCGTATAGACACAGATGACTAAAAGAAGCATGAAATTCTAAGTTTCAAACACAAACTGTAGGGAATTGTCATGGGTTGGGTTTAATTGCTTACCATTAACAAAGTTGTTGTTTGCTGCTCGAGAATAGTGGACTATTGGTGTCTAGCGTGGCAACTGGCCAGTTGGATGTGATAAATGGTTGAAGAGGCAGCTAGGTTTCAGTCGATTAATTGGGCTTCATTCGCCTGGGTTTTGCTCATATTCGACTAGTTTCCAGTCGATTAGTGTCGGCGGCAGCTGAGTTTCAAGACAGACAAGGTTGTGCTAACAGTGGCGTGGTTGTTGGACTCACGGGTCATCGATGCGTTAATGGGTTGAAGACGGATGAGGCTGGTTTTGCTTTTGCTCGGCTGCTGCCTGCTCGCTCTGCGTCTGTCGTTTGTTACTTTGTTTGAGTGAATGGATGAAATGTGAATTAGGTTAGTCGTTTAGTTTATTTTTTATTTTCAGATTTCAATTTTTTTTTGTTAATAATGCAGATTTGATCGAATGATTCGGATTTATCTGAATTCGATCCGATCCGAAACAAATCCGATCGGATCACACAAATTTCATCCAATCAGATTTGCCTTCAAATCTGAATCCGATCCAAATTAGTTTCAATTGGATCGGATCTATCTGAATCCGATCCGATGCCTGCCCCTAACAAATTCTCATTAAAAAAAAGAGACATATTTCCTAATAATTTCCACCGTGATGAGTTTTTAATTAGGCAAAAAAAATGATCTACCATATATCCATATAACCACGTCGTCTCCACCTTCTTTAATCTACCAACACGACACTCATATAGGGCTTATGAAAATCACTCCACCATGGGAAAAATATTGTCATCTAGCCAGTAACTATAATTCTCTATATGAAGAATCATCATATTTCACCTTATTACAATACATTTATTCGACACATGTTGATTACTTTATTGAAAATACCCACTCTTATGTTTGGCTTCCTTGAGAGTCCTTAGTCATCAACATAAAAGTTCCACTATATACCTAGCATAAATGCCAAACTATGCCTTGTGTGCAAATATTATAGATCTACTAGCAGTAACACATCATCTTCCATGGCACTAGCAACTTGCCATGAGGATGTCTTTGTCATCTATTACAAGGGACTATCCTATCTATAATGATGAGAGACTTTTTGCTGATAACATTAGTATCTTCAGATATATACTTACTTGGAATCACTTGCCGAACTTACTCCATTTATTTTCTGAATCTCTTTTAAGGTGTCCTGATTGTTCACACACCTAGGGGACTCCTTTCTTCTTGGAGTTGTTTTTCTTTTAATTACCAACTATTAATGCTGAATCATTAAAAGCTTCATTACTTCTACCATTCAGTCTTCTTTCTTTTAAAGATAAAATACTAGTAACTTCTTTAAGATCTACAGTCTCATTCCATTGCATAAAGGTAGGCAACAAATACTTGTAGGAAGTTAGAAGAGACCAAAATAGCCTAAGTTCCTTGCCCTTGTCCTCAATTTTAACTCCATTGCTTCTAGTTCTATCACAATGCCATTGAGAACACTAAAACGATCAGAAATTTTTGTGCCTTTAACTTTTCACGGCATGCAAAATTGCTCCTTAAGGTACAAAACATTAAAGATAATTTTTTCTCTGAATCAAATTTTCTAACGTCTCCCAAAATTCTTTTACCAAAGGAAATTTTCCTATATTCACAGGAACATTCTTTGCACGACATTATATATAGCACTTGTATCTTTTTCATCCAATTCTTCCTAATCTCCATCACTCATAATAATAGATTTCTTAGAGTCCCTACTAGAAGTATAGGATAATTTGCCCTTGAGAGCCTTATGTAGCCTAGATTGAATCAATACATCCTTAACTTGAAGTTGCCATAAGCCCAAATTGATTCTTCCATCAAACTTTTCAAACCCAATCCTTATAGGATTTGAAAATTTTGTAAACAGACATTATTTCTTTAAAAAATAGCCTTTACTTTGATACTATTTGTTGGAGAACTTGCACTAAGATTTTTAGGTATCAAATCCAAAATACTAGCCTATTAAGTTGGATACCTAGAAATCCTACGACAAGCCTCCTAATAAGTGGTACCAGAGTCAGGTCTTGTAGCTAGAATGTGGCAGTAGAACAACTCAGGTGTGTTGAATGAAAGGATCAGGTCCTGCGGTGGTTTTTTCGGAGGGACATTATTGAGTTATTTCCACATTGGCTAATGAAGGGGAGTTATTTCAGTTTATAAGTAGGATAGAAGAAATCCTAAGACATGTCTCTCAACAAACGGTATTAGAGACATACCTTAGTAGCTAGAATGTGGTAGTAGAACAATTTAGGTATGTTGAATGAAAGGATCGAGATTTGATGATGGTTTCGTCGGAGGGAAGATTGTTAAGGCGTGTCTTTCATTGGTTAGTAAAAGAGAGTTATTTTAGGTTCTAAGTAGGATAGATTACTCTACCCAATAGACTAGTATTTTGAATTAGATATTTAGAAATCCTAGGCCTAGTTTCCCTAACAAAAACTTCTATTAAGTTTTCAATGAGTAGCTTTGGAATTCTAACTTGTTTTTGGACTACAAATCTGATCACCTGCTAGTGTGTTGGTATTCCACTAGAAGTTGTAGCTTGATTGAAAAAGAAATTTTAAGGTGCATTGAACTACTATATTAAATTAATGTATATATAATATGTGTAATCTAATTAAATATAATTGCTAATTATATAATAAAATTTTAAAATAAATTTATATAGCATATAAATACATTCATTGAGTTTAATATTTGTAATGTACTTTGGAAGAGGGGTGGGCAAATTCGGGTTCGAATCTGCTTAATCCGGTTTCGAGTTAAGTAGGTTGGGAAAAAAATCCAAACTCATTCCGTACTTGTTATTTGATTTGATCCAATCCATTCCAAATATAGTTCGGATCGTATCAAATCAAATAAAAAATTTGTGCTTGTGTATGCGCAATGTGATTTAGATTGGATTGAGTTAACTCAAATCAATCACAATTCGATCCGATCGGGTTGACCAAAATCCAACTCAATCGAGTGGATTCTTTATCTGCAGCCGATCTAAACCTAAATTTTTCGAATCGAATGAAGACAAATTATTTGCATATCCTTACTTTAGAATCTCACAGTAAGAAATTTTTTAGTAGGATGTCAAAATATGCCTACCAGGCCCAGGCTGGATTTGGATATGAGGCTGGATCAACCTGAAGCATCACTTGATAAATCTAGTGTCCGACCTAGAACCTAAATTTTATTAAAAAAATATAAAATATATATTATTCTAAATAATTATATTTATTTGGCTCATCTATCACATATATTTAAAATTTAAAATTTAAAATATTTACAATTCATATTTTCATGTCTAATGTCATTCAAATAGTTTAAATTATAAAATAAATTAAAAAAATACATACAGAATATCATATAAATATAAAATTTGGGCTTAAAAACTTGTATAAAAGTACCTAACTCAGTACCGGACTTTTCAAACCAACTCAAATATCGATAAAATATATCCGAATTGGATCTGGAGATTACTACATCGAACCCGGACCCACTTTTACCATCCTTAATTTCCAGTCTATACATGTTTTCCGCATTATTCCTCGTCTAAGGGTGCGTTTGGGATTGAGGTTGGGCAGCTGTAGCTTAAAAGTTACAGCACTAAAGTGTTTGGTAAACACTAGCTGCTATACCTTTTAAGCTATATTGATATGATTTTTTACTTGTATAATATAAAATCTATTATATCTTTAATAATTTTATCAAAATTATTATTTAACATTTATATTTACTATATATTATTAACTTTTGTTTTATAATTACAGTTTTTTTTCACAGCAGCTGTAGCTTAAAAGTTACAGCACCTCAATCCCAAACGCACCCTAAATAGTGCTGTAATTTTCGAATTCCAATCTTGAGTAGTTGAGTTTCCGCAGCCACGTGCTTGCCATGCAAAGGACTGAAAGGAGCTTGCGAGTTAATAAATGAAGACACCAAATCCGAAACCCACACTGCCACCGGATCCCGTGTCCTTAAATGCCTGCGCATTTAAGTTGAAAACTTCCCGCACAAATATATTTGAATATTGGCTGGCGCTAAGGTACGAGAATGTAATTTGCGTCTTTCTCATAGTTACAATATTTGGAGTATTGTAGCTGTAAGAGGGGGGCAAGTTATGTTCACGTAACTTAGGTGAACATAACTTGCCCCTCCCTTGAATATTACCCCATTACTTTTTTAATGTTATAATTTTAAATAAAAAAATAGTTATTTTGTGGATGATTATTCGTAAATAAAAGCTTTTACAGTACATTAGAAGGTAACGGAGAATTTTTAAAGCTGTTGCAAAAAATGATAAAATTCAAAAATTATCGGGAGAAACCGTCATTCTCCCAAATTAATTACACTGATGATGATTTATGTGTTAATCATGAATAGACTGTATCCAATAAGGTACAAATTATTAGCATGGTATTACTTTATATATTTATATATAAAGTTATTTAAGAACTACCTCATGTGTTTATAAATTTTTGGACTAGAAAAGAACAAAATATTATTAATTTTAATAGAATTTTGGAAAAAAATAGAGTCGGACTAAAGTTTATATTAATTTTTTAGTTTTACCTTTTTTTAAATTTAAACAAAGGTGATCATTAAAAAAATTTTAATTGAAAACATAAATTATAGTTATTTTTGAAAATATAAATTCTAATAGAAACGTTTTATTGAAAGGTGAGTTACTAATAGTCTATGGCCAAAGTGGTATAATTTGTAATAGCTAGATTGATTATGTAGCTACACATTTTCAATTGAGCAATAGAAACTTTTAGTCTTTTAACAAACTTATTTACACACAATTTTAGAAAAAACACATACAATCTCAAGAGAGAATAGTAGTTCATACATAAATAATAATGGGTCAAAAATATACCGTCTCAGCTTCATCAAAGCTTCATCAACCGATCCTCGGTTGGCGATTTTTTTTTCCCGTAGTAAAATTTCTTTGCCGTGGCATGGGGGTGTCCACAATCTAATACAATCTACTCAATTCATATAATTCATAGAAACTTAATCCGTAAAACTCTGATTTATAGATTAATAAGTTGGATTGGATTGAGAATTTGTAATCGTTGAATTGAATATAAATTTTCTTTTATAAATTCACAAAAATCCGTGAATTCACAAAAAAAAAATAAAAAAATATTTATTTAATGAAAAAAATAAAACTTGTAAATGTCACATTAGTTAATTAGTCAAAATATAATTACGTTAACACCATATCATATCTTTAAAAAATTAAATAAACAAATATAACTTTATAAATAATTAATTTTCATATATTGATCTAAACAAATGAAATTTTTCTTTTGTTATATTATATTTTTAAAGCTTAAAATATATTTCCTAACTTTATTTCAACAATAAATTAATTTAAATCCTATTTAATTTTGAATTTGATTAGTAATAAAATTATTTTTGTACTAATTTTTTTATTTAGTTATTTCGTGAATTAGACAAAATTAAATTTTTTTAGTCCGCAACCCAATCTACAAAATAATAGATTAGATATGATTTGGATCAAATCTACATAATCTGCACATATGCGAATTAGATTTGAATTAAATTTCACCAATTTACACATTGGATTGAATTGAATTGAAAATTTATAATTCACAAAATCATGAATCGTATATAAAATTATATTCAATTTGTAAAATCCGATCGACTAACACCCCTACTTCGACATTAGGAATGAGAACAAAGAGAAATACATATACACATCACATAGCATGCACGACCAACAAAAGAGCTTTCCTTGCATGAGGCCAGCCGCGATGGTTCGGTGCTACACTGCTAGTTGTTGTTAATTGTAGATTTAGTGGCTCTTGGCATTTGCTTATAAGCCAATGCAATGAAAGCATGCAGAGTCCAAACAGAACTTGGTCATACATAAAAAAGTTCCTGAACTTTTTGCTAATACATTAGCAATATTATCTAATATTAACATAAGCTCATGTTCTATCACGGTGTTTAATATATATATATATATATATATATAAAAGAGAAGCATATAGATTAGGAAAGTTCATATCCCTGAACCCATATACACCATCAACAAAGACAAAACATTCTTCGAGATACACAATAAAGAAACCAAAGATTTTTTGACAGTTTGATTAATTGAATCAACCACTTACAGCTACATCTGTACAACTAATTGAAAAACATTGACAGCATAAATAATTTATAAAAAAAAAACTACTTCCCTGAGAAAACAAGGACATATGGATCACTTGATTTGTCTATGTATGAGCTGAGGAGCACTGATTCTTTGGAAGCTAGGTACATAATGATAGGGATGATGATACTGGAACTTAAAATATAAGGAGTACCAACCATTACCTAGGCAAAATAATCATACATTAGTCTTTTTCAGTTCAGCTTCACTGACCTTGTGCTTGCTGTGCTGCTGCTTCAAACTGCTACATTGAGATAAAAATATTGCTTATGCATTACTCTAATTTCATCCTCTCCTCCTCTTCCATTTGTTTCCTAGGTTCAGCTGGGAAGTATTTAATACCCACAAGATCACCAACCCTACTGATAACCTCCAAGGCTTTAATCAGGTCCTCCTTGGTATGCGATGCTGATATGCAGATTCGAGCCCTTGCCAATAGCAGTGGGGTTGCAGGAAATGCAACAGTCACAACAGCCACCTAAAACAAACACCATTTCATCTAATTAAAAAAAAAAACCATAATTATATTATAGGAGATAAAGCCAGGTGCACTCACATTCTGCCTGAGGCACTCTCGTGAGAAAGCAGGGATTTTGGCAGGATTGTAAAGCATAATTGGCATCACTGGAGAATCATTATCTCCAAGAACCTCAAACCCCATTTTTTGCAGTTCGGACCTAAAAAAGTTGCTATTCTCACGAATACGGGCAAGTTTCTGGGCACCTACATAGTAACAAAAGCACTTAAGATTGCAACTCAATACAGCAAGAGACTACAACTCTTGATGAAGCTCACAAGACAATGGATAAAATAAAGAAGAATGGAAAAAGGATCGCTTTGTACCTCTGCTGGAACCATCCTCCCCAAGAATAACCTTTATGGCAGATATTATTTGTTCTGCCGCAGGTGGTGAAATTGAAGTTGCGTAAAGATGAGCAGGACAAGTGTACTTCAAATATTGGATGAGTTCCTTCAAAGCAAAAAAGTTTTGATCTCATAAGAATGCAAGTGACAATTAGTGATTCATTTATCCCACCCTTCCCCACTTGTTTTTCCTCCCAATAATACAAACACTTGAAGGCAAATTCCTTCTGATGGGGAAAAGTTTAGTAACAATGAGTACACTTTTATACACTAGGAGAAAATAACAGAACCTGGATGAATTACACAATGAGATTAAAAATATGATTAATACTGAACACTAAAATGTGTGTGTTAACTTAAAATGCTAGAAGCAAACCTTTGATCCTGCAACGTAGCCACCACAGGATCCAAATGATTTAGTAAAAGTTCCCATCATGATATCCACATCAGCAGTATCAACTCCTAAGAGCTCACAAACCCCTCTTCCGGTTTTGCCCACTGCTCCGATACTGTGGGCCTCATCCAAGTATATATATGCCTATCACACAGTCATAAGACTGTAAGAATTGAGCCGTTTTTGCTTTTGTAAGGTAAAACAGGAATTATGCTTAGAAATCATATCAAAATATGCTGAAAACATTCTTTATGATTCTATGAAACAATATCTTGAAGGCCAAATGATAGTTAGAAAATATCCATAACAAGAAGGTATAGTAAAAGAAAATCTGTAAAAATCATCATTTCTTAAACAAGGTTGAGAACTAACAATTACCCTAAAAAAAAAGGAACAATAATAATAATAAATAATAAATAATAAACAAATAATGAATTCAATGATATGACTGTTCAATGCACATTAAAATGAAATCCATTATCTCACACAACCTTATATTTTTTGCAGATAGCAATAATCTCAGGAAATTTGCAAAGCTCCCCTTCCATGCTGTAAATCCCCTCCACGATGACCATAATCTTCTTCCAGGGTCTATGAGTCCTGGGTTGTCCCTCTGCAATTTGTTCTCTCAAAACTTCCTCCAAATGAGAAGGAGCTGTAAACAAAACAGTAACAGAAAAACATGAGCGGAAAACTATCCAACTGAACTCCTTAAAGTATCACTTGCATTTGGAATGAACAAGAAACCATATTGGTTATTATTAATGCACAACAGTGATACTTTTTGGTTCTTTCACAAATTAGTATGATATGATACCATGTCATATTCAAGAACCAAAAGACAAGCCTGACACCTCATAATTAAGTCAGGATAATATAATTCAATAATAGTGCAGAGAGACTTACTATTGTGTTGGAAAACACGAATAGTTGCTCCAGATCCCCGTGCACCATTCACTATGGAGTTGTGGTTTAATGAATCACTGATAATCAAGCTCCCCTGTACATATGTTGAAAAAGCAGTCAAAATTTAACTCATTAAATCAAGAAATCATATTTAGAAACTCCCATTTGATAAATAACAAACCTTCCTCATCAGGACTGGAAGGATGGCAGAGTTTGTCACATAGCCCATGCCAAAAACTATAGCAGCTGGCTTTCCCACAAACCTAGCCACACACTCCTCCAACTCATTGTGCACCATTAATGTGCCTGGTGGGGAAAAACATTAGTAAAGTCTTCTATAGGCAAGTGTTAACAGAAAAGCATCAACAGATGTAATACACTCACCACCATCCACCCGGGAACTACAAGTACTAGGAGAATATTTTTTCAGTGACTCAATTACCCGGGGAGTACAGTATTCATCAGATGCAGCAAAGCCAAGGTAGTTGTATGATCCCAAATTTAGGCATCTACTTACTTTGTTGGTTCGTCTGCATCATAATCACTCAGTCATCTAGACATTCACCATTTTGAGTGACTATGAAGAAGAAAAATGAAAAAAGAAACTAAACACCTCTATATCATAAGCATCAAACACAAATAAGGAAGCTTACTTCAGTGTCTTGTTACTGTCATTGGAAAAACGTTCAACCACGTCAAACCACGCATCAGGGGCACTTGATATAGGTCGCCCAAAACAGTCCTGGACAGATATGAGATTGATAATGAATCACAAATAGTTGTTGCTCGCTTAAACAACCTATGGGAGGGATGAAGGAATACATATAACATTGTACGCCTATTCAATAGTAAAAGGATTCTAAGAACTATCATTCATCAAAGAGTAAGTCGAAACCCATCAGAATACAATAACATAAGTCCTTCCACCAACAAAATCTATTCACTAAAACTTTTCACTTAAAACTAACTATACAAACATCTCATCTCAATAATCACTCAGAGCCATTACTAATTTGAAATTCCAACCACTCCATTAAACTCCTCGATTCATAGTCATAAAACACAACTTGTTGAGCCTTGTTTTACGTTATTCTTATTTCTATTTTATAAGGTGACTGTCCATCTTTTCCTCATCACTACTAAATCATACTAAACCACAAGATATATTATGAAATTCTGCATTTTTTTCAGCAGCAACCAAGTCTGATTTTAATCACTCTGAAACTAAAACAAAGCACTAGTCATTTCCTATTAAAATAAAGTGAGTAATTTCATAATTTTCAATCAAATCACAGCACCAACAGATACCTGAATTCGGAGATACAAGCGACGAATATAAAAATCTTCAAGTCCTAAGCAGATTGGGGCGTATCCCTGTCTCACAAGAATCAAATGTCAACAGCCAATCAACAACAGACACAAACGCATGCAATCAAGCAATCACCAGACCACAACTACCAGAAAATAAAAAATAAAAAAAAATACCTGAAGATTATTGGCGCTCCACCAGTCAATAATTTTGCGAAAGAAATCTCTGATTTGGCCAAAAACAAACAACAATCCGTAGCTGAAATAAGTCGTTAAAGCGGTTAAGTACGGAATTGAAATCATCTCTACTTAATTAATATAATAATAATTTGTGAATTGGAAATGTGAAGAACAGATCTGCGGAGGGGCAGAGAGAGGAATATTGAGAGATCGGAATGAGGAGACAAAGCTGAAAGGGACGATCCGAGAATGGACCCGAATGAAATCGGGCGGGGATTGAGAGAGCCAGAGAGGATGTGGAGGCGGGAGAAAGATTCTAATTCTGGTAATCAATCCAGTGGTGCGGACCTCCGCGGTTTTAGACTCCAATGGTCTGGATGGACCTGGCAGAAAAATCATGGTCAAGTCAACTTTTATGTCTTTTGAAAATTGGAAAACTTCGTTTTGTTTGAAAAATATAAAATATAATAAAATGGAAACCTTCCTGAACTATCTTGATAAAAAAGTCTTAATTTGATTTTTGAGATTTTAATGGGTATGTTGATTATGTAATTATGTTAATTAAATTAAATTTGATAATAACTTTTTCTTTTTGTTGAATTAAAAAGAGAATTTGTTGGCTTCGAGTCTTGGTAAATAATAATTATATTTTACATAATTTTATGATTCATCCCAAATACTATTTTATATTCCTTCCAATATGGTATTTTCATGATCAAAAGTTTTTTGAAGTAAAAACTCAGGGCACGCAACATAATTACATAAGAGGTTATAATTGTAAATTTGTACGTAGGTAAAATGATATAATTATTATTTATATGAAATATGCATCACCCATTTATTAATAAGCGTAGAAATTTTTACACACTGAAACCCACATCATATATAGATAACAATTTGATTAGTCATTTCATAGTGACTTTTTTTTTTTACCCCAATTATACTGCATTTAATTTTACTGTTTAAATAGTGATTGAGTTTTATTTATTTATTTATTTACTTATTTATTTATTAGGACCAATTGGAGTTTGAAAGTTAGTGCTCCAGAAATTTGACAAAATATTTAATCATATGGGAAACAAGTGAAATTTTGCTAAAAAAAAATTAAATTTATATTAAGTGGATAACATGATTAATAAATAATTAAATCGAATTAGTGTTAAAAAACCTAACACAGTCAAACGTAGTGTTTAGAAAGTTAGGATCTAAACTTTCCAAAATCTTTCCCGTAAATTCCCGGTGCTGACGATACCACTTAGCAGCAGTGGTTGGTAGGTTTGCCGGGTTTGATATTAAACAAAAACTATGAGCAAAACCAAAAAAATATTAACCTAAACATTTCTACTTTTAATTAGCTAATGAAAATTTCAAATCCCGAAGGAGATAATTAAAAAATTATTGATGAAAGGAATGAAAAATGTAGGAATAATAGTATCATTTAAATTAATAGGCTACTTGATCCTAATTTTGTTCAAGTACGACAAATGAACTCACATCGTATTCAAACCATGATAACAAAAACAGCTCAAAACCAATACAACAAAGAAAAAAATACTAAATTCACTAAAAGGCTACAATTTCTAATCTATTTTACCATCACCTGTCCTAAGTTGATAACAAAAACAGCTCAAAACCAATACAACAAAGAAAAAATACTAAATTCACTAAAAAGCTACAATTTCTAATCTATTTTACCATCATCTGTCCTACATGATATTCCAAAATCGAACATAGCTCATACTTTTCAGTTCAAAACCCTGACTAGTAACTGGTTCATCTCTCCAAAACTTGAAAATTTCACATAATCAAAACCTCAAAGAAGAGATTCATTGGTGGAAACAAAGAACCCCTATTGAAAAAGAAGCGTAAACCTGATGTAAGCACTCAAAAGCTTCAACCTTTGAACAGTATTCTCAATCTTGAGAAGACAACCCAGGACCCCGATGAAAACTGAATTAATTCAGAAGGTCAAATAAATCAAGAGGATGACGATGATAAGGACATGAATGGTAATAGGGAGGGAGGGTGACAGAAAGACCCACTAGGCACTAGCAGCATCAATTTCCAGTGTATATGTAAGGGACAAAGGCACCACTTGCAGCTACACCAATGGAATCTTTGAAAGAGAGACAGCATAAATAATTTAACAAAAAGTTTAAAAGGAAAAGAAAAGACACTGGCCCCCATCAAGGACACGAGCGTCACTTGATTTTGTCTATGTATGGGTGGAGAGGCTGATCCTTCCAAAGCAATTTACATGATAGGGATGATGATATCAGAACTTAAAGACTATAAGAATCCAACCATTACCTAAGCAAAATAACCACCGAGTCTTTCTTGGTCAAGGCTTTATAGATCTTGCCTTGTGATGCTGCTGCTTGAAACTGATATAATGTGGAAAAAATTATTTCTGTACTACTCTAACTTCAACATCCCCACTTGCTGTTGTTTCTTTGGTTCAGCTGGGAAGTATTTAATACCCACAAGATCACCAATCCTACTGATTACCTGAGACGAGAAAGCAATCCAAATCAGGATTTACAATGTAGACACACTAAGAAAGAATTGTTTATATTAAATCAACTAAACTAAGATGCACTCTGTGCCTATTTAAAATTGACGAGAACTAAAATGTCAAAATTTGCTTCTCGCAAGCTTAAAAGTCCTAAACACATGTCATAATCATAGTATACAACCACGAATCCATGTGTCTGTGTCTAATACTCTCCTAGGATAATCCATGTGAAGAGAACTAATGTGGATGTGTATTCTTGCAATCGCTCTCTCTCTCACACACATTCATGCAATGGTCTTCTATGGAGTAGAACTTACCTCCAAGGCTTTAATCAGATCTTCCTTCGTATGCGAAGCGGATATGCATATACGAGCCCTTGCCAATAGTAGTGGGGTAGCTGGAAAACCAACAGTCACAATAGCCACCTATAACAAATATCAGTTTCTAGTTACAGACACCTAATTAAAATTTGTCACAAAAACTTTAATCATGAGATAGGGGGTTAAGCCAGGCGCACACACATTCTGCTTGAGACACTCTCGTGAAAAGGAAGAGACTTTGGCAGGGTTGTAAACCATAATTGGCATCACTGGAGAATCATTATCTCCGAGAACTTCGAACCCCATTTTCTGCAGTTTTGACCTAAAAAAGTTGCTATTCTCGCGAATACGTGCAAGTTTCTGGGCACCTATATGAATACAAAAGCATTTAAGGTTCAGATCAATATAGCAAGACCCATGGATCTTCATGAAGCTCGCACACTATTAGCTCAAAAGAAAGAATAATGACAAAAGTATCAGTTTGTACCTCTACAGGAACCATCCTCCCCTATAACAACTTGTATGGCAGATATGATTTGTTCTGCTGCAGGTGGTGAAATTGAAGTTGCATATAGATGAGCAGGACAATTGTACTTCAAGTATTGGATCAGTTCCTTCAAATTAAAAAGGAAAAAATAAAAATGATCCTATAAGAATGCAATTGAGAGGTTATAATATATTTTTCTCCCCCAAACCCTCCCCAACCTTTTTCTCCCCTGCTCAATGACCAATACAAACACTTGAAGGAGAATCCATTCCAGTGGGGAAATGTTTACGAATGGTTAGTATATATACTTTCAATGGTAGAAGATAGAAGACAGTAACAGAATATGGATGAATAACCCATAAGATGATTATGATTCATATGTTAAACGCTACATTATAGCTTAGATTGCTGAAAAGTGTACCTTAGATCCTGCAATGTAGCCACCATATGATCCAAATGATTTACTAAAAGTTCCCATCATGATATCCACATCAGAGGTATCAACTCCTAAGAGCTCGCAAACCCCTCTTCCTGTTTTCCCCACAGCTCCTATGCTGTGGGCCTCATCTAAGTACGTATATGCCTGTCCCATGATATTGAAACCATAAAAATAGTATAAAATAATGCATAGCTATTGAAAAAAAGAGAGATCCTATAAAAAGATAATGACAAACAGACTTTAAATGAGAGTAAAAGAACAACTCTTGAACAACTTTAAATGCAAAGGGAATGCAAGCACGAGACTTGAGATTACAAGCAAACATATGATCATGCACATAAAAGGTAGGAATATTTATGAAGTGCATGGAAAGAGATATGGGAAAAGGATTGAGGTGTCATAGGCTTGCTATAACTTCAACATACAATGAGCAGTGTAACCTTTTTTACTTTTGTAAATTGGGAAAAAGGAATTACGCATAGAGTTCACATCAAAATATGCAGAAGACAAATAGTCCTATAAAAGAATATCTTGGATGCTAAATAAAGTTTGAAAATACATATTATATTAGCATATCAAGAATCATCTTTTTAAAACATTGCAGAAAGTAAATAATTTCCATTCACGAAAAAGAATTTGATGACTTTAGTGATATGACGGTTCAAGGCGCATATTGAAATGATATACATCATCTCACACAACCTTATATCTTTTGCAGATTGCTATTATCTCAGGAAGTTTGCAAAGCTCCCCTTCCATGCTGTAAATCCCCTCCACAACAACCATGATCTTCTTCCAAGGTCTACGAGTTCTTGGTTGTCCCTCCGCGATTTGTTCCCTCAAGACTTCCTCCAAGTGAGAAGGGGCTGTAAACAAAATGGTAAAAGGAACCATGATCAGAAACTTCTCCAACTGAAATCTTTGGAGTACTAATTGCATTCCAAAAAATAATGCACCATACTGATTACTAATGCACAATAGTGATGCATTTTGGTTTTTTCACAAATTAGTATCATATGCTACCATGTCCTACCCAAGAAACAAGAACCATACTTGACAACCGTCACACCTCATCATGAAGTCGGAATCATATAATTCAGCAACAAAACAGAAAGACTTACTATTGTGTTGGAAAACACGAATAGTTGCTCCAGATCCTCGTGCACCGTTCACAATAGAATTATGGTTCAATGAATCACTAATAATCAAACTTCCCTGTAATAAAATTGACAAGCAGTCAAAATTATATAGCAAAGTGAGAAATTATGTTTAAAAGTTGCTCTCATATGTTATATAACGGACCTTCCCCATCAAGACTGGAAGGATAGATGAGTTGGTTACATAGCCCATGCCAAAAACTATAGCAGCTGGCTTTCCAACAAACCTTGCAACACACTCCTCCAATTCATTGTGCAGCGCCAATGTGCCTGATGGCAAAACTGCATTAGTAAAACTTTCTATAACAAGTGTCAACACAAAAGCATCCTACAAGGTAATAAACTCACCACCATCCACCCGACTACTACAGGTACTATGAGAATATTTTTTCAATGAGTCAATCACTCGGGGTGTACAGTATTCATCTGCTGCAGCAAAACCAAGGTAGTTGTATGATCCCAAATTCAGGCATCTACTTACATTGTTGGTTCGTCTGCATCAGAATCACTCATTCGTATGGGTATTCTTCAATGGCGTGAATACGATGAACAAAAATGACAAAAGATACTAAATACCTCTCTAAATCATAATCATCATGCACAAGAGAAAATTCTTACTTGAGTGTCTTATTATTGTCATTGGAATAACGTTCAACGACATCAAACCATGCATCAGGGGCACTTGATAAAGGTCTCCCAAAGCAATCCTGTTAGATACAACAGAATGATAAAGAACCACATAACTGAAAGTGACTCGCACAAAGAACATAACTATTCTTTTTCCATTACATTTGTCAAACTTATCTTGTCCTCTAGCCAACATATGACCCATTTGGAATTGAGGGTGCACAGCTGTAGCTTCAAAACTCCAGCACTAAAGGTATAGTAAATACTAACTTCTGTAACTTAAAAGCTATGTTAATTTGATTTTATACTTGTATGAAGAAAAATCTATCATGTCTTTACTTATTTTATCAAAAACATTATTTAAAAATTATATTTACTACGTATGATTAACTTTTATTTCATAATTATAGTTTTTTCTACATCAGTTGTAGCTTACAACACCTCAGTACCAAAACAAACAACAGAATTACAAATTAGAAATCCCAATTACATGATAAATCTCCATTATTCAATTAAAAAAAAAACACAGTTCATTGAATGCTTGATCAGTATCGAGTCTAATTCTAATCACTTGATTTAAAAGTCAAATCACTAATCAAAATCAATTAAAGCACGTGATTAATTTCAAAATTCAATCAAATCAACCCAGAAAATACCTGAACTCGGTTATACAGGCGCCGAATATAGAAATCTTCCAGTCCTAAGCAGATAGGCGCATATCCCTGCTTCACCAGAACCCAAAGTCAACAACCAATCAGAAAGAAGCACACAAGCGGGAAAAAAAAAAATCACCTGAAGGTTGTCGGTGCTCCACCGGTCAAGAATTTTGCGAAAGAAATCTCTGAATTGGCCAAAAACAAACAACAATCCATAGCTAAAGTACGTCGTTAAAGCAGTGAAGTACGGAATTGCAATCATTTTTATTTAGTCTTTAAAAATGGAAGGCAGATCTGTGTCGGCGGAGAAGGTTGGAATTGGACTTTTGGGTGATCCGGATGCGGAGATCCAATTGAACGGGCGGGTTGATTGGTTGGCTGGACTGGAGATGGACTGGAGAGAATATTCTGATTTAGGTAATCCAGTGGTGTGTGGGATTCCCCATTTAAATTAAAGACCCAGATGGACGGACGGGGCTCGATCTGGCGGGAAAGTCACGGTCAACCTATTGTTTAAAAAATTGGAAACGTTACGACACCGTAATTAATACTTAAAGCCGTTACAGTTAGGAATCGCAAACCAACTTTGATTTTTTTAAACCCAATTTTAAAGTTTATTTAACAAAAACATAAATCTATTTATCCAGTATATGTGGATTCTTGTGGCCGTGTAAATCAATAAACAAAAAAAACAAATCAGTATCAATCATAAACACTGGGCCGCCGCAAACGGGAAAGAAAAAAATACAGGGAGCTCTTAAAATCCCTTGCGAATACCACATGCAAAATAAAATAAAACAGAGAGCATTAAATTTTGTTAAAATAACAAAAGAAGGTAGAATTAAATGACTGTGTGTGTTTGTGCAAGAGGGTTTTAAAGTTACCTTTGGTAATGACGAACTTTTGAAGAGAGATGGAAAAAAAAAAGAAAAAGAAATAGGTGAAGAAGGAGAAAGAGAAATGAAGAAACAAGAGGCAGCTTTAACTCTCTCAAAATCGTATCCAGATTGATGCATCAACAATAGCACTATAGGAATTAGGATGATGGCAGGTGTGCGGTGTGCGGTGTGCGGTGTGCGGTTTTGTGTATGGCCGTTTGTGAGAATGGGTTAGAAAGAGTCGAGTCTCTCTCTCTCATCCGTGTGATCTGTTTTTATAAGGGGTTTTACCTTTTAATTTGATACGATCTAAGTGGTTTTAACCTCTGAATTTAAGAGTAAAGAAAAGTGTATTTAAAAAAAAAAAAGTCAAGAAAAGTAACGCTGGAGAGTGGAGATTAAAATTAATGGTAAGTAGAAGAGAGAAGTAGTGTGGGTGGGACGTGGAGGTGCTGCCTGGCTCAGCTCAGACGATTTAATTTATTTTAAGCGGGACGACGCGCCTGCTGATTATGAGTAACTATGGCCAATGGACTGTGCCGTGTCGGCACGATTTACCAATTGTCGGCCCATAAGGGTTCGTGGGCCGGCACGGCATGGCCCATTAATTTGATGGGCCGTGCCGTGCCTACTTTTTTTTCAGTTGAGCCTAGCACGACTCACGTGTCGTGCTCGTGCCGTACCTAAAAAAAATTCACTAATTTTTTTATTTTTAACGTGCTTAAAAAAGTCCACGTGTCTAACGTGCTTTATTCAAACCCACGTGCCTAATGTGCTTTATTCAAGTTCACGTGCCTAGCGTGTTTTATTCAAACTCACGTGTCTGACGTACTTTTTTAAGCCAACCAACATAATAATAATAATAATATTATTATTATTATTATTCACAATCATAATCATATTAATTTTTATTAAGAGAGCAATTAACATTTTATTATTAGTTTATCACAATTTCACAACTAGTTATTTCACAATAATCAATCATAATTCATAACACAACAATACATAAATTTAATTAAATTTAATTCCATAGATCATAATAATAATTAATTAAAATTAAAAATACAATTCTCGAATAATCATTACAATAAGTCATAACTACGAAATATTAATATAACAAATCATAGGTCACAATTTACAAGTTACAACTACAAAATACGAACTACGATCAATTGACGAATAACAAGCACGAAAAAAACATTTATTAATCACAACTATGGATACGGGAAACGAGCAAGGTTAATTCTATCTCGGTTGGTGGCGAGCTAAACAATTTGACGCATGCCGACGTAAACTCAAGGTGTCGTGGCTGTTTGAATAAATAACTTCTCGATAACAATAGTTGCACCTCAAGATCATCCGCTTGTAAGGACGATGCAAATCATTATCTATTATTTCCTCCCTTATTGTAGTAAAATTTTGAAAAAGCTCATTTAAAAAACGACTTCTGGGCTGATTTAGCCTAGCGTTTTATTGAGGTCCAACTACATCAACACCGTATTCTTGAGGGTGTTGAGGTTCTTCTGCATTCATATTATGTTGCTGCGGATTCATAATGATTTTGGCTTTTAGAATATTGGAAAGTTTGAGGAAAAAGAAGAAGAATAAGAATTGTGAAGCATCATAGCATAATGGCATGTATATATAATATTAGATAGTAATAAAAAGACAAAAATTAATTTTATTTACTTTGTGGGTGGGAGTAAAAAGAGTAAGTAAAAAAATATTTAGTGAAATATAAATATAGCCGTGAGACAAGTGCTTGGTTGGCATGTGGGAAAAAAATCTTAAATTATTTAAAAATCTGCAATATGCACTATATGACAAATTGACAACTACCGTGTTGAAAATTTGAGTTGAGAATTTAAATTCAAAGAAATAAAGTACTCTACATAATGAATGCAAGCTCCTCCCGTACTACTAGTTTACTATTATAATATTATCTCATCAACACACTTGTGAAGTTGTGATAGGATTTATTAACATTGTGATTGCGTGATTCTCTTGTAACAATGAACCATAATTTTTTTTAATTTAATATGTTGTTTTGAAAAAAAAATTAATTACAAAAATTATTTTAAAAAATAAATAACAACGGTACACTTAGAAAATAATTTTTTCTAATTATTAAATAATAAAAAAATTCTAAATAAATTTTATTTCTCACCCAATGGATAAAAAAATTTTGAATTAATTGAATTAAAAAATTTTTGAATTAATTGAACTACTCACCCAACGGACAAATTTTTTTTTGAATTAACAATAAAATTGATATGACTACTCAATTTTACAATATAAGCAGTCGGGCTCTGATTATCAATTAATATTTTCTGATTTTTAATGACAAAAATATTTTAAATTAATTTCATATTTTCATTACTCACCCAACGGACAAAAAAAAAACTGAATTAATTGAATAAAAAAATTCTGCATTAATTGAATTAACAATAAAGTTGATCTGCCTTTCAAAAAAAAAAAGCAATAAAGTTGATAGACTTGACTAGTCAATTTCACTTTCATAGCATGGGCATTCATGACTCAACAATTAGACTTGACTAGCTTACAGAATTTGTAAGCTACAGACTGCAGCATCAGCTGTTGGATGTGGAGTGAGAAACTAAACAATAGACAATTGAATGGTGGGAATGGGATGACGGGAGATGTTTATTACAGTCTTGCAGAATCGGTACCATAGAGTCATAGATAGATCCCTCAACAATTAATTTTTAATAATAATAAATTCTAAATTAAATCAATTACTCACCTTACAATTCCAAGTTTCCAACGAACAAATGAATCATAAAATGTAACTATTTAATTTGCTGCAGCCTTGCAGAGTTGCAGGAAGCTTTGCAGTTGTAGACTTGTAAGTTTACAGCATGTTTGCCCCTTTTTTACCATTAAAATGTTTACTTTTTTATTTGCCCGTTTCTAACCTTTAATATGTTTACTTTTTTATTCTATTTAAACGATTAAACTATTTTTCGAATTCATCTCACATTCTCACTTCTCAATTTCTAATTCTCTATCTCTTTGTTATCTCTCTTATCTTATCAGTCATCTCTAGTCTTTGCTTGCCCAATCTTCTTTGCTACAATTCCAGCGCTTTTATTTACCAAAACACTAATTATATAAAATGTCTCACTATCATTTCAAGTTAGATGAGAATTTTAATTTTGTTGAAGAGGGGGAGGAAGTTGCAAATGAAGAAATTGTTGCACCAGAATTTGATCCAAGTAATATATTTATTGTCCCATCTGAACGATCGCCTCCTACTTTTCAAGCAAGTCAAAGTGGTTCTACTTCTTTAACTGCCGATCCTACTACTACCTCCAAACGACAAAGAACATTGATTGTTTGGTCATGTTTTACTTTGGAAAAACGTCAAAACAAAAAAGGTGAAATGGTGGATTAAGCAGTGTGCAAATATTGTCAATCTGCTTTAAGTGCCAAAAGCAATGGTGGAACTGGACATCTTAGACGACATATGGAAACTTGTCAGACAAAACACGCGCCACAAGACCCAACACAAACCCAACTCTCACAATATGGTTCTGAACCTTCCGGTATAACATCATTCAGATATTCACAACAGAACATGCGAGAAGGATTGGCTCAGTATATTGCTGCAACAGAACAACCTTTAACATTTTCAAAAGATGAACGTCTAATAAATTTTTTGCAAAGGTATGTTCAAACTCAACTTAAGAAAGTGCCTAGAAATACATTAAAACGTGATTTAATTAAAATTTTTCATGACATGAAAAAACTTTTAATTAATACTTTTATCAATTTTAATGGTGTTATTTTAATTTCTTCTGATTGTTGGACTGGTATTAATATGGTTGGTTATTTTTGTGTGATTTCGTACTCTATACATGATATTAATGGTAAATAGAGGTTGGAAAAAAAATTGCTTGCATTTCGTGAATTAGAATATCCTCACACTGGTTCAGTAATTTATGCAGCTATAATGTCTGTTTTAAGAAAATATGAAATTACTGATAAATTGTTTAGCATATCATTTGATAATGCATCTGCTAATACAGCGGCAATTGATATGTTTTTGCGGAATATTTCTACTCTCATGCCTACACGTGGTTCAAAATTTTTTCATGTGAGATGTGTGTGTCATATTATTAATTTAATTGTTCAAGCTGGTATGACTCATATAAATCATTATTTAGAAAAAATTAGAGCATCCATTTTATATATTAGAGCACCTTCAAGATGTCAACAATTTTTGGAGACATTGAAAATTTTTGGATTGAAAAGGAGAAAATTCAACCTTGACATGAAAGTTCGTTGAAATTCTACATATTTAATGTTGCTTTCTTGTCAAAACTATTCTAAAGCAATTTCTAGTTTTTACAATGAGAGAATGAATGATGAAGATTATTATATCACTGATTATGATTGGAATGTTGCATTTAAATTTATGAATTTTTTAAAGGTATTTTATGATGCTACTCTTGCATGTTCTACTGTTTATGAGCCTACTTCATGTAGAGTATTAATGCACTTGTACAATATAAGTTATACTTTTAAGACTTTTAGAGAGAATATTATGTTTAAAAATATTTGTGATACCATGGAGGAAAAATTCCAAAAATATTGAAAAGATATTCCCCACCTATTTATTTTTGCAGCAGTGTTGGATCCTACAATCAAGGAAGTTGGTGCAAAACTTTTAGTTGAGGGTATTAGTGAAAATTTACAAACCAGACTTAATACAAATTTTGATACAATTATGTCCTCTATGCATGAACTTTTTAATTTTTATCGAAATAAATTCGGATCAAGCAATACATATTCTAATGTTCAACAAGCATCGACTTCTTATAAAAATCTAGCTCACCTTTTGTTACTCAAAGGTAAGGGTGTTGCCTCTAGTATTGATATTAATTGTAATGAATTGCAAAGATATTGTTCTGCCAATCTTAAAGATTTAGCAACTCCTTCACAATTGCAAAATTTTGATATTTTAGATTTTTGGATGGGTAAGACATATTTTTTCCTTATATTATCCATTATGTCTCGTGATCTACTAACCCCTCCAGCTTCAACTGTAACATCAGAATCTGCTTTTAGTACAGGTGGCAGAAGTCTAGATGAATATCGGTCAAGATTGTCATCAGAGACATCAGACTCTTTGTTGTGTTTGAAAGATTGGGAAGATGTTGAATGTCGAGTGCAACAAGATTGGCAAAATGCTTTAATTAAACAAATTGAGAGTTTGAATGTTGATCAAGATGAAGTGGATCCAGATTATGCAGAGTACTGAACATTGAAGCCACTTCCAAAGACTAGAGATTTTTTTTTTCTTGTAACTTTTTGAAACAATTTTTATTAGTGAGAAAGTTGTAAATTTGCAAATGATAGATGATTCAATAGGTGCCAACCTAATTGGGTTGTACTGTTAACTGTAGTGATGCAAATTACACCTAATTTTATTTGAATTACTAATATTATAATTGTACTTTAACTTCATTTAATGAAAATGTAATTTTTAATCTATCATAATTTTTCTTGTGTATAAAATGAAAAATATTTCATTCACAAATTAAACGTATCTCTATTAAATATTATTGAAGTTTAGATTTAATAGTAATATGAAAAATATTTAATATGAAAAATATTTTATTATTAATTTTATAAAAAAATTATTTATAATTTATAAATTTATGATATTTATAATCTTATTTATTACATCATTATATTTAGTTATTTACATATTCATTTAATAAATTATAAACATAAATAAATAATTAATAAATATCATAAATAACATTATTCATTTAATAAATATCATAAATAAAATTATGATATTTATAATTTTATTTATTAAAATCATGATATTTACTTATTCATTTAATAAATTATAACCATAAAAGATTAGAATATTTATTTAAACTAAGATTAATGATTTAAATTAATTTTTAAAGATATATTTTGGTCCACGTGCTATTAATGGCTCACAGGCAGCGTACTAGCCCACTAATGAACCGTGCTTATTACGTGCTTTTTCGCGTGCCGTGTTTTAAGGCCCGCGTGCCTAAAATTATAGGCCCGGCACGGCCCACGTGCCTCACCGAAACGTGCTCGTGCCGTGCCGTGCCGTACGGACACTTGCCGTGTCACGTGCCGCCCGGCCCATTGGCCATCTTTAATTTTGAGCATCTTCTCCGCATCTTATTTTATCTAGGGATGGCCAAACCGAACCAAACCGAAAAATTATCACTTCAGTTTGATTTCTTGATATTTGATTCGGTATTTTTCTTATAAAGTGAATGTTTCAGTTAGTTTTTGGTTTGAAATTTTAAATTCAAAAATCAAACTAAAAAATAAAAAAATAATTTTAAATTAAAAAAATGCCACGCTACATTTAAGTGTTTGAATCTGAAAAAATTCAATTTAATTATTTTTTTTAATTTTGGATCAGTGTTTTATAATTAAAAAAATCAAATATAGTAATATTGAAACCGAACCGAAATGAAAACTTTTAAACTATTGTTTTAAAATTCTCAAATCGAACCAAACTAAAGATTTTCATTTACTCCGAAATTGAGCCAGTGCCCACCCTTAATTTTACCTCTTCTAACCTTATAAGGGGTGGATATTCAAATTCAATTTGAATTGACTTACAAATTCGATTAGATAGAAACTTGCAATCCGATCGGATTTGATTCGGATTGAATCGGATCCAAATCAATCAATCCGATTAGATTGCACTAAAAAAAAACTTAAATATAGATAAGTTAAAGGGTTTTACTATATTGAAATCGCTCTAAAGTAGAGCACCTCTTTATAATCACGTGATCAAATTAATAATGAGTTTTTTATTATTTATCACTTTGCGTGTGTGGTTGTGATTCATGCTACACCTTAGATCAATCCCAAGATAGTCTTAGCCTAAGTTAAAAAATTGAAAGACAAGCATAATCTACCCCAAGTTCCCAAATCACAAACGAATTGAACCTTAGCCACCCTCGAAGGCACAAACTCAACCAACCCAGCCATCGACTTCCACACCCATCAGCCAGCCGCATGCCAATGATGCCTCCCTCCATGCGTCAATGATGTCCTAAGCTACAACAACCAATTGAAGATGACAACAACTATTGCCTCTTAAGATCAAGAAAATGCTATTGTCTCATTATCGTGGTTGTCTCCTCAAATGTTATTGGCTCTCTCATACTCGTTCTTTCTTCTTTCTTCCCTAAAATGTGAATTAGCTAACTAATTTTTTAATCTCATTGCAAATTCGCACTTATTGATAAAATCAACAAACAAAGCCCACAATTGCTTTCTTTTAACATATGTAAGACCTCAAATACTCAAATAAAATAGGCCTCTCTTGCTTTCACTTTCCCCTCTAAAGTCTTTACATTTCTCTGTAAAGTCTTTCTTCTTAGTCTCATTCGACATGTATTTCAGTTTTTCTTCCGTTTTCTCCCGTTTATCTTAAGAGTTAGTACAGGGTGTTTGCATTTTTTTTTATTTTAGTAGTTTTCTTTTTTTCTTTTACATATACATAGAATCTGAATTTTATCCGAAGCTATTAATCGAATCTAAATATGAATTAATTCAAAATAATCATGTAACTCGAATATGATATGAACTTATCGAATTGAATTGAAGTTTTCGATTACATTTGGAAGGCTTTTTATGCCAATCCAAACAATCTGAAATCTGATTGGATTGATTTGAATTCAATCTAAATCCGTTTTTGCCTACCCCTAAGCCTTCCTCTCATGTTTCAGCTAGCTGATGATTCTGAAGGGCTCTTCTATTGTTTGAGAGAGTGAACAAGTGGAATATATGTGTTGGTCAATATGCATTATGCAGAAGAGTACTTGTTGCAAAAAGGGAGAGGGAAGAAGAGAAGAGAGGAAAGGAGAGGAGATAGGGATATTGAAAACACCTGCCATCTAGATCTGGATCGGACCTAGGTGATGCAAGTTAAGTAATACTTAATTTCAGGTGAGGCCGAGTCGACCATGGACTTCACTTAATAACTCTAGATTCGAAAATTAAATTTTGTAAAAAAAAAAGGTACATATATATTATTTTTAATAATTATATTTATTTGACCGACTTATTACATGCATTTATTTATTCATCACAATTTAAAGATTTAACAAGTTGTTTACTTTGATAGTTTTAAAAAATAATATCATAATTATTTCTTTATTTTATTTTATAATAAAAATGTAATCATAACATCAACTTTCATCAAAAATCAACATTGTTGTTTTAAACTTAATTCATCATTAATGGGTATAATTTGATTTGTTCAATATTTTGGTTTAGTTAATGTTACTATGTTAATAAAAATTATTTAAAACAATTGAAAAAACAACTTCAAGTATAATACAAAAATGTTTGTTTATACATAATATAGGAAATACATGAATTGTTAAGAGTATTTTCAAGATTTGAAATTAAAATTTTCCATTTACATTTCAGATTTTAGATAAAAGTGTATCTTTTTTATTTTTTATATTCAGATAAAATTATTTGATAGTAAGTGATAAGTTAAAAAACAAACAACCCAAAATAAATAAACATTTAAAAATCAAATTAATTTTACACTTCGGATGAGAAAACAAACAATACCTTAGGCTTTGTTGGGTGACAAAGAACGAAAGAAGGAAAAGAGCTTTTTGAATGCAACTTAAGGTGGTGTTTGATTGTCTTCTTTGAAGAAATAAGTGCAGAGGAAAGAAGAGGATTGGAGTGGAGTGGAGAAAAAAGATAATGAGGAGACAGTGAATCCAATTTGATTGTTTGGTTTGACAATAAATTTTAGAGGGGAAGGATTATTACAAATTTTTTCTTGGACAAGTTTACCCTTTGCCTTACATACTAAACTTTCAACATTAATTGTTGATATGATTTAAAAATTTAAACTATAAATTCATTTAATCTAAAAATAAACAACTAATAAATAAAATAGTTTAAGTTATATTTATGATTAATTAATATAATTTTATGATCAATTTAACTAATGTCATATAACTAACTATATAATTTAAATTAGTTTCTAAATAAATTATTATTTAATAACATAATACATTAACAATTTATATTATATAGTTAATATTTAAATTTTATTTAAAAAATGATTATAACTACGCCAGACAACCACTTTAAATTTTTCAGGCCATTGTCAGATAGTCATCATAATAAAGTTTTTCATTCTGAAAAATTAATGAGAAATTAAAGGGAGTTTTATGATCAATTCCTAAAATTAGTAGATTTTTATAATCATTCCTAAAAAATAAGGAGGTGTTGGTGTACTTTTCACCTTATAAAAAAGGAGCAAAACTTGAACTCCACTTAATTGTCATTGTAATGATCTTAATATGTTATAATAAATTGTAGATTGTTATGAATTATTGTGGAATCCAACAAGTAAATGGAAGCACCACTTGTGATTAATGGAATCAGTACTTTGAGTTTTATAAACATATGTTGTCACCCACTCCACTAAGGTACCAACTATATATATGGTTGTAGTTTGAGCAAAATGTTGAACTCGACAAAGAGCTTATCTTTGTCTATTGATCTTCTTTGAAAAGCTCTTCAATATTATAGTAACATAAATAAAGTTTTGTTACAAATTTTCTTATCCCAATTCTAACGGATTTTCTTCTAAATTTACAACACACTATTTTTTCAAATTTATAACACGTTATTAGCACGACTTCGCTCTGGTACATGAAGTATTTTATCCCCTCACTCTTTTATTTTCAAACGTTTATTACCTTTACAAGTAAAGATAGTTATTTACATTTTTTTCAATATTCATTATACTAATCTTTACTTATTTGTTTGTGATAATGTTTCACTTGACAAAATTAGAGTTTAACACCTTGGATATATCTGGCGAGAATTATTTATCCTCAATCCTGAATGCTGAAATGCATCTTGATGCTATGGGCCTTAGTGACACAATAAAAAATAATAATGAATCATCCCTTCAAGATTGAGCCAAGGCCATGATTTTTCTACGTCATCATCTCCACCAAGCACTGAAAACAGAAGATCTCACCATAAAGAACTCACATGTCCTCTGAAGTAATTTGTATGAAAGATATGATCATTTAAGGTTAGTAATTCTTCCAAATGCTTGTAGTGAATGGAATGTCATTAGGCTACACGACTTTAAGTCAGTACATGAGTATAATTATGTATTATATAAAATTACTTTACAATTAAAATTGTGTAGAGAAAATATTACTAGTGAGGATATGTTGGAAACAAAATTTACAACATTTCATGCTTCCAACATAGTTCTATAACAACAATATAGAGCTCGTCAATAAACAAAATATTCTGACTTGATAGCATGTCTTTTTGTGGCAGAAAAAAATAATGAATTATTAATGAAAAATCATCAAGCTTATCTTACTGGTACAAAACTAGTTTTTGAAGCAAATGTTGTCTCACATAATCGTGAAGACAATTATGAAAATGGGCATGGCCGTGGGCATAACCGTGGCCGTAGACATAGTTGTGGTTGTGGTCGTGGCTATTATCAAGGTTGAGGACATAATAAAAATCACTATTATCGACCTCGTGGTGGGTATAAGAACCACAAAAAGGGAAAAAGTGAGAGGGGAACATCTGTCCAACATAATATTCAAGAAAACGTTTGTAATAAATGTGGAATGTCTAGTCATTTTTAGAGACAATGTCGTACACCCAGACATCGTGTAGATATGTTTTAGACATCCTTAAAATTAAAAGGAAAGAATGTTGAAACACACTATATTGATGACTCAAATCTAGTGGATGTTACACATCATAATGTTTCAGACATCTTTGAAGATAAAGATTGAAAAATTGATAACTTGATCGATGATGGAAATGTTCATCACATTTTAAAATTTTACTTGTGTTTTATGTTTGTTCATGTAAATTTTATTTTTCATGTTATCTAATATTTATTTCTTTTATTTTTATCTAAGGATATGAATTTCAATAAAATATTTGACGGAGAAATATGTTTGGCTGATAGTGCAACTACACATATGATTTTTCAAAATAAGATGTATTTTTCAAATTTAAATTTAATTAAAGCCAACGTGAATATAATACCAGCTCAGGTAGATTTTATTGAAGTTACTGGAAGAGTCATGATCATATTAACAAAAAGTACAAAATTAGATATTCATAATACATTGTATTTACCTAAATAAAAAAGAAATTTACTTACCTTTAAAGACATTCGTCATAATAACTTTCATATAGAAAATATGAATTAGAATAATGTAGAATAACTATACATTACTTCTAACATGTCTGAAAATAAAGAGATATTAGAAAAGCTTACAGCTCTCTCATTGGGCTTATATTATACGATGATAAAATCAATGAAAAGTTATGTAGTCATAAAAGATAAGTTATATGATCCAAAATCTTTTATAATTTGATATGACTACCTTGGTCATCCTGGATCAACAATGATGCGTAGAATTATTGAAAATTCTCATGAACATCCATTAAAAGATTTGAAAATTTTGTTGTCAAATAATTGCATTGTCTGTTCTCAATGAATATTGGTAGTTAATTCATCACACAGTAAAATTAATTATAAATCTCCATCATTTTTACAAAGGATTCAAGGAGATATTGTGAGCTTATTCACCCACCAAGTGGTCCATTTCATTATTTTATGATTTTGATTGATGCATTTGCATAATGATCACATGTTTGTTTATTATCTGCATGTAACAGTTGCATTTGCAAGATTTCTTACATAGATAATCAGGTTATGTGCACAATTTCTAAATTATCCAATCAAGACCATATGTCTAGATAATGCTGGTGAGTTTATTTCTAAAATATTTGATGATTACTGCATGACAGTTAGGATTGATATAGAATACCTAATACCACATGTACATATTCAAAATAGATTAGCAGAATCTCTTATCAAACGTCTTCATGTAATTGTCAAAATTTTATTATTACGAAGTCAATTACTTATTTCGACATAGAGACATGTTATTTTGCATGCTACGACAATAATCCACTTAAGGCCTATTATCTATCATAAATGTTCCTCATTGCAATTGGTATTGGGACATCAACCAGATATATCTTATTTACGCACTTTTGGTTGCGTAGTACAAATACTGATTGCGCCCCCACAACACACTAAAATGGGACCCCAACAACGTTTGGGAATTTACGTGAGATTTGACTCACCATCTATTACCAGATATCTTGAATCATTGATAGGTGATGTATTTCCCGCACGATTTGCGGATTGTCATCTTGATAAGACAAATTTTCCTCTATTGGGAGAAAAAAAAAAAGTCCATGAGGTTGGGCATGATCCTCAATGGAAAATTACTCATATATCTCATTTAGATCCACACACATCTTAGAGTAAAAATGAAGTGCATAGGATAGTTCATTTACAGCAAATTGCAGAACAATTGTCAGATGCCTTTACAGATGTAGTAAAAATAACCAAATCGTATATACCAACTGCTAATGTACTTGACCGAGTCATTGTTCCTAAAGAACAATTAATGAAAAATGTAGCTGATGAATTGTCTATGGCATGCCATAAGAGTGGTAGATCAATTAGTTCAAAAGATAATATTCCAAGAAAAGAAAAGTGATTAAATAGGGTTCTACTACAAATGATGTTAAAAATCTAAAAGAATAAATTGCTCCATAAAAGCAAATGGTCCATGAAAAGACTAAAAACCTTGACAATATACAAATTCTTTATGGGAAACAAAGCCATGAAAAGACACTTGAATCCAAAAATAATGAGATTTCTGTTGATTATACTCAAGGTAATATTTTGAAAAGATGTTTGGTCCTTGATAAGACCAAATACCATGAAAGACCTCTTAAAGAAACACATGCCCAAAAAATGGCACAAGCCATTGAAATGACTGGAAATAAAGAAATTATCATCAATAATGTGTTTGCGTTTATAGTAGCTATTGACATTATAAATGATCATGATCCGCAAACTATTGATGAATATAGACTGAGGCGTGATTGGCTTAAGTAGAAAGAAGCAATCCAGGCAGAGTTGACTTCTTTAGCCAAACGTGATGTATTTGGACTTGTAGTCATAACACTTGAGGGTGTCAAACCTGTTGGATATAAATGAGTATTTGTACGGAAACGTAATGAAAATGATGAAGTCGTAAGATATAAATACGACTACTTCTCACAGAGACTTGGTATTGATTACAACGAGATATATTCTCTCGTTATGTGTGCAATGTCATTTCAATTTTTAATTAGTTTGGTTGTATCAGAAAATCTTGATATGCGTTTTATGGATGTGGTGACAGCCTATCTATATAGGTTCACTTGACACTGATATATATATGAAAATATCTTAAGGATTTAAAATGCCCCAATCGTGTCAATCATCACATCGTAGCTTATATTCAATAAAGCTACAAAGATCTTTAGATGGATTAAAACAATATAGATATATATAGTATAATCGCCTCAGTGAGTATTTGATAAAAGAAAAACATATTAATGATTCTATATGTCCATGTGCTTTATGGATTTGGTGACGGCCTATTTATATGGGTCACTTGACATTGATATATGTATGAAAATTTCTTAAAGATTTAAAATGCCAGAATCTTGTCAGTCATCACATCGTAGATTATATTCAATAATGCTACAAAGATCTTTAGATGGATTAAAACAATATGGACGCATGTGGTATAATTGCATCAATGAGTATTTGATAAAAGAATGATATATTAATGATTATATATGTCCATGTGCTTTATAAAGCAATTAGAATCTGATATTTTCATTGTCGCAGTTTATGTTGATGATTTAAGTTTAATAGAAACTCCTGAAGAGCTCCAAAAGACTGTTGATTATTTAAAAAATGGATTTGAAATGAAAGATTTGGAGAAAATTAGATATTGTCTAGGGCTACAGACTAAGCACATACCTAATGGTATTTTTAACCATCAATCAAATTATATTGAGAAAATTTTGAAACGTTTTAACATGGATAAAGCTTACCCATTGAGTACCCCAATAGTAGTCTGGTCTCTTAATCCTAAAAATGATCTATTTCATCCTAAAGATGATAATGAACAGATACTTGGTCCTGAAAATATCTAAATGCAATTGGTGCTCTAATATATTTAGCACAATATACTAGACCGGATATAACACTTTCTATTAATCTATTAACTCGATTCAGCTCCGAACCAACTAGAAGACACTAGAATGGCGTTAAACACATTTTTCGTTATCTTCGAGAAACAATATCTGGGTTTATTTTATTCTAACGAATTAACAAAAAATTCAAGTCTTGTTGGTTATGCTGGTGCAAGTTATTTGCCTGATCCCTATAAAACTGGTTCACAAACGAGATATGTTTTTACTTTTAATGGTACAACGATTTCTTGGAAATCTATGAAACAACATCAAACCACTCTGAAATTCTTGCATTTCATGAAGCTAGTCGAGAGTGCATATGGTTGCGATCTATGATCAATCATATTCAAAGTACTTATAGAATATCTTTAAATTCAAATATCCCAACAGTGATATATGAAGATAATGATGCATATATAGCTCAACTTAGAGGAGGATACATTAAAAGGGACAGAACAAAACATATTTCACCAAAATTCTTCTACACTCATGAGTTCCAACAGAACAAGAAGATTGATATCAAACAAATACGCTCTATAGATAATTTAGCTAACCTATTTACAAAAGCTCTACCTACATCTACATTTGAGAAAATAATATATAGAAAATAACATATGGCATTAGCATGCGTCGCTTCAACAAACTATCAAATTAACATATATTGCCATCAGAAGGAATACTCATCAGGAGGAGCACTTATAAGGAGGAGTGGAATTTAGGCATATGTACAATGTACTCTTTTTTTCCTTTTGACCAGGTTTTTCCATTAGGTTTTTACTGGCAAAGGTTTTTAACGAGGAAGTTTAAAAGTACATCCAATGTCATCATATGATCCATTAAATGTTAGATATCCAAGGAGGAGTGTTATGAATTATTATGGAATCCACCAAGTAAATGGAAGCACCACTTGTGATTAATGGACTCACCACTTTGAAAGTGAATTCACCACTTTGAGTTTTATAAACATATATTTTCACCCATTCCACTAAGACACCAACTATATATATAGTTGTAGTTTGAGCAAAATATAAAACTCGAAAATGAGCTTATCTTTGTCTATTGATCTTCTTTGAAATGCTCTGCAATATTATAGTAACATAAATAAAGTTTTGTTACAAATTTTCTTATCCAATTCTAAAGGATTTGCTTCCAAATTTACGGCACACTATTCTTTTTAATTTATAACATAGACTAGTTTATTGTCATTAAGATTTTCTAAAATATC
Organism: Citrus trifoliata; assembly: GCA_018350135.1. Classification (NCBI taxonomy): domain Eukaryota; kingdom Viridiplantae; phylum Streptophyta; class Magnoliopsida; order Sapindales; family Rutaceae; genus Citrus; species Citrus trifoliata. The sequence continues at coordinate 8,460,368 of CM031385.1, forward strand.
TTTGCAATATATATATAGCTATGCTTTCTATTTTACGGGTACTAATTTATGAAATCTCCCTTTAACGAGACAATGATGATAATGGTGGACATATTGACAATATGTTGTGTTTTCTATCTTCTTTTTCTTCTTCTTCTTTAACTCAATTAGCTAGCTATGTGCTTTTGCTTCCACATATTCTTCCAAAATTTATATATCAATTTGTACTTTATTTTTTAACTCAAGAGTGTTATGTTATTTGAGTTAAGTTTTTGCTTGTACTCAACTTTAGTTGGCTTTTTGAGATTGAATGTTTTTTCGAGAGATGATAGGCAATTAAGGTCTTGTTTGAGATTGAGGTTAAAATAAGTTTAAAAGTCACAATACTAAAGTATTTGATAAACACTAACTGTTGTAATTTAATAAATATATTGATACACTTTTTCACTTGTATGGTGAAAGAACTATTATATTTTTAATAATTTTAAATTATAATTATTATTTACAAGTTATATTTACTACATATTATTAATTTTTACCTCATAATCATAATTTTTTCACAACATCTCTAATTTAAAAGTTACAACATCTCAATCTCAATTTTTTTTTAGTGGTTAATTTCTTATTTTCTTTCTCTTTTCTCTTGTTTCTCTAAGAAATAGCAAAGCATGAACATGCTTCTGAAAATTGCCCATAATCCACGTACAAAATGAGAATAAGGCTTTATATCCTTAGACAGCATACTGGCCGTTGCAAGCTTTCGATTCAACTGGTGAAATTTATCATTTTTGTGTAGTTGAACTATATTCAAAGCTTGACAAGATAACAATAAAAAGAGAACCGAGAAGTCACTGATTTTAATATATAAGATCATTTCAGCTCCAACGAAATTAATTTGTAAAAGGTTTACACAAATTTTGTCATCATTTTTTTTCTTATATGCATTTAGAAATCTAGTACATACTAAAATAAGACAAAATTATAATTTCAGAGTGGCAATTAAGGGTGGGCATAAATTCACAACCCATGAGTTTACTCAAATTTAAATCAAATTAAATGGTTTGGGTTGGATAAATCATGAAAATTGGTTAAATGTGGATTTTATATAGAAAACCATTTCATTATGGGTTGGGTATGGTTTTCTCATGAGTTATAGATAAAACCCCAATACTCAAATTTGAAATGAAATTAACTATGTGGTTCAAATGTGAAATGACAGTATTAACCTTGAATTTATGATGACAACAAAAATAGAAAATTGACACAAAGTTGCGAGGGCATAACTGTTTTAACCCCCTCCCCACCGAGATTCAAAATCACACAGCCAACCGTTGAGGGTACTAAACTAAGGCAGCTGCCCGATATAATTATATTAAGAACAAAACATTCTAATTAGATTTCTTAATTTATTAAACAAATATTATGAGTAAAATAACAACTAAATATTTTATCAAACTATTTTTTAGTGGAGTAGCAGGCACCTCCTCACTTACTATTGAGGTTGAGGATTCGATACACCTATCAGTCCATATATTACTTAGAAAAATGAACAAATAAATATTCGCGAAATAGCAGAAACAAAATCGAACCAATTTGTAAATATCACTAATATTTTTATCAAAATATATAAAAGGATTAAAAGCCTAATACAAAAAGAACCCAAACGTAGATATCTTTCAGTACAAAACCCTGACTTGTGATTTCTCCAAAACCCTAAAATTGCTCATTATCAAAGCTTCAAAGAGAGGATTCAATGGTGGAAACAAAGAACCCAGAAGAACCCACATTGCCTTCGAAGCGCAAGCCCGATGTAAGCTGCGAAGAGCACCCGAACAAGGCCCCAAAGCTTCAATCTTCAAACAACAATTCTCAACTTCCAGAGGACAAATCTCGAGGGCCAGATGAAAAGCTCGTCAATTCAGATGCTCAATTAGACGAAAACGGAGACGATGGTGAAAACGACGACGAAGAGAATAATGGGGAAGTTGTCGTAGATAGAAAGGGCAAGGGAATTTTAATAGAAGAGGATGATGGAGATGATGATAGCAGCGACGACGACGACAATGATTCGAGTGATGGATGGAATCAATCCGACGGTGAGAGTGATTTGTCTGATGATCCATTGGCGGAGGTTGATTTGGACAATATTCTTCCGTCCAGGACTAGAAGGAGGGTAACTAAGCCCGGGGAATTTGCTGTCAGTGATCTTGCTAACGATGATAGTGATAGTGACGATGAAGATGCTTGAGTTAGGTAAGGTTAGTTCAATTGAGTATAATTTTTAGTAGAATCGACAATTGGGAGCTTAATCCGTGGTTAAATTGTAGTATAAGTGTTTTGATGAGATCATATTAGTTTTGTGTTTGGGTGGAACAATGTGACAATATTGTAACTCAGCCTAAATATGTTCCTTTTTTCATGTTTTATTTTACTTTTTTTGTTCTTCTTGTATGTTATTAAAAATTTTGTTCTGCTTATTATAGGAAATGCATTTCTTGATGATTTAGAAACAAAGCAGTTGATTCATGCTGCCGATTTTTGGTTTGTTTGAATTCTTAGTATTGGAAATCCAATGAAGACCTATGAATGCTATCCTCTGTGAGAATGGGAAATGTGCATCTTGAAAAAGTAACATGTAGAAAGCTTATCCTTGTAATCATTGAAATGAATTGTTTGTGCATCATTTCACTCAACTTGTGTGAATTTTCTTTATCTATGGAAAAATCCTTAACTTGTGCCTTAGCATGATTTCTAAAAGCAAAGTTTTATCCAATTTATCTGAGCTAAAGAGACAGTGTGAGAATCCCAAATGATGTGTGAGAACTTGACGGTTGGTTGTTTATGTTTATATGGTTGTGGTTTCACTTGGTGTTGAGAGTGGGGATTAGATCACATTAAAGTTGTGACAGACATTTGATAGTTGTTCATGAGAGTTTGTTGAGATATAAATTGTTACACTGGTTTTAAAATATAGATTGTGGATATTTTCTCAGTTTGCTTTTCACTGTAAGTTTGTTGGCTGTGATTCACCACCAATGTTGCTTTGGATTCTTCCAAGCTTTTCAAACTTTGGGAAACTAGTTCAATTTTGTAACTCACTTTGAAATAACTGTGACTCTGGTATACATATCCTTCCTGAGAAGAACTGTACCTTTTAGTTTTGTTTTTCATTCTTATGATCACTGTCAATAATGGATCTTGACTTGAGCACGTTGTCTTTCTCTAGAATTACCAGTTAACTGTTGTGGAAGCCGCAAAGAAACTAGCTCAACTCAATCCCCTTAATCTATTTATGGAATTCTACATGTAAACATTATTTTTTTTCAAGCTCGACTCACTGAAAACATTATTAAGCTTCTGAAAGTTTTCGTTATACTGGTTAGGACATCAAACATTGTTCTTATTTTGCACGCAAAAAGAAACTTATCGTCTTATTCTTTTGTTCTTGTTTTATGATGGGATTATTATTTTTGGGGGGTTAGATTTTCAGTGAATGTCAGATGATTTTTTAGTGGTTTTATGCAACCTGGAAACAGTGGTTGTGAATTTTGACTTATTTGTATGATTTGTTAGGTTTTCATTGGTAAAGTAGAAATTCATTTTATATTAGTATGATGTTGGAATTGCCTGGCACAAGTTTTAGTGTAATATCAACTTGCAAATGGTGTAATTTGGAGTTCACTTTTCTTGTTCCATTTATTTATGTAGAGCCTGCTGGTACTCGAGATGGCAGTGCCCTGCATATTGCTCTATCATATCGATAATAGTTTCAAATTGCATGGCTTACCCTGCGTGTTAGGATATTATATTTTGGGCAGCAGCAATAGATATCCCTATCTATGTGTCCGATTATTGAAGCCATATTTGCATGCTTTGTTTGCCATGTAAATCGTGAATCTTGATGTAAAGTTGAACGTACCTCATGTGGATGATGAGTCTGAAGTCTGACTTCACTGTCTCCAGTAAAATTGTGCATTACAGACAAAGCACTTAAATTTTCAATTTTCCTGTTTATGTAAATAGTTACTTGGATGATGAAAGTTCACTTTTCGCATGGTGATGAGACGAATGCTACAGATTCTTGAAATTCTTATTATGTTCTAGTTTCAACTCTTGAATGGTTTTCCATTTCCTTCAATTGGTTTTATCAGCTTGTTGTGAATGATTTTGAATGAGAACCGATGTTAGCTGGGCTACGACAAGACACTTATCATGTTTTAGATGCAACTGTAATTGTTGTTTGCCTTACATTCTGTTATTTGTTCAGAGGATTCACAGTTCAGAATAACTCATCAAGATTGAATAAACTTGGTTTATTTGAACATTCTTAGAAAATGCAAATGAATATATGGGCATCTTTACTGAATGAAGCTTTCACAAACCATATGCGGAAGAATTTATAATGCCTGCTTTTTCTTGGTTTTCTCACAGCGTCTGCTCAATACATTGGTTAGGTTGTTTATGATTGATGGCTAATAAAAATGAAATACAATAATAAAGTATAGATAATAATAATAATATTCGCACGTTAAAATTATATTTAAAAATCGACATAAAATCAAATTAATAGAAGATTTTATGATTTAGCCTTTAGGCAACCGTCCGTCGATCATGATTATCTTGCACCGGCGGCTGGGACATGTAACATGTAAAGCAGTGGTACAGAAACAGTTAGACCAGGGTCCATCTAAAAGTTTAGCATGGACCCTGTGGCCATGGCAAGATTGCGGTTCATATTGCAACACGGCCCTCTTGTATCAATGGAGCCCTTTTCCATGGCCCACTCAACCTTTCTTTTTTGGGCTCTAATAATACCGAATGTGGCATTATCAATTGGCCCATGAGTTACCATTGGTCCCTTTAACTGGCTAATTGCATCAGACATAAAAGCGGAACATCCCACGATTACCTTCACATCTCATGAAGATGAAAAACAAAATAAAAACTTTTTAGAAGCTTTTGTGTACACGTTCGTTTCCTTAAATTCTTGTCATGCATGTGCTTGTTTTACGTGATTAGTTTAAAAGTACGATTGCCAAGAATTCAACTGTAACATTGAAAGTACTCGAGACCTTTTCGATCGTTCAAATTTAAAATAGTAATTTGAACACATGTAGTGAAAGTGAATGCACCTCTCTACAGTCAGTCAATATATGCTACACTGTATCCATACTAAGCGTAAGCTTCTGTGCACACTCGTTAAACTCATATCATGCATGTGCCTATTTGACATGAGTAGTCATATGACAAGAATTTAACGACATACAATGTGAATCCACCACTCTACTGTCAGTTGAATAAGCGATGCTATACCACTCTACTAATCCGTTACGCAAGAGCGGGAGAGTCAATGTGAGCCAAACCTGAACATTTCTCCAAATGCATGCAGATTGATGGATACTCCCATCCAGGACCAGCTGACAGGAGCACAATTAGATATGATCAGAAATTGCATATGGGGGTAGGTCTGCTCTTTACGTTACTCTATGGAAAATGAGAGAGGCTAACAATACATCGGCCGACCAAAATTATGTGGTCCTTTTTACACGTTCATTCATTGTCTTTGTTGATTTGTGGTATTAGTAATTGCAAATGAATGTGAAAAATTGGACCACCTCAAAAAGAGACGTCTAATGTTTCATCTCCCTTTCAACCAAATAAGCCCGTGGTCATATATATGCGAACGAGCCTTAACAGAGGACCACACTGCATTTTCCATGCGTTATCATTTCGCATGCTGCTTCAGTTTTCAATTGGCTCCAAAGATATGAGTGTGGATCAAATTTTATTGGATTCAAGTAACCTCGTCTATTCAAATTCAAGCGTTTTGATGTCATATACATGCCGAATTCAAATGTCTAAGTACTTGATGGTTCACCTGTTAAGACCTCTAAAGAATATTAGGACTCGTTCGGTATTATTTCTGAATTAGTATTTTTTAAAAATAAAAATGAGATTGAAAATGATATTTTACAATTTCTGTATTTTTAATTTAAGTACGTGTTTGGTATATTTTTTGTATCTTGTATTTTAAAACTAGAAACAGTAATATGTGTTCGGTAGACACAATTGAGAATAATAAAGATAGTGAATATGTGTTTGGTAATACCATTTTTAAAAACAGATTTTACTAAATATTTAAGTCATACTTATAATTAAAGAGTAATTGTTTAACTAATACATACACAAACATATCATAAATAATTTAAACAAAATAATTATAAAAAACTAAATGATAATAAATTTTAATTATTAGCATTAATTGAAAAAAGTTTTATATTATCCTTAGTTTTACACTATATTTAAAATATTACAATACCTATGATTTAAACAAAATAATTATAAAAATTACATGATGGACATCATGCATTATGTGTGTAATCATGTTACATAGAAATTACAATTTTATCTCTTATACCATTCATCTCTGCAATTTAGATTTCATATCAAATCACTCATAGAAAAGAATTAAAATAGAATAATAGTTTAATTTACAATATTCACATTTTATCAATAAGGAATACAACAACAATCAGTTTTTTACAAAAGTAATTAATACAATGGAATCAACCCAACGAAAACAACGTGGTACAAGAGAAAAAAAAAAAAAAAAAAGACACCGAACAAACACATATCTTAGTGAAAAAATGATGACAAGAATCATTCATAAAAAATGATTTTACAGGAAGTGTTTCTTGTGCAACAAATAAACGGTTGAGATTGAAAGTATTGCCACAAAAATTGCCATGAGCACATGCCTTCAGTTATGACTTATGATGCGCTACATCTTTCAATCTCAAGGTCTTAGAGTTTGGGGCTATGCCTCTAATATTGCCTGCTGCAATGGAAGGTCCTATCTTAGTCTCACATGTCGTTGCAACTTCACGAAATTCATCCTTCTGATTCAAGGCATGAAATGGAAGATATAGTTTAAAAATTAAAAAAAAAAATTATCACCGTCAGTGAGAAAATGGGAGAATACGACGAGCTTCTGAAAATGATATCAAACATGCCCTAAATATTTTTAGAAGAAATTCATAGTTTGAATTATGTCATATGAAGAGTTGATTTTTCATTGAAGTAGTAATTAAACACAAGAAAAAACTATCTATTAGACATAACTCGGCTGGTTGTGAGTATTTTACATCGTTAATCACATGAGTTTGAATAATGTCAAAGAATGTAAATTAATATTTATTGGGTGAAATTTTCCATCTTTATTTAAACTCTTTGAAAAAGTAAAAAAAAAATTGCTACACGAAATCAAAATTTCCACTTCAACATTTATCATCATTTAGTCATCGAATTTATAATTTTCAATGGATTACATTATTTATTTTATTTTCTTGCATTGAAATAATAGAAAAAGCAGATAAGTTGGTTGGATAACGTTGATTTAGTTTCAAAATCTTCATGTACTTCACATGGCAGCAATCGTTGCAAATGATGGGGGGTAGAGGCATATAAAGATGGAGACGATCATGAGTCATGACCACTTTGAAAAGAATAATATTTTTTATTGCGTCTCAATTATTTTCTTTCCTCTGCTTGTAATTATATGCAAGTGGGGCTATAATTATATTTGATTAGGCAACCCTTTTGGCCTAACCACTCCTCTTTTTGAATGCAGATCCCAATCCTCTGATTGGGTTATTGCCCATGCTCTTTAATTAACGTCACCTCTTGTTACGTATTTCTTGTTGATTTGTGAAGACGGTAGCCCGATGCCAGACAAAATTTGCCTCACTTTCACTTGGTTTATATTTTATTTTATTTTATTTCTTCTTAATTTAATCCAAAAGCATATACACTGCACATGTATTCCCATTCTTCTTAAGCATCACCTTCGTCTTCACGTTAAATTATATAATTAATTTCTAAAGCGACGTAGTTATTTAAGGCTGCCAATTACATATTAAACCAGGCTATCAGCCGAGCAGTGGCCTTCCCAAATAACCATTTATCTAACTTTCATACGAGTACGTAAATGTTTGTGATCAACAATAAATTGATCGTTTCCATAATTAAACAATTTACTTCACGTGTTATGCCACTGTCAGGATCTGGGTTAACTTCACTAGCAAGATTAATTAGCAATTATAGAGTAATTAGTATGGCATCTTATACAACTCTAATGTCTTGCATTCAATTCATTATACATAACATGTAAAAATGTTTTGACGAGGTATCATAGTATCTAAATCTAATGTCAGTAGCTCGCAATGTTACATTAATGTCTCTAATGTTGCCGATTAAGTTGTTCATTTTATTATCTTAGCAAGCTTTTAGAATTTTGTATGAGGACAAAAGAAGATGCTCATAACATTTTTTTTTTTCTTTTTGTTACCTATATTTCTGCAAACATTCAATTTTGGTGAACAAAGGAAGCTTTAGATAGACAAAAATGAAGGGAAAAAGATAGACAAGAATGGCTTGTTCTTTTAACATTTGTGTGACTCAGGGTTTCACTGTCACATGCGTACATACGCTGGACATAGCTAAATTCCTAACATGGGTCAATTTTAATGTAAAGAAATTACGATTAATGAGCAAAATGGCTCGTAGCGTAAGGGCTTACAGCTCTAATGAGGTGTGTGTGACTAACCTTAGGCCCACCGAATGATAAAAAAAGGGAAAGAATCATCGGTAAGTAAAGAAAAAATTTGATGTCCCACCATCACATGGCGACTGATCGATGATCCTTTGGCTGATGATGGCCCACTTTAAAGAAAAATTGGGGTGGGAAAGAAAAAAAAAAGAAAGGCGATAAAATTCAAGTGAAGTAGGTGAAATTTGGAAATATCAGAGCCACGAGATCCACTAAAAATCTTCCGCATGGCATGGCGTTTGACTGGGGGCTGGCTCTGCATCGGGAGGGTCTATATCAGTTCTTTTGGTTTGGTGTAATCTATGGTGTAGCTAGATTGGTTGCTTTACAAATTATAATTTATATAGCCTTTGTTGCTTTCCTCTGCTTGCTTGGTTGCTTGTGGCTGCGGATTTGCCTGCTCACAGCTTTTTCAAACACAAAATCTCTCACCCTCCAATCTCTCACTCATTTCAACCATCAACATTTTTTTTTTTTTAATAAAACAATCCTTGAGGAAAAAAAATTTAAACAAACAAAATATTTGATTTCATTTGACGTGAGAAATTTTTAATAATATATCATAACAAACATTTACATCAATTTACAAACAATTCATGAAGGTAGATAGATGAATAAATCAATGTGATTTTATTGACAGGCAAGGAGGAAACTTTGTTTATAATAACTTTTAAGTATTACCAAAAATACTCCTATATATATATATTTTTATATTTATATTATTCTCCATCGCTTGAGTAGGTCATGCCAGTTGATACAATGATGAACATTCTGAAAAGATCGATATATATTATTTATAATTCTCTATATATAAAATCTATAAGTTTTAGATCTACAAACGCAACACACGTTAAAATTAAAAACAATAATAAAAGACCCAAGAAAATACCACAGATTTAGATAAAAGAAGACCAAATCTTATTCACATATTAGAGATTGAAGAATACAAACAAAAATATAATAAGGAAAGAAAAGGAAGAGTGTCCGCCAGAGACAAATTCTTTCCGGTTACATTAACATTTATTAGTATTTTCAAAAAGTCAAATTAGGATTTTATTAGGCAAAAAATGGAATATATTCATACTTTATAATCGTTGGTCTAATTTATTTGTTACAAATTTTTGCAACAAGTAACTGAAAAAGGTTTTTTTTTTTTAACAAAAAAGAATATTATGGTGATTTTTATTCCGGTGTGTGAAGAATCTCTCTCTTATTAAAATAAAAAATAAAAAAGAAAGAAAGCATGAGTTATCTTCACAGTAGTGTCAACATCTCTAAGAAAAAATTTAGAACATGATGATAAATGCAATCGAGGTTGAATTCATAAGGCTAATCATTATTCATTTAGCTCATTATCATGGAGATGTTGCAAATATCCTGGGTTGACTGATTCCTAACCTGTAAGGTTGCAGCATCACCAATCATCTTCCCCTCCAGAATATTTAGCTCAACTCCATCAAATTGCTACCAGAAAATTGACACATAATTTTTTTATTTTTGATAAATAACTGCTTTAGGCCCAAATAACTTTCCGCATATTTTAAATGCCCGTTATGTATGATAATGAATCATTATAATTTTTGAATCAGAAATCTCTAGTCATATTAAATTTATGGATCAAAATTAAAAGATAATAAAAACATACACTTTAATACAATATATTTTATTCTGTACGATATTGAAATTTATGTTTTTTTTTTGTATTTTTCAACTTATCCCAAATTTTAAGTTCTTACAGTTTCTTTTTTTTCAATGTTCAATCCAAACGAAACAGAAAAGCAAAAGTTTCTTTCAAAAAATACAAAATAAAAATAATTTTTTGTTCTTCAAGGAGTGTGCTAACTAAAAGCAAGGATTAACCCTTGGCTGGTATATAACGACCAAACAAGATCGAATCCAAGACAGCAACCTTAGGTTACAATTAAGGACACATCAATATATAATATAATATATTTATACACGCCTCAAATTTATCTCAAATTCAAACGATAGCAAATGAAAACGTCCAATACACTGGCCGTTCGGACCAGACACACTACGACAGCCTAATGCCTAGTTATACTTACAGTTTATGTCGTCTTGCAAAATGGGTTTTGGTCACGTAACAGAGAAAGATGAAAGAGCAAACTTATGCTCGGCAGTGAGTGAATGCGACGCAGCCATGCCCGTGTCTCTGTTTAAGGACAGGAACTTACTGTCTGTTACCAATCTTGAGACGCTGTGTTTTCGATTCCAACAGAGCTTAGATAATTTTTCACTCTATGTCCTAACAATTACTGCACGTGTCTAGCCGGAATAGGATCCTCTCTTTATTTGAGTATTACTAAATTTTTAATGATATTTTGACATGTGTCTTTTAATAATAGTGTATGAGTAAGATTTAATTTTTTTATTTTTTCATTTATTTTTAAATAATTTTATTAAATTTTTTTGAGAGTTAAGTCGTAAAATATCAATTTAAATTTTGTCTATTCTTTTACTTATTTAAGACAAAAAAAAATTACTACAACTACGTATTAAATGGATGAGACAAATTTATAAAAATTTCATCAATAAAATATTAGTAATAGCTGATTTTTTTTAATTACTAATATTTAGTTATATTTCTCAATGGACCTTATCTAGATTGATTGTATTACAGCACGATTTGGTGTTTGTTGGAATCCATGTGCTCATTTTTAGTTGTCACACACCCAAATTTTAGGTGAAATTCAGTCTCAATTATTGAAATGAGAGGCGCAGCTGATGAGCTCAAAGCTACATTATGAGAAGAGAACAAAGGAACCACCAATTTGACATTTCACGGTAGCCGAAAAGGACAAAAACAAAAATCATGAATTTGCAAAATCTTATAGCAAAAGATTTGGACTAGACTTTTGAGGTTAGTGAAGCCTAATTCTCATTTCCATTTCCACACCGATAATCATTTCAACGTTGCAATTTAAGTTTGACCCATAAACTAGTGCATCAATTCTTAATGGGAAATTGGATTTCTTTTTAAATAGGAATTTGGAGAAAAAAAAAAACAAAAGGTGGATAATTGAGAGCGTATGGCAAATAGTCAAAGTGATAAATGATTGAGAATTACACAACCAAACCAATGAAACTCGAACAAAGTCTTCTTTTTCAATTATGCTTAGACACTTTAGCTAGTGATTTTTATAATGGAATTCTCGTACTACGTATAGTAAATTTTACTTTTTATTTATTTTTTTATTTGTGTATTTAATTTAATTTTTCTGGTGAGAATTGATCGCTTATCTTAAACCTTAGCTTTAGATACTAAGACCTTTGCTATTATATGATCCAAAATTGACTAAAAAAAAAACACTTTACAATCCCCTTTTAATTATTATTTTGCTAACTATTTTTATGTAAGATTTTCTAAATACTAAATTCAACAAGATTAAAACAAAATAATTATAACTTTCTCATATTAAAAGTATGAGTTCAACTCTAGCTCACATAAGTGTTGATGAATAACAAAATTTTTATGCAAAATATATTGAGAGAGAAAGAGAAGAAATGTGTACCTTATAAGAAATTCAAAAGGGGTTTAAAAAAAAAATTCAAATGAAACCAAACAAAACATGCTAAGAATGCCACTAATGTCCATCTTGGACGATGTAGTTGGATTCACTATTTTAAATATTTCAAGTATCAACAAAATGACAATAAACCATTATGATTGCAATTTTCTCACGAGTACTATCACAAATTGTACATCTCTACCTACAAAATCTAGACTTACCCTTTGAGCACATTTGCCGCTACCAAAGTGTGAACATAGAAAACTGAAGTTACCTTTTCAAGATCATCACTAATTTGTCGATGGGAGACTGGCCGACTTGTCACACGCATGATTTATTTAAAATATGGGGTATCTAAGGAATTCTTTTTCTCTTAAACAGAGATTGGGGGATTTGGAATTATTTTTAACATCTTGAAATGGAAAAAAATTCCATAAAAGAAAGTTTGAATCTCGCTTGTGGTCACCACTCGCCATGAGTATGATGGATCATAATGACACAAAAATACCATACCTCAAGCTCCACCAATACTTGCACAGTGGTTCATCATCATTAATGGCAGAAAAATACCAACAAAAAAAAAAGAAAAAAAAAAGACAGAGATGCTCCTCACATTTAATATTATGAGGACACATTTAAAGCAGGTCTAAGATTTTGTCAAAAATCATTTTCTTCTTCTCTTTTACTGAATTTCCTAATCATTAAAAAGCCCATGATTCAGATACATCCAATGTCATAAAGAGAGAAAAAGGGAAATAATTATTTTTTTTTTATAGAAAAAAGAAAGATGTACAGTAGAGTAAAAGTAAATTTCCTGACAAAACACTAGATTATCTGTAGAAGAAACGCAAAGGCCACACCCGCGAGTATTTAAATCTCACACTCGCTTTTCACAATTTGTATGCTTTTACATCTTTCGCGTCAAACATCCCCCACATGAGGTGTCTTCGTCAGGGGCCGCGAGTTGAATCCACACGCGCAGGTACGAACAAAAGAATCTTATCTACACCGTGGCATCATTGTAATTTTCAATAAAACGAGTGTCGTTTTTCAGAGAGTCCATTACCGATCTCTTTGGTAAGACCTTTATATGAGAGAGAGAGAGAGGGAGAGAGGGAGAGTGAGAGAGAATGAGAGAGACTTCGAAACGAGAGATAAGGACACATGCATGATGCCCCCGCTGAGCGGTCAAGATTCTCTCAATCTTTTCATCAAAGCAACGCTGACCATCAGATCTGTAACCCGGTTAATACTCTTAACCACGGTTAAAAACTAACCCTGGTTAATTACCTAAACTCAGAAAAGAGTTTCTTTTTTTTTTTTTCCCTCGAGTTAGAGCGAGAGCTTCACTGAGTTTACAAACACAAGCTCTTACATTGTGTTCTTTTTTAAGCTTGTGTTTTTCTTATTTCTTTTCTTTCTCTCTGTATAGTTTTATCATTTCATTAGATTTTCGATGTAGTTTTTGTTATTTTCTATTTACGGAAAATTTAGATTTTTTTTTCGAGATCTATGAATTTAATCTGTTTTTCAACGTTTTTTCATCGCTGTAATCATTTTGCAGATGATCACTGAATGAGAAAATAAGAAGATAAAAAAATTTTCCTTCACTTTCTCTCTAAAAAAAACCACGTTTTTTTTTTCCTCGCGAAAATTCGAGTTCTTTCTCTTTCTCTCTGTTGCCTTTAGATCTTAATAATCTAAAGTAGTAAAGAGAGGCGACACAATCTCAGTTGTCCTTGCACTCACATCATTCTGTCCGTACGTAGTAGTTTTTAGATTTTCAGATCTGGTCTCATTATTAGATTTTCCAAATAATTTTAAGATATTCCCCTAAATTAGATCTGGGTTTAATTTGTTCTCTCTTAAAAAGATAATTTTCTCGGGAAAGTTGGTTTTTTGTCTGGGGAATTTTTTTTTCTGGGAAAGTTGAGGAGTAAGACTGAATGTTAAGCGAAAGATGATGAATTATTTTCCAGATGAGGTAATAGAGCACGTGTTCGATTTCGTGACATCGCAGAAAGACAGAAACGCCGTATCGTTGGTGTGCAAATCATGGTACAAAATCGAACGACTAAGCAGGCACAGTGTGTTCATCGGGAACTGCTACGCGATCAGCCCAGAAAGGGTGATCGGGAGGTTTCCGGGGCTGAAGTCGTTGACTTTGAAGGGGAAGCCGCATTTTGCGGACTTCAACTTGCTTCCGTATGACTGGGGCGGGTGGGTGTACCCGTGGGTCGAAGCTTTGGCTAAGAGTCGGGTCGGGTTAGAGGAGTTGAGATTGAAGAGGATGGTAGTGTCTGATGACTGTCTTGAGTTGCTGTCGAGGTCGTTTGTGAATTTTAAGTCGTTGGTTCTTGTTAGCTGTGAGGGGTTTACCACTGATGGATTGGCTGCTATTGCTGCCAATTGTAGGTAAGAATCTTTATTTATCATTGTTATTATTATTGTTTTTGAATTTTTTGTGTTACTATTTGTTTTTGATGAGTTCTATTAGTTGATTGGTGGTGAGTTTTGGAGAGTTAACTGATAGGCTTGTTTCACTTTAGCCTATTTGAAAGTTAGCTTGTGATAGATTTGTGATAAGTTATCTAATGGATGCTTAGTCTGATGGTTCTTCCATTTTTGATGTTGTACTGCTAATGTATATCAATCCTGAAATTTGTAAGGAGATACAGAAATGATGCCGATATAGTTTTTATTACTGAGCATGCTTGGCTACATAATTCAATTGTTGCAGTGTCTTTTATAATTAAAAAACGATATCAATGGCTAAGTGGACAACTTTCGTTCTGTCAATCAATTTTCTATACTGTCTGTTTAGATGGTCTATTGTGATGTAATTTTCCTCATTATGTTGGCTGGAGGTGAATACTTGGCAATTGGCAATTGGAATGGACTATGTTCCTAACTTTTCTTTGTTTTTGCTGTTCTTAGGTATCTTAGGGAGCTTGACTTGCAAGAAATTGAAGTAGATGATAATAGAGGACAGTGGATTAGCTGCTTTCCTGATAGCTGCACCTCTCTTGTCTCCCTGAATTTCTCATGCCTCAAAGGAGAAATTAATTTGACAGCCCTTGAGAGACTTGTAGCAAGGTCTCCTAATCTCAAAAATTTGAGGTTAAATCGGGCAGTGCCTCTTGACACCCTCCAAAAATTGTTGATGCGAGCTCCTCAACTAGTAGACTTAGGCATTGGCTCATTTGTATATGATCCATCTTCTGAGGCCTACATCAAATTGAAGGCTACCCTTGTGAAGTGTAAGTCAATAAGAAGTTTGTCAGGATTTTTGGAGGTTGTTCCTTGCTGCCTGTCGGCTATTCATCCTGTTTGCCAGAACCTAACTTCCTTGAATCTAAGCTATGCTCCGGGCATTCATGGTAATGAGCTAATAAAGCTAATTCGGTTCTGCAGGAAACTTGAGCGATTATGGGTATGTTCTTAAAACCTGTTCACTCTTGCATATAAGATTATTTTCAAAGTGAGATGAATGACCATATCTTCCATAACCTATGCAGGTACTGGATTCTATTGGAGACAGAGGACTAGGAGTTGTAGCTTTCACCTGTAAAGAATTGCAAGAATTGAGGGTTTTCCCATCTGGGGTCGACAATGCTGCTGTAACAGAGGAAGGCCTGGTTGCCATATCAGCTGGTTGCCCGAAGCTGCATTCATTGCTTTACTTCTGCCAGCAAATGACTAATGCTGCCCTAATAACTGTAGCCAAGAATAATTCAAATTTCACTCGCTTCAGATTGTGCATCCTTGACCGTGAAAAACCTGACCCTGTCACCATGCAGCCTTTGGATGAAGGTTTTGGGGCAATTGTACAATCTTGCAAGCATCTAAGGCGATTGTCACTCTCTGGCCTTTTAACTGACCAGGTTTTCCTTTACATTGGAATGTATGCTGAGCAGCTGGAAATGCTTTCTATTGCATTTGCTGGGAATAGCGACAAGGGAATGCTGTATGTATTGAACGGGTGCAAGAAGCTACGCAAGCTGGAAATCAGGGACAGCCCCTTTGGTAACACAGCACTTCTGACGGACGTGGGAAAGTATGAGACAATGCGATCCCTTTGGATGTCGTCCTGCGAAGTTACCCTGGGAGGCTGCCAGACACTTGCGAAGAAGATGCCTAGGCTCAATGTGGAGATCATAAATGAAGATGATCAGATGGAGTTTAGCCTGGATGATAGACAAAAAGTAGGGAAGATGTATTTGTACCGCACCCTGGTCGGGCCAAGGAAAGATGCGCCAGATTATGTGTGGACTCTCTAAGTTTATCCGGGGCGTGCATCATCGTATGCTTGGCTCGGGTGGTTGTTTTCTTGTTATGAGTAGATGTACTTTTCGTAGGCCAGTTGATTTTATGGACTTTTAGGCTGTCGGTTATTTAGTTTTATGCTATTGCTTTTTTAATTTACGGAGGGATTTGCTATTTTTGCTATTTGTACTCGTTTGTGATTATAATAGATTGGTAATGGATCGTCAGGTTCTTGGAGCTGTCTTAGGAATTATGTTCTGTTGCTTGGTGTCTTATGCATCCAAGAACCTACCCTACTCTTTGGTTAAAAAAAAAAAAACTAATTTAATATTCTCAGACCAGATCACTAGAACACCCAGACCAATTTGGTACTATCAACGTGTAGCAAACTGAACAATCGATGAGTTGTCATCAGTAACGGCTCACGATTAAGCCCTTCTAAGCGTAAAACGGTATGAATGAAAGGCTTCTTCAGAAAGGCATGTACAATGTTCAAATACAAAGTTTTAATATAGAAATTTATTTAAGGGGAAAGCTTTCATAAAGACGAATGTATTTATTTGTACAGCAAGCACACAGTCACACTACTATGATATCTTCTGCTTACATTTGAACGGGTATAGAACTACCAGTATAAACATAAAACCTCTAAACAACCAGAATAGGAATTGAAAATTTTTAAAAGCT
The DNA here is from genome assembly GCA_018350135.1 of Citrus trifoliata. Taxonomy (NCBI): domain Eukaryota; kingdom Viridiplantae; phylum Streptophyta; class Magnoliopsida; order Sapindales; family Rutaceae; genus Citrus; species Citrus trifoliata. The sequence continues at coordinate 8,477,438 of CM031385.1, forward strand.
GGTTTACAAGCTCCATTTCTCCGCCATGGGAAGCAACTAAATGCATCGAAGACAGCAGCAGAATTCTTCCACCATACAACAGCAACAAAGTGCAGCCAAACTACAATGTGAAAGAAATTAACTGATCAATTCAACACACAAGTAACATCTAATAGGCTTCTAATTTATTCCAAATATTGGATAATACTAGACTCCGGAGAGATATCTGATGCAGCCAATAAGTGCATTTTTGGACCATTCACCTACGTCTATATGAAAGGAAATATTACTACAGTTCTAATAACCATGCAAATGCTGCGTTCTTCAGTGACGCCTCTGTATGATAACTGGGAGGATTCAGCAAACCCTAAACACCCAACAGCTGGCACACCTGAACGGTTTACAACCTTGGACAGAATTAATTTGCTCATACCGAAAGAAACTCTCTCTGCTAGATGCATCAACTCTTAGGAAGCTTCAACGGGGCCACTTAAGAGGTAAAGGCAGGATGAGAGACTAGGCCAATGAACTCCTTACTGCCACGCTGAAGTGTAAGCATAAGCTTCAAATGGTAATATTGCAGGCACTAGGGAAGGATAATCTATAAAAAAAATTATTAAAATGATAATATTGCAGGTTTAGCCCTGCTTTGCACACTCATCCTTCTCTTTACCTGAAACGAGTAAGTAAAAGTCCATTCACGCATGCCCTCCTAAGCTAGCCTGCTCCAGGCAGCTTTTGGAAAAGATTATGAATCAAAGAGGTAATGACCTAGAGAATGAAAACTCAATGGAGAAAGATATGCAAGAAAGGACCAACAGTAGGACTTCTTAGATAATAGCTGAAGGACATGAGATGAAGATACACTACAGTCGTAAGTCCTAAAAACCTAGAAGAGCAAAGGAACACGACACTTTTTAAGCATAATCTCCATTGATGATCATTCACTAAGCTAGAACACAACTCCTAGTCCAAATGATAATTACACTACAAAACTACCATCGCTTATTGATACTGTCATAATTGCCTCCTGATTAAAGCATAACAGAACTCTTAAATTCAACATAGCCATCAAAAAAGTCCGCAGAGACTAATCAATTATCTATACTATAAGGAATGCAATTAATAATAGTCTAAATTAAAAGTACACTGCAATCAACAAATATGATATTTTGAATCCCAAATGAAGAAACGATGACAAATCAGAGAGAAGATATTTGACGTACCAGCCTTGTAAAATCGAAAAACAGCCATCGGACTGGTTCTGGTAATGATAGTGCTCGTAGTGACAGTGCTGCGGCGGAGGCGGCGGTGGAGGATGAGGATACCCTTCAGCAAAATAACCTTGGTACCCTTCATAAGGACGTGGCCCTCCAGGTGGCGGTGGCGGCTGTGGGTAAGGATACCCATGCGGCGCCGGTGGAGAAGGATACCTCTCGTACGGCGGTTGCGGTGGCGTCGGCGCTGAGGGGTACCCTGGTGGTGGTGGTGGATAAGCAGATGAGTAGCCTATAAGAAGAAAAATATCCAAAGAAATTAGCAAAAAAATCAAAATTTTGAAACTTAATTGAGCAAAAAAAAATTGATAAATAAAAATGAGTTCTAATTTAATTTATTTTTCATTTTTGTACCTGGAGGAGGGTAGGGTTCGGGATTATGTTTGTGGTGGTAACTCATTTTTCTTTCTCGTCTCTGTGACCGCTGACGCTGAGGATACTTAAAGAAGGTGGAAAACAAATCGATTTAAAGATTTTTTTTTTCTTTTTCTTTTTTCAGTCAACTTGGTTTTGCCAGCCTGTAACCACTCAGCTTTTGCCATATTATACAAAGTTGTTTTTTAAATTATTATTTTTCTTGGAACAATCATGCCATTAATACGGGGCGTTTCAATCGCTTATTCGGTAAGAGATAATTGATTCTACATGCCTATAAACTACAGCCGAATGTTGCGAAGGCTAGTGAAGCTTCGAATTTTGGACTCAAGCCATAACAAAAAGGGTGGGAAGTGTGAACACACCAAATTTTTCTCTCCATTTATTTAAAAAATTAATTAATTATTAAAAATTTATTTTATATGCAAGAACTTTTCTTGATAGTCATTAACTTTTGTATTTAGTAAACATTAATTTTTTTATATTTATTAATTTTTATAGCGATAAAAATTTGTTTATATTTATTTTTAAATGATGGGTTTTGTTTTTCTTAGTTAATGATACCATTTATTACAACTTAAAGAATATATCTGAATCAACAGACAAGAATTTGTGAAATTGAGAAGAGAAAGAGAAGAAAATATTAATTAAATGATTTTTTCAAAAAATATTAAAATAATAAAATTCTTAATTAAAAATAAGATATCGAGAGTAAATTTATAGATTCAAATAACTCTCCCTAAAAACAAATCTACAATGTATGATATAGCCTCCAAATAATTAATAACAAATATATGAGAATTTATAAAATTAAAAAGAAAAAAGAAGAAAAGATTAATTAAGTATTTTTAAAAAGATATTTAAATAATAAAATTATTAATTAAAAAGAGAATATAGAGAGCAAATTTATGGAATCAAGTAACTCTACCTAACAAAATATCTACAATGTATCATCGTATTAACATAACCCACAAAACTATACTATGTTTACAATATAACCTCCAAATGATTAACAACGAGTATTATATTTAGAATGTGTTTGAAATTAAAATTAGATAGCTGTAACTTAAAAATTATAATAATAAAATATTTAATAAACAATAATTACTCTTAACTTAATAATTATATCGATATAATTTTTTTATTTGTACGATAAAAATTTTATTATATCTTTAATAATTTTATCAAAATTATTATTTAAAATTTATATTTATTATATATTATTAACTTTTATTTTATAATTATAATTTTTTTTAACAACTTTAACTTTTTATCTTAAAAGTTAAACTACCTTAATTCTAAATATAACCTATGGTTAACAACAAATAGATGTGAGTGATGTATTAAACGAAACCAAATAATTAATTTGTATCGTTTTCTAGGTTCTTCCACTTTTGAGCCACGTTGGCTAGTGATTTGGTAGAGAATCCATCTGGGCTCAAAGCATTTGCAGCCGCATCCTTTAGTACTCTCATCTTGTCCCTCAACAACTTGCCATCTTCTCCTTGAATCAATCCCCTCGCATATGTTGCTACCTCTTCTCTCCCCACTAGTCCATCTTCGTTGACTTTGACCCTCCATGCAACCTTCAAATCATCTGTGAGAAGCACAGCATTCATCTTTTGCTCTGCATACAGTGGCCACGCAATTATAGGGACACCATGGACAATGCTTTCTAGAACTGAGTTCCAGCCACAATGGCTCAAGAACCCTCCGGTGGAGCCATGGCTCAGGACTTGAATCTGAGGGGCCCAAGAGGGCACCACTAGACCCACACCTTTGGTTCTATCTAAGAACCCTTTCGGTAAATAATCAAAAGGATTATCTTCTTTCATGCTGTGGACACTAAAGTAAGTGGCATTCGTAGCTTTCTCATCCGGGCATTTTACAACCCAGAGAAATCTTTGTCCACTCATCTCAACTCCTAAAGCCAACTCATTTAACTGCTTTTGTGACAAAGTTCCCCCACTGCCAAAACAAATAAACAGAACTGACCCATTTGGCTGGTCATCTAACCACTTCAAACAGTCGGTTTTGTCGGATTCATTGATGGATCCGGTCAGAATCAGCGGTCCAACCGGGTAAACCGGAGGCAGCCTGAAGCTTGATTCCCTACTTTCCATTAAAGCCTTGAAAGCCCCCGGTTCCAAATCCATGAAACTATTAACCAGAATCCCAGCTGCTAAAGGGTACTGTTTGGCCAAGTGGATAATAGATTGATAAGTCTCGTTGTTTCTCTCTTGGAGACAGTCTTCCAAATCAGGACCGCAAATCGGGACACAGCCGGGCAATTGGACCGGTTCTGGCAAGTCTTTAAAGTCACAAATAAACTTGTGATCAAGCTCAGGCAAATGAAATACCAGAGACAAGTCCATGGCTGTTGTTGAAAAGAAAACGTATAGCGGAACACCGAATTCTCGAGCCACAGTGAAGGCCTCCAAGCCAAAAAGATCAACAACTAGAGCAACCAGTCGAGTTGACTGATCAGTTGTTAAGTTGTTGAGTGTCTCTTGCAGAGCAGAAAGAGAGCGAGTGAAGGTGAGCGTGATCCGAACTTCGATGCTAACGTCCTCGTGATCAGGCAAGTCGTCGAAACTCACAGGAGGAAGAAAGATGGTGGAGATGGAAGTGGGTGGCAAAGATTCAAGCACTTGTTTTCGTGGCTGCATGGGGGAGCCGTCGTTGGGGATAATGAAAGTGACGTGAAAGTTGTGTTGAAGAACGAGTCGCTTAGCTAGCTCAACTAGTGGAATAACGTGACCCATGCCTGGTGTTGGCACCAGGGCCACGCTGATCGATTGTTTTTTGTGTTGCGTGGTCTCCAACTCCATTGAGAGTTAAAAAAAGAACGAAATTAAGAAGACGATAAGTGCGCATTGAAGATGAGAACAAAAGGCCACCGTATATGTATAAATATTGATATGGGGCCATATCGTGCGGTCTTTGCGAGAAAGATCAGTGGAGTTTTCATGTTGATTTTGATGTACCACCTAGAACGCAATGATGGATGTTCTTGACTTAGTCCTGAATAGTGGTAGCACTACAACGAAGGCGTTATCATATGCCACGTACCTGCAATCAACACAAGACCTGTGTCACCTAAAATAATCGGCTGTTTTAATAGGTCTGCAGAAGTTTATTAAGTTGTTGGACCTGTCTATGTTACAGATTCTGTAACAAACATCTCCCGTCATCCTACCATCCGATTTTCTTTTGTTTAGTTTCTCACTCCACATCCAACCACATCCAACGGCTGATGCTGCAGTCTGTACCTTACAGAATCTGTAACGTAGTTTTGTCCTAAGTTGTTACCTGAAATTTTTTGTACTTAATAGCAATTTGAAATACAAAAGGGTACGAGGGGTTCAATGACAATTTACAGTCATACTGTAACAAAAGATAAAAAAGTGACGTGGTACCACTGTTTTAACCTAACTTGACATCTCAGCTTTTAGCGCATAATGCACCGATTAAAATTACAGTATTAATATCATATTTAAATATAAATTATGTAAATAAAATATAAGATTTGTAAATTAACATTAATTATAAAATAAAATATAAATTACGTAAATAAAGTATAAGACTTGTAAATAGAAAATAAAATAAGTAAATTAGTATACGAGTGATAAATTGATGTATCAACAGCAAATAAAACAAAAACTTATACATAAAACATAAAACTTGTAAACTAAAAATAAATATCAAATAAAACATGTCTAGGAAATAAATATAATATTAAAAATGAAGCACCACATGTCGATGTGAATGTTATATGATTATAAGTTATTCTAGTGGGATACCCGACCAATACTAGCTACATTTGATAATTAAGCGGGTATGTGGGGTACACCACATAAGAGTTAAAGAAAATATCCAAAAATACCCACCACGCATGATATTTCCATCACTCAAAGAGAATATTTGATTTGCCAAAATTAAATAAGAAATATTTTGTTAAAAAATAGGATACAACTAGTTGTCATACCTGTAAAAAGCAAGAAGCAAAAAACAACATGTTAAACATAGTGGTCCTTAGCTGCCACACCCAAAAATTGTCCAGACAACCTCGGCAAAGCTGTCCTAGACCATCGGCAACATGCGCCACATGCACAAAACAACAAACCCTACCAAATAACTGACTCCTTACTTCCCAAGGTAAAAATGATGAAAATATCTCATAAAAAATAGTAGAATCACCACTACAGATGTGCCACATGGCATGGTACTTAGTGTATATTATATAAAGGCAATAAAGTTATATCTTTCTCAAACTCATAAAAAAATACACACAAAAAGGGGGCTTACAATCTCTTAACTCCATAAAAAGTTCAACTAACTGACTTAAGCATCTGTAGTGGTCGCTAGCCACTGCCGGCTCCACCTCTAACCTCCTTATGTTATTTTACAGGCCCAAAAACGTTCTTTCAAACCCTCTCCCTCTACGTCTGATCTCTCACCATTATAAGTCTTTTTGCCACTCTTTTTCATTTCATTCAAAGGCCTAAAACAACTCACATACTGTAGTTAAGTGAGGTACCTTAAATCCCAAAAAATAAATTCATCATTTTGGTGAGATTTTGTCCCTTTTTCTTGCATCCAAAATCTACTTAAAACAAAACATAAATAAAGTAAATAAAAAATAAGATTAACAAATGGTAGGTAAAACAAGTAAATAAACATAGAAATGGTAAATATTACTAATAAACAAAGCAAAAACTTATAAATGTAAATTAAAACTTGTAAATTAACATTAAGTGTAAAATAAAACATAAATTATGTAAAGGAAAAATAATTCTTGCAAATGAAGGGTAAAACAAATAAATTAACATAGGAGTAGCAAATTAATATATTATTAATAAACAAAATATGAACTTACAAATATAATATAAAATTTGTAAATCAACAGTAAGTGTAGAATAAAGTATCAATTAAGTAAATGAAATATAAGACTTATAAATGGAAGGTAAATCAAGTAAATTAACATAGCAGTAATAAATTAAAATATTATTGGTAAATAAAATAAAAACTTATAGATGTAACTTAAAAATTATAAATTATCATTAAGTGTAAAATTAAATATAAAATATGTAAATAAAACATAAATTTTGTAAATAGAAGGTAAATAAATAAATTAATATAAGAATTATATTGAAAAAATTAAACCTAGAAATGTAAAATAAAAACTCATTATAATAATGATTACCTAAATTGAATAATGATAGTTCTAGATTTATGTGATACATATGATATTTGTGAAACTTTATTAAGGATAAAGCTTGTACTCAAAATAAGATTTTGAAAAATTATTTTTTTATGTTTTCAAAGTTGTTTGTAATATAAAATATTTTTTGTCCTTCTAAACTTCCTCGACAACAACCCCAAATGAGTTTTAAGTTAAAAAAAAATTAAATTATATGAAGTATGTATAAAATATAAAATTAGATTTGATTTTATTGATGTGTCATATACGTCTAGTAATATAATAATATTACTTTATTTTGTTTTAATTTGATCCACATAAAAAAAAACAATTTTGCTTAATTAATAAACAATACTATGATATCATGAATGTCTAGAATGAGTGTAGAATTTATAGTTAACAAATTCAAAATAACACTTATTCTAATTGTTTTCATTACATTTTTTTTTTCAATTCTCAATTAACAAGTGACTTTCTTATTTGTTTAACTAAATTAAATAAATAAACTATTTTTTGTTTAATGAAAGTTTAATATTGTTTAATGAAAATTTAACATTTTTTTAAATAAACTAACATTTCATTCACCATAAGTGAAAATCAGTGCATCATCACATCTCGTACAAACATAGAATTATATAAACAATCTCAGCAGATATCTATTATAAGTACACAATTGATTGAATTAATGTATTTTTACATTGAAGAACAAAAGGCAAAAATTGATACACTAAATATATTAGAGTGACGTGTCTCTTCCAACAAAGAAGTACTAAACAGAGATAAGCCTTGTGTAATAGGTAATTTTTAAAAACTTCTCCTGAGGTTTGAGCTTGTTGCAAGTAAATGGCGAGAATCTGTTTATTTGTAAAAAACCCCATACTGTTAGTTTTCTTTTAACATTGACCGTTAGTTGACTGTGCAAATACAATATTACCCTTAACAACAGTTTGTAGACGGAATTAACTAAAAAAAAATTAAAATTATTGACTATTTTACTCTCTTTAAATTATTGATATTTTCTTAAAGTTCCTATAAAAAAGATAAAATTAAAAACTTGAAAAATTCTTTTTAAATTATTGATATTTCCTTAAAGTTCCTATAAGAAAGATAAAATTAAAAACTTGAAAATGAAATAGTCATAATCTTTACTTATGATATTGTAAATTTTTAGAATTGACAAGGATAAAATTGTTAAAAAATAGTGATTGTACTTTTCGCGCCAACAATTTTAGTTTTTTTTTAGTTATGTCAGTGTACAAACTATTATTAAGGGCAATATTGTCTTTACACAGTCAACTAACGGTCAATGTTAAAAGTAACTGACGGTAGAAGATATTTTACAAATAAACAGATTCTCACCATTTACTTGCAACAAGTCCAAACCTTAGGGGAGGTTTTTAAAAATTACCCCTTGTGTAATCATATGCCACGTACGTGCAATCAACACAAGACTTGTGTCACCTAAAACAATCAACTGTTTTCGTAGGCCTGCAAAAGACTATTTGGAGTTGGTTGAAATATTTTGCACTTAAAAAACAATTCGAAATAAAAGAGGTTGCAAGGGGTTTTGAAAAAACTAATGGTATGTTTCCTCAAGAGTTTAAAGAATGGAAATGAAGGAATGAAAATAAAATTTATATTTATTTGATAAAATATAATTTGGTAATGAAAATAAAATATATGGGTTTCACATAATTTTGGAATAAGAAATTAGAATCTCATTCCATAGAAGGGGTTAAGAATGAAGATTTCTATTATTTGAACTGACTTTTGTATCCCTCTAATTTTTTTTATATTTCTTGAATTACTCTTGTTTAAATCAAAATTAATTTTATTATTTTAAATGTCATTACTATTATTATTATTATTAAATTTTATTATTTTAGTTATTATTAATTATTTTTATTATTATCATTATTATAATTTATTATTATTAGTTTTATTTTTGTAATTAATATAATTTTTATAATAATATTTATACATGTATCTTTTTAATGAAAATTACATTATTTAATATTATGTGTATTTTGGTAAATTGATTCACATTTCATTTCACATTCCTATTTATTTTGCTAAGTAAACACATCAATGACATTCCAGTACATTTCAATTCCTATTTATTTTTACCAAGTAAACATTGTAATCTCATTCTCCTTTCAGCTCATTCCCATTCCACCATATTTTCATTCAATGAAGTAAACATACCATAAGAGCAGTGTTGTAACAAAAAATAAAAAGGTGAGGTGACACCACCATTTCAAGTTTTGGACATGGTTGGACCTTAGAATATTTACTAATTTTTTTTAATAAAAAAGATAAATCACATGCCATAAATGAAAATTCTATGTCTATACTAGAAAGGGTTATTATATAAAAAAAACATATTTAAAAAAATTACAGAAAATAGCTGGGACTTGAGTAAGTTTCAGTAATTTTTCCAAATTTTTTTTAATCATATCTTTTTACGCCACTTGAAAGGGCATAAAGTCCCTTTATATAATAATTCTAAATATCGTGAATTTATTAAAATAAAAAATATGAAATATTATTTTATAATAGAATTCTCATAATTAAAATAAGAATAACAAAATAAATGATGTTCAAATCAATATTTAGGAAAAAAAGATACAAATCCTAAAAGAAACATAAAAAAATAAAAATATTTTAAAACAAAAAAATGATAAGAAAAGAAGTAGAATTTCTTACTCGACCACGAGGCACAATAACACAACGATTGTGGGTTTCGTTTATCTCAGTATAAGTTTTGAAATGATATATTATAAACCCGAAACAGATATCTACAGTCCAATTTATGGCCTCTGAAAATATTCTACTCATCCCAAGCAACCGTCCTACCTCAAAATGACTATTACAATTAAAAGTCTTTTTAATCAATGATTTTTTGCTTGGCTGGAAACGAAATGAATAGAGAGAGGAAGCTTAGGAAGAACAAATGTTTCAGTTTATTCTCAATTATGACAAGTTTGTAATTTCCATCAATTTATTTTATTATCACTCAATAATCTACGCTTTTTAAAATAAAAAAAATTGCAACAAGCTATTGCAAAGTTAAAATTTTAAAACATACCGCCCATATTTATTGATTCTTTTTGTTTCTCTCTTTTTTTAAAAAAAAATTATTTATCAGGTACTTCATCAACATTATTTTCTTGTGATTGAGATGGCCGATTTGGGTCAAAAGAATATGAGAATTGACCGCAGTGTATAAATCTGGCAGAAGTGTTTTGGAAACTGTGCATTTGAGTCAAAATGAGTCTATTTACATCATCATTCTTGCACTAATGCGGAAGATTGGTTTTGTGATTTACAGACGATTGTGAAGAACAAAACATTGTGTTGCTGCAGGTGAAGAGAAAAAGAAGAAAATAAATGAACAACTAAATCGTTGACTTAACTGACCAAATTTAATAAATTTATAAAAAGAAGCCCCTAAATGGTGGTACGATAAAAATTTAGTGGTGAAACAAATATCCGGTTGGTCGGTTGCTTTTTGTATAATTACTTTTTTTTCCTTCCTCAATATTCATGTGTATTGAGAGCGATACAATAGTGGCTGGATTTTGTATTGAATAATTTTTCTTCCTCTTGATCATGTGATCTTTAAGAAGACCCAGATTAAATTATAGCGTTAAATTAAAAAGTTGAGAAATCATACCGCACGCATCATTATTAGACACAAAAATAAATAAATTATACCTCACTCAAAAATTATTATTTGAAAAAAAAATATAAAATTAAATTACTATATTCTCAAAAATACATTAATACTATCCTTAATAATTCTAATATAGTACAACATAGTAATATTGGTGAGACATCTATTCGACCTAATTAATAAAGAGACTTTTTTTATTTTATTTCTATTCATATTTATAATCAGAAATTTTATTAAAATTATTCTTAATAATTCTAATATGAGTATGACACAACGCAAATTTCTACCATCACCCAATATTAAAGAAATATCTATTTTATCCAATGAAGAGGAGGCTCAGCATCTAACTTGAATCCGTACATTCTGGCCTCAGTGCATGGATTGTTATTTGTGCCCATGGGAGAAGAGCCCACTTGCAAGTCTTATTTTGAAGAGGAGGCTCAGCATCTAACGTTTTGAGTAGCAATAACCTTATATGATATAACGGTTATTTTTGGATACCTCCCTTGAGGTTTACTCTTGCTACACTTAGAGAGAAAGTATGCATATATTGACATATAGCATCCCTCAAAGTGTATAAGCGTTAGTGAGCCGTTTGGTTTGTAAGGATAATAACGTAATTGCAAAAATTTAAAATTTTTAAATCGTTAAGAAAGCACAGTGACAGAAAGCATGGAGCACGATGAAATATTTTTTTTCAAATACCCACTAGTTTTCCTTCCAAGCAAGTACCATTTTACAATTATATATTTGATATGCACGCTTTTCAATGAACTTTTTACAATACCCCTTTAACATTTCAATGGAATTTTCGCTTTTCAATGAACTTTTTACAATACCCACTTGTTTAACATTTCAATGGAATTTTTACAATCGTCTTCGGATTATCATCTTCAAGTACCCACGCTTTTCCTTTTACAATCAATTTCTTTTCTTCTCATCTGCTGACTTTTATTCCCCCATAATACCCACTGATTTCAACTTATATGAACTTGAAGATACAGTAAGAAACGCTCTGAGATTAAGCATGTTAAGAACTAAATTGCAGCCACGGTCGGCGTCTGAGCAATCTGTAAATGAAGAGCGTACCAGGTGCGCATTTCCATAAAATCTAGTTTAGTTGCTTTATGTTATGTTTCAATTAATTGGGATGATTTTAGGGTTATGAAAAATTGAAGCAATGATCAGAATAAGTTGATGATAATTGGAAAATTATCTGTAAAGTGCGAAAATGATTTGTTAAAAAATAATGTTTATTGCAAAGTTACAAAGATTTACACAATAATAATAATAATAATAATAATAATTCATTCATCAGTTATGTAATGTGAGAGCTCAGTATTATGTGAACAATTTTTTTTTTCAATTATTTTTATTAAGGCTAATTATTTTTGTCATTATTTATACAGCTTGCTATACTTTGACATTGAGGCAGTAATAGATAGTGAAGTTTTTGCAATTGGTTTAGCTATTCCAGAGCAGTATAGTTTGCACAAAATGTGGGTTGATATTAAAGATGCTTGCTGGGGTCATCCTATTAGGAATGCAAATGGGATAAGGGTTCAAGTGATGTTTCCATGGCAGACTGAGCAGCAAACAATTCTGACTGACAAAGACTTGTTAGAGGCATTCGAACAGTTAAGAGTAAAATGGTACAATTGGGTTAGGTTTGTAGTGAGTCCTGATGAAGTGCTTCCAGATTTGAATAGGGTTGAAAGTTCAACAGATAAGTGCACAAAACAGTTGAATTATGATGTGGAAAGTGGGAATGAAGAGTTGGATAATTGTTATGATGCATCTGGAGATGAATTTGAGTATGATTATGAGGCTGATCCACATAATTATGACCCAATTGGCTCTGATCCAAATGATTCTGATCCAAATATCTCTGATCCAGATGATGGTCTTGGAGATGGAGGTAACAGTGGTAATGATCTTGATGACTACGAATCTGGGGATGAAAGTGGAGTTGATTCAGATGATGATGTTGTCCAAGAACAAGCTTGCATCAGATATGAAAAACATGCAGGTGGATTTGAGTTTAATTCTGTTGGTGATGAGATATTGTTAAGGCCTGGACAATTGTTCGTTAATGTGTGGGAGTTTAGAAAAGTGTTGAAGGTGTTTGCAATTAGAAATGGATTCAGACTGAAAAGGTTGAAGAATGAAAAAACAAGAGTGACATGTGTGTGTGCTGCACCAAATTGCACTTGGAGAATCCATGCAAGTCCTAATTGGAACAAGAGATCATTTCAGATTAAAACTTACTGCCCAGATCATTCTTGTCCTAGAGTTGATGACAATTATGAGGCAACTTCAGATTGGATAACAGCCATATATCTGCATCTGTTCAAAGCAAATCTTGACATTAAGATTTCTGTTATTGTTGCTGCTTTGATGCAGAGTTATGGAATTGAATGCAACAATCAGAGGCTGTACAGGGCTAAAAGGAAAGCACTTGAGTTACTTGGTGAAGACCACAAGACCAGTTACAATAAATTATTTCGGTACATGCACGCTTTATTAATTTCTAATCCTGGTTCCACTATCTCTCTTGAAAGTGATCGGCTTGGTGGTGCTCAATTTCCCACATTCAAGACGTTTTTCTTCTGTATTGATGGTAGTAGAAGAGGATTTTTTGAAGGGTGCAAGCCATTTATCGGAGTTGATGGTTATCACTTAAGAGGACCATATAAAGGAGTACTCTTAACGGCTGTCGGCATTGATGCAAACTATGGAATTTACCCCTTGGCTATGTGTGTAGTTGACACTGAGAATAATAAGTCTTGGCAGTATTTTATGGAACAATTATATGACCAAGTAGGTTGTAATGGTGGTGAAGGGTTGTGCTTTATGAGTGATAGGCAAAAGGGTGTCCTCAATGCATTAGATAGGGTGTTTCCTTTGTCATTGAAGAGGTATTGCTGTAGACACATCTATACAAACTTCAAGAACAAGTTTCCTGGGTTGTTATTGAAAACACTGTTCTGGAGGGCTTGTAGGAGTTCTAGCGCTGCTGACTTTCATTTTCACATGGAAGAATTGAAGAAGATAACTCCCGATGGTTATAAATGGCTGATGAAAATTCCCATTGCATGTTGGGCAAAGCATTTGTTTCCCCTACACACGAAATGCAGCCATGTTACTAATAACATGACTGAATCTTTTAACAATTGGATTAATAACTACAGAGGTTTGCCAATTGTGAGGATGTTTGAGGAGATACGAAGGAAAATCATGCGCTTAATTCACAAGAGGTATGAGATAGCCCTTGGATGGAATGATGAGCTTCCACCAATTGTGAAAAGGAAAGTTGTTCAAGGAAGAGTAGAAGCAAGATCATTGTCTATCATTTTCGGGCATAATGAGACATTCGAGGTGGTTGAAGATGTGACAAAAATTAATATTGTTGATTTGCCGAAGAAGAATTGTGACTGTGGTGAGTGGGGAATATCTGGACTTCCTTGCAAACATGCCCTTTGTTGTATAGATGCAAAGAGATATCTTGTTGAAGACTATGTGCATCCATATCTGAAAAAGACAGCTTTTATTGGGACTTATAAACATCAGTTTAGACCAGTTCCAGATGAAAAGAAGTGGTCGCTTGTACTTCACGATAATTTACAGCCACCAACAACTATAAAATCAGTTGGTAGGCCTCAAACTAAAAGGAGGAAAGAGGAAGGTGAATCTTCAACCTTTAAGCGAAGCTCAAGTGTGAGATGCTCTCGTTGTGACCAGTGGGGACACAATAAGAGGACTTGCCTAAGGGCGACTCGTGATCATGAGAAAAAAAGAGCCAAGACCAAGGTAAAACAAATTTATTGAAATTATTCTTAAAAAAGACTGTTGCATACACTTGATTTATGAACTAATTACTAATTTTCATTTTCTAGGCACCAATTAGTAAAACCGGTTCACAAGATTTAGGTAATCCATCAAGCCAAACACAGCCATCTGCCCATGATAATGGTAATAATTATTCTGGAAACATTTGTAGCCATTTAATTTTCTTAATTTTTTGGTTTTATACTAAATATGCTATATGCTTTTAGGGCATTTGACTCAAGAATGAAGTCTGATTATTGAAGTTAAAGCATCCAGCAGATTCAAGAACATAGAGCTGAAAGTATATCATAAGAAAGAGCACATATCTAACCCCATACTCTATTTTTTTGCGGGGATCGGATGATGCAACACCTTTAAAATGTCCAAAGCATCAATAGATGGTGTATCATCTCTTACTCACCTAACATATAGGTTTGAGTTCTTTTGATTTATAACTATGTATATATGGTGTGCTTTTGTCACTTGCAAAGGCTAGGTGTGTTATAGCCAAAGAATGAATGTTTAAACTGAGTTTCTGCTGGAATGCCAATTATCCATATGGCCATGCTTTGTGGTTTTATATTATATATTGTGCTTTGATTTACATTTGTTGTTTTTATGCTCTGATGATGTTGAGATGGAGTTAAGTTAGCTGGGAGCTGAACAAACTTGAGTGGGATAATATCAACCTTGCTTTGTTACTTTTAAATTGTTCCTTGTTGAAATATTTCGGTTATTCAGCAACTATAAGTACATTTTTAAAGGGGTATATTAGTATTTCCACCTATCACATGAATTTTTTCTCATTATGTCATTTATTTATTCTCAAATTAAATTATTATAAAGGTATAATTACCTTTTCAATGCTCTTATGCATTTGGCGCCAAATAATAAAGGATAACTTGACAACTCCAGATTGTAAGAACAATTGTCAATTCTTGTACTTTGGAATGAAGGGTATTATTGTATTTTTACTTACAAACCAAACGGCTCTCTAACGCTTATACACTTTGAGGGGTGCTATATGTTAATATATGCATACTTTCTCTCTAAGTGTAGCAAGAGCAAACCTCAATGGAGGTATCCAAAAATAACCCTATGTATAATGATCCAATTTTTACTCGAATAGGATATAATTATCCTTACGGAAGGACGCGGCTAAGCAACCACCAAATCACTTATTCGGAAACCGCGTATCCGATTCCCAAGTCAAAGTTTTCGCTTTCACATGAAAGATCTCTATTTTATATAAATATTAATAATAATCGAATTGCTCATCCAATTTATGTCTCCTCTTCAAGAATCAAAACCACCGCACACCTCACAATATTCCAATCAATCAGGCATAGAATCCCTCAAAGAAGCTCTTTCTTTCTTGCAAATTACTTGGCTTCAAATTTAAAACCAAAATGAACGGCACCACCACCCAGGAATCAAACCCTTCTCATCACCAAACATCACTAAGCAGTACCAATCAAGAACTGCAATCTCATCAAGCTGCCGGTCCATCATCGTCATCTGGACCAGCTAGCACTGCAAGTTCTGAGAAATGGGGAACTCATGTAATGGGGACGCCTGCTGCTCCCACGTGTCATCCGGACAACAAGAAAGCAGCCTTGTGGGGAGCTGGAGCTGCTGGTGATAATCGAGCTCAACACAACAATCATCACCACCCGTACCTCCAGTACAGTCCCGTTGAAAGGCCAAGCGGCAGCCCCATGGAATCCATTCTCAATGTCTTCAACTCTTGGAGCAACAAGGCTGAGACCTTGGCAAATAACATTTGGCACAACCGTAAGTGGTTCACACAGCTAGTGATCTGATCGCTTATGCTGTATATTGAATATTGTTTCAAAGCATAATTAATTAGATGCAATGAATATTTTGTTGAAATTAAAATGGTTAATGCTCTGACTTTGCAGTTAAAACGAACTCATCTGTGTCAGCGGCAGCATGGGGGAAGATGAATCTGACTGCCAAAGCAATAAAAGGAGGAGGGTTTCAGACTATATACAAGCAAACTTTTGCAACCCACCAGAATGAGACTTTGAAGAAGACATTTGCTTGTTACCTTTCAACATCAACAGGACCAGTGGCTGGAACTCTGTATCTCTCCAATGTTCATGTGGCTTTTTGCAGCGATCGCCCCCTGTCTTTCACTGCACCCTCTGGTCAGAAGACTTGGAGCTACTATAAGGTAAATTAATTACGTTATTAGGTTTTGAGTTTCCGTAATTAGAGATGTGTAATTTAAGAAATGGTTTGCTGAATACTTGACACAGGTTATGTTACCTTTGGCCATGATTGGTGCTATCAATCCAGTGATCATGAGGGAAAACTCCTCCGAGAAGTACATTCAGATCGTTACAATCGATGGGCACGAGTTTTGGTTCATGGGGTTTGTTAATTATGACAAAGCAACTCGGCATCTTTCCGAAAGTATCTCAAATATTGTAGCTACTGGCATAGCGGTTCAACCAAATGGTGCTTGATCTGAGAGCGGTCGTTTTTGTTAGTTGCTCTTTTTGTGAATGCCATCAGAGATTAGTTCCTGTTTCGGTTTCTCTTTTTCTGCCTTGATTATGTAAGCATGGATTTGTTGTACTGTAACCAATTCTTATCCTTGTGGTTTTATAAATATCTCGTTTGAATTTACCTAATAAAGCCTGTGTAACGAAAAATTTGCTATTTTAATTTGGTTATGTCATCTAATTAACTTGGGCAATGGCATTTCTATTTGTTGATTATCTGCTTAATGTTTTCATCAAGAACCCTGCAGCTGCAATCCGAATACTTGCCTTACGTACACCGAGCAAGTGAGCATACCATTTTTCAGATAACTGAATCATTAGTTATGAATGGTTAAAATGCTAAGCAAGCAAAAGGCCAAAATTTCAAATTTCCTACTTGCAGTGATCATAAAACTAGGCAAAAGGGCTTCGAAAATTACATAGCATCTCTGGGTAATATTATGTGATGCCAGGAATTTGTTGATGTCTCGTTTCAGTATTTGTAGCTGCATGTATACTCCCAATATTATAAATGAGTTTATTGTTATGATGCAAGAGCCATGTAATGACCAACAGAAGGCATTTTGAGTACTTCCAAGAATTCGTGAATTAAAAAATCTACGCCGTTGCCGGGGATCGAACCCGGGTCACCCGCGTGACAGGCGGGAATACTTACCACTATACTACAACGACCCGTTGCCTTTCTTTCATATGAAATTATATTGTAGTTTGTTTATATAATAATGCATACAATACAATTTTTGAATTAATTTTTTTAATAATTAAAATCATATCTTATAAAAAAAAATATTTACTATTATAAAAACTTAAAAAATACTTGATATAAAAACTAATTAACTAGCCTTTTTTTTAGTAGAATATGTAAAATCTATCAATATTTTGTATTATAATAAAACTATTAAATTTTACAATTGTGGACAAATATACCATCTCTTTTTTCCTACATTTCTCGAATATGTAATACCATCTCTTTTTTCCCACATTTCTCAAATATGTATTTCATCTAAAATAAATCTCCAAGGAAATAAAATGAATAACCTTTAATTCAACAAATATCTCAACATAAATAAATATTTAAACATGTGCTGCGTTGAAAACCAAAAGGACACTCCCTACTCACTCTACTTGCTTAGAATATAACCAACCAAATAGCTATCCTCAACAAAAAATTCAATTTGCTACACTCGGACTCAGTTTACTTACACGACACATATTTTCATAAGAAGAAATGAAAAATCCTTTCTTTATAAACATATTCACAGTAGACAAAGGATCCTCTTTTTCCATATCTTGAGAACTTCAAAATTCATCCATGTCTGCCAAAGTCTTGTCCTTCTATTGGAAACATAAAACATAGCAGCTTGAATGCAAGATTATTCCATTTCCAAACCACCATAACCATCCTCTTAAAGCACATCAAATTAGTTGTCAAAAAGTACCTCAAAAATCACTAATAACCTAAAAATTAACAAGTAATCACATAAAATAAAAGGTTAATAAATGACGAATTTTACAAACATTTGATTACGATATCGAAAAGATCAGGTCTTGCATTTGCAAGTCTCATTTCAATCATCAACCATCACTAAGAACCCCACAATTCAAGCAGAACATGCAAAACAAAATGATAAAAGCGGACGGCTATACTTACCTATAAATACAAGTAAAAGGAGATACCAAGCAAAATCCGCATGGTGACAGCTTTAGGTTAAAGGCTCCTTCCAAAAAGTAAAGCAACACAAACATTCCTCTGGTTCTGGGTTGATTAATTGACTGGTTTATTCTTATATAGGAAAAATAGGAACTTCTATCATTTGGAGCAATTGGTTTCCCAACTTTATAAACGCTTCATTATGTCAAAAACGATTATTTCCCATATATAAAATAGCGAAAAATCTGTCGCAGTTTTAAGGGATTAAATTTTTAGCTCATTGAACGAACAATTAAAACATCTCCAAGACTCCAACTAAAGAAATACCTACATTCCATGCTCTGGTTTCATTACCTTCAATGTCTATGATATTAAACTAAGCATTATAAAACAGAATGAAGAAAATGGTATAAGATATATTTGGGTCCAAATTCAATGTCACAACTCATTCACCTATAATTATTTTCAGATATTAATTATATCCAGTTAACCAACTGAGATGGTAGCACATTACTGTTTGAACTTAAGTGAACGAGTATCCATCAATTTAGTTACAGAAAAACCATCCATAGAAAGGCTAAAAGCAAGGCTCTAAGAAAGAAAGAAAGAAAAAGAAATAATTTTAGAAATGCTTGAATTCATTTACTTTATCAAATAGCAGCAGCAACAAGAACTTTAATATTAATTATAAAAGTTATGAAAAATCAAACTAAAGAGGGTGTAATTATACGTTTAAAATAATTTTGTGGACGTATGAAAGATCAAATTCTCAATGATTGCTGCACAATCAAATTCTCAGTAACTTCTAATTTATGTAGAATTATGGATGCTAGTTATCTTAACTAGTAAAATTTATTGTAATGGTAAGAGAGAAGTCTCGCTCACATGAGTTGGAAGGGGTTTGGGTTGTTATTAGGCAACTTTTGAAATGAAAACATTCATCTGTCATATTTGGAGAAATCGTGGTGAAGCTAACTCCCGAAAATGAAAAAGCTTTCAAACAAGAAGAAACAGGTGATTCTACATGCACTAAAATTACCCGCCTTCACTATTTCCTGATTTCGTAGATTTCCTTTGGTTGAGGATTATTTATCAATTACAGCATGTAATTATTTGTGCTTTTTCCATGAGGTGTGGCATCCTAATAGTTTCGGATCACAGGGACAATGAATGCAGCAATAGTTACAAATTGAAGGTCTTTAATTGGGATATTCTTATTCTGAGTTGTTGGTATTATTATCTGGGGCTGCTACCTTAACTTTATAAAATAAGAGCTTGCTAGTCAGGTTTCTCATTAGAGATCATAAATTTCATTTGGTTGTGAAAATTCATTTGATAAGACTGATTGACACAAAAAAATGTACATTTAATAAGGATATAATTATCAGTTTTTCACTTATAGTGTCGATTAATGTACCTATTAATTCAAAATTTTCTTAACACTGTTCAAATATATTTTTATGTTTATTAATTTTCAATATGTTAATTTTATTTTAATTTTATATTGTAAATATATTTCAAGAATAAATAAGAGTTGAAACTGCAAGCGGAAAACAAAGAAGAATTGTTGGATTCATTTAAAATGCATTATTGAGGAGATATAATAAATAAAAAAATAAAAAAAGAAGAAAAAGTGAGCAAACATGCTAGTGATAACCATCACACTTCTCTATGTACATATATTATAAAAAATAAAATAAAATAAAATAATAAAAAAATAAAATAAAAAAGAGGATGCATTCTTCTCGCCTATAAAAGGTAAGAGAGCTGAAGGAGAAAGCTGGAGAGAATGGGAGGGATTCTTTCTTTCTTTTTTCATATATATATATTTTTATTTTCCAGTGTAATCAATTTTCTTGTAATATATTTAAGAAATTTGTTAAATAAAATGAGTTTTTTTTTTCAATATGAGTGGCTAAATTTTCTGACCTAAGATGAAAGGTAAAGCTTAAGAATTCAAATTATTGAATTAATTACTTTCCCATGTAAGTCTTAAATTTTATTTTATTTGTTATATTTTTCTTCCTTGCAGTTTTTTTATGTCACTTTAATCTATAGATTTAGATCTCTTCAAATTTATATGTTATTTTGACATAATGTCAACACTTCAATATAGTTGGGGCACATTAGGTACTTGATCTATACTTATCACACTAATAGATAATTAAGAATTAAATAGCATAATAATTAACTGGCAGAATAAATGCAAAATACAAATATAAGACAGTGTTATAATCATAATTTGAAATCCGAGAGTGGATCCCATAATCTTAGCATATTTTTAGATTGATTCATATTAATTTATTTTCCCGCATTTAATTTTCATTACTTAATAAATTAACTATTATATTTTAAATTCCATGTGGTTCGACTTCAAACTTACTAGATTATACTATAACTAGACACTCTTATACTTGAAAGTTATAACACTTTTGACTCGTATCAAAGACTATTACCATCTATGTCAAACTTTTGATCAGATCATATCAAGTCATCTAATTATATCAAATTTTGCTACTAAAACAACCCCCTGACTATTGGCAAAGTCACAAAGTTGACGAAATGAAATGGTCTGCTTAGATTCAATTACTTTATTAAATAGCAACAGCAAAAAGTAACCATGGTGATGAAGGAGCATAAATCAATTTAAGGTTGTGAAATCAACAACTCATAAATCAAATTGAAATCAAATGGACATCATAATCAACAACTCAAATCAAACCCAAGAAGATTTAAAAAATAATTTAAGATTTAGTAATCAAAACCTTGTACTAACCTGCTGCTGATGATTGAAGTAATGAAGATCAAGATAATGTAATGCCCATGCGTTGAATTTGGAGCCAAACATAAGTTAGTATTAAGTTAATACAAAATAGAAGTTTTATGTTATGCTATGTCGGCCGCCAAACACAACCATAGGTCATTATTTCACAGGTTACTAACATTTGACCAACATCAAATGGTCAATCAACTCTAGCATACCTTTTGAGTCAAACTTCAGGTTTGTGGCACTACGATTTCTCCTAAATTCAATATCAGTCTTTAAGAAGTTAAATGTTTGAGAGGTGTACCTCCACATTTAGCAATATGTGAATTTTCTTTTTTCAAATAATGAAAATGGTTCCTATATATTCATCTCTCGAGTCTAGCTACAGTGCCCTGCTTTTTGTCCATAGTCAGTCTAGTCGTTAGATTTTAATTACTTTAATCCAATGGCTGTGGTTGTATCATGGAATAATGATGTGTAGTCAAGCTACCATGAAAACCAGTAGCAGCAAATTGGTTATGGGGTTCTGCAAAACTTTTCTATTACTGGAAAGTTCGTCAGCCATTGGCGACTAATCAGAAGTAGCTCTAATTGCTTAAGTCTAGAGCACAATAACTCAAGCAGCGACAACTTGTGAATTCAGATTCATGACATTCATTTATTCAAGCCACTTAATATTTAATCATTCCACGGGGATTTTAATTATGCAATAGGTAGTAATACTGATGCCGAAGAGAAAATGAAGCATGAAATCTATAAAGCAGTATGGGGCACAAGTATAGAAAAAGTAAAAAATAGAACAAGACAAAGAACCAAGAACCAAGAACCAGAAAC
The DNA here is from genome assembly GCA_018350135.1 of Citrus trifoliata. Taxonomy (NCBI): domain Eukaryota; kingdom Viridiplantae; phylum Streptophyta; class Magnoliopsida; order Sapindales; family Rutaceae; genus Citrus; species Citrus trifoliata. The sequence goes on from CM031385.1 coordinate 8,499,559, forward strand.
CAGGACCAGGAACTAGGAACCAGGAACCAGGAACCAAGAACCAGGACCCAGGAACTAGGACCCAGGAACTACGAACCAAGAACTAGGAATAAGTCAAAAGTAAATAGGATACCAACAAATAAAAAGAAGCTGTAATAAAACTCTAATTAGTCTAGAAGCTTCGGAACCTTTTTTGAGAAAGAGACAAAAATAAGACTTTAAATAAAATTCTAACTATGCGGGGGAAGTCAAGGAAAATTAGGAATTAGTAAAGACCTAGGATACTAAAAATTTGTATTATAAATAGAGAACCCTAGAGGAGTAGAGGGGGGAAGAAAAATTTCTTGGCAAGAGAGTAGTAAGAAAGAAAAACTCCATTGCAATCATTATTTCATAGTGAATTTGTTCTTTCGACTTTGTGGACGTAGGCTAAGCGTTGAACCACGTAAATCTGTGGTGTTTTTGTTCTTTATATCATTCCCTTTATTCAATTCTTCGGTTAACCAAAAATTAGCGTCAACAGATTGGCGCCGTCTGTGGGGAAAGATATAATTAAATAAAAAAATCGTTTAACTCAACATCATGAGCCAGCGAAGCCACCGCAGTCATCGCAATTTACCGCGAGTCCCAACCCCCCAAGGAGGCAGCATAGCAACATAGGCCCACTCCCACCACTTGTCCAAACAAGTGGCTGATTTGACACAAAACATGAATTTGGTGCTCCAGTACATAGAGGGTCAAATGAATCGAGGGTCTGACCTGCCAATAGAGGAGCAACAACAGCATCACCATCATCATGATTGTAAAAAAGAAAGATCACAAGATGGCTCACGAGTCAGGAGCCATGCCAGTCACGCTAATTATGAAGAACTCGATCTACGATAAGCGTTGAACTCTAAAAATCTATGGGAGAAACTAAATGAAAAATGCCAATAAAAAATCCAATCTAGAGGGTGTGACCTTGTTGAGTCTAGTGCTGAGTCGGCAGGTTTGGAAACGGAATTGCAAAAGCTCAAGAAAAGAATAGGTGATATTGAGAAAACTCCGGTTGGACCATATATGGAGGAGACATAATCTCATTTCACTAAAGATATATTGGATGCACTCTCCCTCTAAAATTCAAGATGCCCTAGATAAAATTATACGGAGAAGAATGAGACTCGATAGAACATCTAGAAACTTATAGATCTTGGATAAAGCTACAAGGAGCATCTGGAGCAGCCATGTGTAGAGCTTTCTCGCTAACACTTACAGGAGTAGCGGGAAGGTGGTACAGAAAGCTAAGAGCAGGATCAATTTCCTCATTTGCCCAGCTAAGTCAAATATTTATTAACCAATTTGCTGGGGATAGAGACCATCAACTTCCATCGACTCATCTTTTATCGGTTAAACAAGGGAAATATGAATCGCTGAAAGATTATATTACTCGCTTCAATAAAGAAGCTGTAAGGGTAGAAAACTATACCGATATAGTGGCCTTGACTGCCATTATGGCAGGATTGCAATAAGGAAAGTTCCATTACTTGCTAGCAAAAAATCCACCAAGAACTTTCACAGAGCTACTATCAAGAGCCCAAAAGTATTCAAATGCGGACGAGTTGACCAATGTGAAAAGGTGGGCTGATTCAGACTCACAAAGAGTGGGAGACAAGAGGAACAAATTGAGAACAAAGAAAAAATGAGTAGGCCATAAAACAAAGGTCCAAGAATTCCGCAGAGGAAGGTTTCGAGGCTACACACCACTTGTCCTACCCAGAGAGCAAGTACTGATGCAAATTAGAAATCAAGATTTACTGCGAAAGCCAAAATATATCAAGGCAGCACCCAATCGGAGGGATATGAGTAAATATACCACCGAGATCATGGCCACAACATAGAAAATTGTTTTGATGTAAAGGAAGAAATAGAGTCCTTAATCCAAAGAGGATATTTTAAAGAATTTGTAAGGAAAGATGGTGGAAGAATAGAGGAGCTGTCTTATGTTCCACAGAAAATAGCATCAACTGCAGCAGCTATACGAACAGAAGGCCAAGGCATTGCGGGCGGCACACCTATAAGGACTATATTTGGTGGACCCGCTGGTGGAGGAGATTTTAATAGGGCTTGAAAAGCTCACACTAGAGAGGCTGAAAACACAGTAGGAGTTTTCCTTGTAAATTTGGCCAGTGGACCTAACAAAGAAGCCAAAATAAGACATAATACCATCACATTTACCAACGAAGAAGCAAGATGATTACAGCAGCCCCATGATGATGCCCTAATCATCTCCATAATCTTGGGAAATAAGAAGGTGTATAGAGTTTTGATCGACAGTGGAAGTTCGGCAGATATTCTGTATGCAGCAGCATTTGCTAAAATGGAGATTGGAAAAGAGAAATTAAAACCAGTACGCACACCTTTAATTGGTTTTGAAGGAGAATGTTTGATCCTTTTGGGTAGCATAGAGTTACTAGTGACAATGGGGGAACCACCTCACCAAGCTAGTAAAATGATAAATTTTTTAGTAGTAGAACATCTGTCGGTTTATAATGTCTTTTTAGGAAGACTGTCTTTAAACATGTTCTAAGCAGTAACTTCAACTTATCATTTGATGATAAAGTTTCCAACAAAAGGAGGAGTTGGAATCTTAAGAGCTGATCAAGAGGAGTCCAGAAGATGTTATACTACAACTTTGAGAGGCAAGATAGACAAACATGAAAACCTGCAGATTACGCTTTGTTGTGCAAATTTTATTGAACTCACAAGTACACGAATCTATTGTAAAATAGACTAATAGTGACGAGTGTCGATCCCACGAGGAGGTGGATTTTAATTGTGTGTATAATTAATTTTGTAAATGGGTGGTTGGATTTGTGGTGAAAATTATTTGGATTATCCTAAAATTCGAGTTAAAATGGCAAGAATAAATTGAAGGGAAAATCTATTAAATTGACTTACTTGGGTATCTGGATCTATATCAACATACACTGTTGAGTGTTGGAAAAAGTATATTTATAAAGGAGAAAATCGTCATTTTACATTTCAAATCTTACTAACAACCCTTACTTTTATGTGTATTTAAGTTTCTTGTAATTTAATTATATGTGTTTGATTTTAATTAAGTATTTTATGTATTTTAAGGGTATCATAGTCATTTCACAATAAACGAGAGATTAAATGGCAAAACAGACATCACTTTTGAACTCAGGACGGTCGAAAACCTTAGGAGTTGTATAAAAGAAAAAATGATACTGTTCACACGTACGGTACTGTCTACGTTACTGTTCATGACATTGTTCACATAGACGGATCGATGATGTGACATTGACTGATGAGGTGTTATGATCCTGTTGGACTAAAATTCTTATGTACTATTTATGGTGACGTGGCAGCATATGAGTGGAACAAAAAACGCGTGTACGGTACATGCTATACATGAGATTATTTTCAACCAAACTGCGTGATCAAACCGTGTCACTATTCAAACCGCGTACTATTGACTGATGACGTGGCGCAATCCTGAGCCTCCAAATTATTTTTAATCCGATGGCTATGATTTACTTAATGTATCTATAAAAAGGGAACCCCTCCCCCTTGATTTGGCATCTCTGAATCCATTTTTTGACTCCATTTTCTGTAATTCATTCTCTATCTTGTATTTTCTACGTATTTTAATAAATTTCTATTTTGCCCCTATTTCAATTATGAGTGGCTAATTTTCTTTCAAACTTGGGTTGAAGGTGAAGTCTCAACATGTGTCATGGGCTTTATTTGGTAAATTTATTTTCTTTTCCCCTCTAGTTTTTGTAGATGTTTTGATTTCTCGTCGACAAATAATAATAGTCTTGTCTATATACCGCCATGATTTCACTGGCACTCTAGTACAAGGTTATTATTATTTGGCACGATAAACCTTTAACAACATATTGATTAGAGCGTTGTTCGTGAGGTGTGGATTCCCCCTTCATGATTTAATTGGCATTAATAAGGATTATTTAACCCACGATGCATATTGATACGAATCCGGGTACTCAAGTATGTCATTTAAATAGATTTCTCTTCAATTTATTTTCGTCATTTCAATTCCAATTTTGGGATAATTTAAGTCACTTTCACCATAAAATCCAACCACTTCATACAAAATTAATTTTACATATAATTAAAATCCACATTCTCGTGGGATCGACACTCGTCACCATTAGTCTATTCTACAATAGATTCGTGCGCTTGCGAGTTTAGTAAAATTTGCACAATAAGTTTTTGGCGCCGTTGTCAGGGAGGTAAGTAATTTTAATTCATAGAATTAATTTTTGTGAATAATTTTTTTAATTGTTTTCTTGTAATTTTTTTATTAAAAAAAAGAAAAAAGAGTGAATTTACATTTTGAGTTAAGAATTTTTATTTATTTATTTTCTCTCTTCTTTAAAATTCTGTAATTTAATTTTCAATTTATTTTTCTTTGTCATTTTTTTATCTTATTAATTTATTCTTAGTTAATTTATTTCACGTATTTGTTTTAATGTGTTTTTATAGAAATGTTGTAACAACGTAATAAGGTTAGTATCGTAATTTCTTCTTTTTCTTTATTTTTATTTGTTTTGTTCCATTGTTTTTGTATTCCTTGCATGTATGGTCGTAGGTCATTATTTCATAATCTTGAACCTATAGACTTTGAATTAGAAAAAACACTTCGCACACACAAGCACGTTAAAAATAAATTTGGAATGGATTTACAAGCACCATAGGAGCGGCCATTTAAGGATTATTTTAGTCCCTTAGCTAATTTGATCGTATCATGTATAAGATACCCAAATGTAGCTGCTAGGAGTTTTGAACTAAAACCTAGTGTGCTAAATTGTCTCCAAACATTTTATGGCTTAGAAAATAAGGACCCATATAATCATCTGAATGATTTTCATACTATTTGTCAAACTTTTAAATACGAGAATTTTTCAGACGATGATGTGCGACTCAGATTATTCCCATTTTCTTTAAAGGATAGAGCTCGTTCATGACTTAATACATTGCCTGCCAATAGCATTTCATCATGGGAACAAATGGTAACTAAATTTTTGAATCAATATTTCCCAGTGTATAAAACCAATGCTATTCGCAGGGAAATCTCAGATTTTACCCAGAGAGATGATGAACAATTTTTCGAAACATGAAAGCGATTCAATTGGCTACTTTTGAAGTGTCCACATCATGGGTACAGGAATGACACCAATGCCAATACTTTTTGGAGGGATTATTGACGAATATGCAAGAATGGTTAATGGCAACAAGTGGAGGAGAGCTAATGTCAAAAAGTGCATCAGAGATTTGGGAATTCTTCCAGCGACAAGCATATAATTCCCAACAACAGAGTCGATCACTCAGGAATACTAAAAGAATTAAATGAGTGAATGAGGTTCACATTGGCGAGTCAACTTCGGGAATCAAAGAAGTTAAGGAGATGGTTGAAGGTCTCTCTCGACAAATAGCATCGTTAACGACTGTTACATCAACAGAACCACATGACCATTACGCATACTCAGATCAAACCAATACCATAGGTGTAATGAGAAAACCATCAAATTACAACCCATACTCCAACACATATAACTCTGGATGGAGAAACCATTCTAATTTTCATGGTCTCAAGGATTCCAACAGAAAGGACCAGTAGCTCCAGCTCCACCAATGTAACAAATTCCTCAAATTTCTCAAGCCTCTCAGCCACCATTTAGACCATACAATCAGAACTAGAACTACTTTCAACCCAGACCATGGGAGGACGCATTCCAGAATTTCAAGAATGTTACTCACTCTACGATTGAGCAACAGAACCGCACTATTGATGGACTACGAAATGAGTTGAGAGGATGCTTCAACTCACAAGCCCAATCAGTTTCAAGTCTCGAGAAGATGGTGGGATAACTTACTTCTTCAATTCAAACTTTGGCAATGACTGTTGAGAAAGGTAAATTTTCAAGTTAACCAGTGCCTAATCCTAAAGGAGTACATGAAGCAAGTACTAGTTCACCACAACAGTATGGAGAGGTCAAAGCAGTCATGACCTTGCGAAAAGGAAAAGAAGTCGACAAAAAAGTGGAGATCAAATTGTACATGTGAATGTTGAAGACTCACCATCGAATGAGAAAGAAGAAACCAACTCACGAGAATATGTTTCCAAAGCTCAATTTTCTCAAAGGTTAACTAAAGGAAAGAAAAGAAAATCCACAGGTGAGATTCTTGAAATCTTCAAACAGGTAAGTGTTAACATCCCTTTACTTGATGGTATAAAGCAAGTTCCATCTTATGCCAAGTTTTTTAAAGATCTTTGTACTAAAACGTTAGTTCTATACTCCAACACAAAATTCCTCTAAAATGTAAAGACACAGGCTCCCCCACTATCTCATGTAGTATAGGGAACCATACAATTGATAATGCTTTGTTGGATTTAGGAGATAGTGTAAGTCTGTTGCCTTATTCAGTTTTTGTGAAACTTGGACTGAGAGAATTACACCCAATTCCTGTGGTGTTACAAATTACAGATCGGTCCACGAAAATACCTCGTAGTATTGTGGAGGACGTGCTTGTTCAAGTAGACAAGTTTTATTTTCCTGTTGATTTCAATGTAATTGACACTCAACTAATACAGGTTTCAAGGAAGCACATCCTCATAATTCTAGGCCGACCTTTCTTGGCAACTGCGGATGCTCACATTTAATGCAGGACTGAAAATATGCAGTTGTCCTTCGGCAACATGACTATGGAGCTGAACATCTTCAACATTGCCAAACAACCTCACAATGTAGATGATGAAATTGTTGATGTGGATTTAATTGAAGCATTAGTTGATAACACTTTTGTTTCAAACCTTAGTGGTGATCCTTTACAAACATGTTTAACTCACTTTGGTTTGGATTTTGATATTGACAGATCGGTCGATGAGGTCAACGCTCTACTTGACTCAGCACCATCCATGGACACTAATAAATGGAAGTCAAGAGTTGAACAACTAGCACCATCAGAGAAGAAACTCATCCCATCATCAGAATCACCACCGAAACTTGATCTCAAACCATTACCTAGCACATTAGAATATGCGTTTTTGGGAGAAGAAAGTATTATACCGGTAATCATCTCATCCTCCCTAAACGACGAACAAAAAGGTAAGTTGTTGGATATTTTAAAAGAGCACAAATGAGCATTAGGATGGACCGTATCAGACATCAAATGTATAAACCCAGTAAACTGCATGCATTACATTCACCTTGATGAAAATGCTAAACCTACTAGGGAAATGCAACGTCGGTTAAATCATAACATGAAATAAGTTGTTAGAACTAAAGTTCTTAAGCTATTAGATGTAGGTATCATTTACCCCATTTTTGATAGTTCATGGGTCAGTCCTATACAAGTTGTCCCTAAAAAGTCAGGAGTCACAGTAGTTACGAATGTCAATAATGAATTGATACCCACTAGAATGACTACAGGATGACGTGTATGCATTGATTATAGAAAGTTAAATTCTGTCACACGTAAAGACCATCTTTCGTTACCATTTATCGATCAAATGCTTGATAGATTAGCAGGTCATGAATTTTATTGCTTTTTAGATGGCTACTTAGGATACAATCAGATTCCCATAGCACCAAAAGATCAGGAGAAAACTACTTTCACTTGCCATTTTGGAACTTTTGCATATAGGAGAATACCATTTGGATTATGTAATGCACTTGTTAGATTTCAACGATGCATGTTGAACATTTTTTCTGATATAGGTTGAACGATTCTTAAAGTCTTTATGAATGACTTTTCTATTTTTGGTGACTCGTTTGATCAATGTTTACATCATCTAACACTAGTTCTGCGGAGATGTATCGAGAAGAACTTAGTCTTAAATTGTGAGAAGTGTCATTTTATGGTAAAACAAGGTATTGTTCTCGGTCACATTATTTCAAGTAAAGGTATTGAGGTTGACAAAGTCCAAGGTGGATCTCATTTCTAATCTTCCTCCACCCAAAACAGTCAGAGAAGTAAGATTTTTCCTTAGGCATACTGGTTTCTATAGACGTTTCATTAAAGATTTTAGCAAAGTTTCTAGACCCTTATACAATCTACTTGTTAAGGATATACCTTTTGTCTTTGATGATTCATGTCTTATGGCATTTGAAAATTAAATCAGTTGTTGACATCATCACCCATCATTCATCCCCCAAACTGGAGCTTACCATTTGAACTCATGTGTGATGCATCTGATTATGCAGTAGGAGCAGTATTAAGATAAACAGTTGATCGAATTCCCCATGTTATTTACTATGCTAGTATGACATTGAATTATGCACAGTTGAACTATTCAACTACTGAAAAAAAAATGTTAACAGTAGTGTTTGCGTTGAAAAAATTTTGATCGTATCTCATTGGTTGTAAAATAATTGTATTCACAAATCATACTGCTCTTAAATATCTTCTCACAAAGAAAGATGCAAAAGCTAGATTAATTCGTTGGGTGTTACTTTTGCAGGAGTTCGACTTGGAATTTAAAGATAAGAAAGGCACATAGAATGTTGTGGCTGACCATCTCTCTCGTCTCCATTTTGACACAATTACAAAGCCATTAATATTGAATGAGTTATTTCCAAATGAACAATTAATAAATGTGGAAGTATTACCTTGGTACGCTGATATAGTTAATTATCTTGTTACAGGTCAACTTCCAGAGCATTGGACCAAACAAGAAAAGGCCAATTTTTTTGCAGAAATAAAGAATTTCTTTTGGGATGACTCGTATTTGTTCAAGTATTGTGCAGATCAACTTGTTAGATTATGTGTCCCAGAAAATGAAATTCATAATATTCTTTCATTCTGCCATGAACAAGCTTGTGGAGTCCATTTCAGTGCTAAAAAAACACCGACTAAAGTTTTACAATGTGGTTTCTATTCGCCAACTCTATTTCGAGATGCTTACACTTTCTGTTCTTCATGTGATATGTGTCGACGAATGGGGAGTATTACACAAAGGAACATGATGCCACTAAATCCAATTTTAGTAGTTGAGATTTTTGACGTATGGGGTATCGACTTCATGTGACTCTTTCTCTCTTCGTTTGGCCATTAATACATATTGGTTGCTGTTGACTACGTATCGAAATGGGTAGAAGCAATTCCATGTAGAACCAATGATCATAAAGCGGTGATATGATTTTTGAAAAGTAACATTGTTTCACGCTTTGGATTCCCTCGAGCAATAATCAGTGATGGTGGTGCCCACTTTTGTAACAAAGCATTCAAACCTCTTTTGACAAAGTATTCAATCACTCACAAAGTGGCTACCCCATATCATCCGTAAATCAGTGGCCAAGTTGAGATCTCCAATCGAGAAATAAAGCACATATTAGAAAAGACGGTGAAGCCAGATAGAAAAGATTGGTCATTAAGACTTGATGATGCATTATGGGCATATAAAACGGCTTTCAAGACTCCGATTGGGATGTCACCCTACATGCTAGTGTATGAAAAAGTTTGCCACCTACCTGTGGAACTCGAGCATTATGCATATTGGGCCATCAAGAAATTCAACTTTGACATGCAGCAAGCCAGCTCAGAAAGAAGATTACAGCTGGTAGAACTTGAAGAAATTGGTAATGACGCATATGAAAATGCCAAGATTTACAAGCAGCGAATGAAAGTCTTCCATGACAAGCAAATTATGAGAAAATCTTTTAGTCCAGGTCAGAAAGTGCATTTATTCAATTCTCGCTTGCACCTATTCCCAGGTAAGTTACGTTTTCGATGGTCTGGCCCCTTTATTGTACATACTGTTTTTTCACATGGGGCAATTGAAATTAAGGACCCAAAAAATAGTGTCACGTTTAAAGTTAATGATTAAAGATTAAAGTCATATATAGAGTACCCACTACATAGAGAAGACACCGAAATAAATTTGAGTGACCCACCAGATTTGAATTGATTTTTTTTTCTTTTCGATGATTTGATTTTTTTTCTTTTCGATGATTTGATTTTTTTCTTTATTTATATTATTCTTTTGCTAATTGAAATTATTTTTGCATAAGTGTGTTTGTTTAACTTTTAAGTTTTCTCTTATCATTGTTAATCATGAGTACCATACTTAAACTGTTCCTCTTGAACATTCTTAAACCAGTTCAACGTGTAAAATCTCATCTCAAAAAGTAGATTCGATTTTGTAAAACACATCGTATTTGAGATTTGCAACCACCAGAGTTAGTATCCTATGTTGAGGGTTTAGAAAACCAACTTAGAGACATTGAGAGAAGTGTTTACGACATCTAATTGGAGCTTGGGGTAAATTCAATAAGAGAACGATTTTAATTTTCTTTGTGTGTTTTAATTTATTTTTCTGTTTATGTGCTTTAGTTTATTACCCCGGTGAAGTGGCGGATAATAGTACTCCGTGACAATCAAGTCGATTACTTCAGTTTCCTATAATAACTGATATTCTGAGGCGAAGGTATGACAAAAACGAGACTGTAGCGAAGCTTCACAAGCGATTCCCTTCACTTCCTCAGAATGCCCTCCTTACAATCTATAAAGCTCAGTCCGAATGCATGCGATTGCTCATGAGAAATAACATAATTGCTGATATTCGTTGGTTAATCGAGGCGAAAGTGCGATTGGCAAGTGAATTACCTCCAAAATTTATTGCATTCATGCCTGGTTGTGTACTTTCTGGATTTAACTATGGCAAACATAAAGAGTTCGTTGAGGCAGCCATAAATCTTAGTCGAAGCATAGCAGAGAGAGAATTACACTTGGTGTATGGAGGAGGTAACCGAGGGTTATCAAAATTGGTCTGAGAAGCTGCTTTTGTCAGAGGAAGTCAAGTGTTAGACATCATCCCAAGAGCCCTAAAACCTTTGGGTAGTTTGTCTGACTCATCGACTGGAGAAGAGTTAGTCGTCTCAGGTAAGCAAGAAAGAATAACTGAAATGCTTAATCATGCTGATACTTTTATTTTCCTTCCAGGAGATCTTGCAACACTAGAGGCACTTATCACACTAGCATCTTGGGCCCATATGCACATCCACTAGAAACCCATCGGTTTGTTAAATGTCAATAACTTTTATGATGACTTTGTTACATTTCTTAACCATGCAATAAAAAATTATTCCATTCCTTCCAATGCGAAATTTTTTTTATTTGTGCTCACACTTCTAATGAGCTACTTGATCTGTTACAAGCTTATAGACCGGAGTCAAACCCCTGGACCTTTGTTCTGAAGTGTCCAAATAATGATGGTAACAGTAGCAACAGTAAGAAGTACAAATTAGATTTAACTCTCTGCCTGTAAATATTTTCTTCTGTGTTGCACTACCCAGATGATGTCTTCTAAAATTTACTTATTTCCTTTAAAACATTGAGGAAAATGTTTCGTTTTGGTTGAGGGGAGGGAATAGTCGACAATTGTGGAATCTTGGTTAAGTTTTTACTGATTTTTTGTTGTAGAAATTAACTGTTGCTAACTTTTTGTGTTGAAGATGGCTGAATATGGAGTGTAGTGATTCTAGAAACGCATCTTCATCGTTTGACAAAAAAAATAAAAAATAAAAAAAACCAAAAAAATAAAAAAAATTCAGACATTTTCTTTTTCTTTATTAAGTTTTGATGTTTATTTTTCTTCTTCTTTTTAATTTCTCATTTATAAATATACATTTTCAAATTTTTGAGTCGAAGATGGCTGAATATGGAGTGTAGTGCCTCTAGAAACGCATTTTCTAAGTTAAAAAAAAATTATTTTTCTATCATTTTAAGTGTAACTTTTCTAATTAGTTTTTCTCCATCATTTTCACATTTCTGCATGCATATTTTCCTTTCATGTTTAGAATAGGTTGGGGGTAGAATGTTATTTGAAAAAAAAAAATTGTGTGATTTGTTTTAACATTGGATGACATGATGAATTTCAAATTTTAGTATTTGTATTATCGTTGATCTTAAGTGATGTTACGCCATATTTGCTACTTTACATGTTGATATCAGAGACAAATATGAGTTACTTGAAGGAATGAACATGTCATAATAAGTACCAAGTGAGTTTTTTGAGCCTATCATTTTTCTTGGAGAGTAAGCCTTTTGCCCATTCTTTATACAGCTTAACAGTTTATTATTTTATACACGATCTCAAGATTGTTTTTGAGTTAACTCTAAAAAAAAAGTTGTAAAATAAAAAAAAAGAAAAAAATGTGTGTTGCTACATTTGGAGGCCCATCTAACTAGTAGATATGAACGATTATTTAGAACCCTAAAAAACAATGGAAAGGCCATCTTTGATCCGTTTGATACTTTCTAGTTATCCCTTTTATCAAATATCCATAGTTAACCATTTTGAGCCTTAAAAAAAAAACTTTTCTTTGTCAAACTTATCATCTTGACCCACTCCGATTTGTAGTATTACCCAATATCTTACAAGTTCCATCACCTATTTATTTTTGAGAAAAATGTAAATAAACATTTTGTACAGTGAAGTTATGCCCAACAAAAAAAAAGATATTGTTGTTTCAAAAAAAAAGAAAAAAAGAGAAAAAATTGTTGTTTCAAAAATAAAAATAACAATAATAGGTGAAATCCACCTTCCAACTTCCAAAAAAAAAAAAATTTTTGCATTTTTCTCAAACATACATTTTGTTTTTCTTATTTTCCTTCTTTGTTAGTCATATCCCTATCCTACGTTATGTCTTAATAAAAGTCCTTCTTGATTTTAGGAAATTATAGTCTGAAGTAGAAGCTAGTTATATGGGCTAAAAAGATATAGTGGTGCATAAAAATAATAATAAATAAATAAATAAATTTAGTTGATTAATATTTTTATTTGACTTGAGATCATATTATTTCTAAGCTGAGGGCATATTTTTTTTATCTTGGTGAGAGCATGTGATATCATTTCTTTATTATTTTCTCTCTCAAGTACTATTTATTGGAGTGACTATTTTTATTGGGTTTAATTTTTTTATGAGAGTGTCACTACCTCCTGTGAGATTTTGGGGTTTTGACATGTCATTCTTGAAAGTAGTTATGACAAAGTGTACTGGACTGATTCATATAGATGGTTGATGTGGGTGTGATGTTTCTTTAGACTGGAGATAATGCTTATATTTTTATTTGATTGCTATCATTAATCTGATGGAATATAAACATGAGTGTTTAAAAAAAAATCATTTTGGATTTGAATTTTATTTTCGCTTTATTTGCTAGGGACTAGCAATAAGCTGGTTGGGGGGTGTGTTGAGTGTTAGAAAATGTATATTTATAAAGGAGAAAATCGTCATTTTACATTTCAAGTCTTATTAACAACCCTTACTTTTATGTATTTAAGCTTCTTTTAATTTAATTATATGTGTTTGATTTTAATTAAGTATTTTATGTATTTTAGGGGCATCATAGTCATTTCACAATAAACGAGAGATCAAACGGCAAAACGGACTTCACTTTTGAACTCAGGACGGTCGAAAACCTTAGGAGAAGTATAAAAGAAAAAAATATACTGTTCACATGTACGGTATTATTCACATATACGTTACTATCTACGTTATTGTTCACATAGACGGATCGATGATGTGGCATTGATCGATGATGTGACATTGACTGATGAGGTGTCATGATCCTGTTGGACTAAAATTCTTATGTACTGTTGATGGTGACGTGGCAACATATTAGTGGACCAAAAAACACGCATACGATACATGCAATACATGAAATTATTTTCAACCAAACCGCGTTACTTTTCAAACTGCGTCACTGTTCAAACCGCGTGGTTAAACCGTGTCACTGTTTAAACTGCGTGGTCAAAACGTGTACTATTGACTGATGACGTGGCGCAATCCTGAGCATCCAAATTATTTTTAATCCGATAGTTATGATTTACTCAATGTATCTATAAAAAAGGGACCTCTCCCCCCTAATTTGGCATCTCTGAATCTATTTTTGGACTCTATTTTCTATAATTCCTTCTCTATCTTGTATTTTCTATGTATTTTAATGAATTCTCATTTTGCCCTTAGTTCAATTATGAGTGGCTAATTTTCTTTCAAGCTTGGGTTGAAGATGAAATCTCAACATGTGTCATAGGCTTTATTTGGTAAATTTATTTTCTTTTCCCCTCTAGTTTTTATAGATGTTTTGACTTCTCGTTGACAAATAATAATAGTTTTGTCTAGATACCGCCATAGTTTCGCCGGCACCCTAGTACAAGGTTATTATTCTTTGGCACGATAAGCTCTTATCACCATATTGATTAGAGCGTGGTTCATGAGGTGTGAATTCCCCCCTCATGATTTAATTGGCATTAATAAGGATTATTTAACCCATGATGCATGTTGATACGGATCTAGATACCCAAATACGTCATTTCAATAGATTTCTCTTCAATTTATTCTCGCCATTTCAATTCCAATTTTAGGATAATCTAAGTCACTTTCACCACAAAATCCAACCACCTCATTCAAAATTAATTCTACATATAATTAAAATCCATCTCCTCGTGGGATCGACACTCGTCACCATTAGTCTATTCTACAATAGATTCGTGCGCTTGCGAGTTCAATAAAATTTACACAACATGCACCATGGCTAAATATTCCTTATTAATACCAATTAAATCATGAGGGGAGAATCTACACCTCATGAACCACACTCTAATCAATATGGTGCTAAAGGTTTATCGTGCCAAATAATAATAACATTGTACTAGGGTGCCGGTGAAACCAGGATGATATCTAAATAAGATTATTATTATTTGTCGACGAGAAGTCAAAATATCCACAAAACTAGAGGGGAAAAGAAAATAAATTTACCAAATAAAGCCCATGACACATGTTGAGACTTCACCTTCAACCCAAGCTTGAAAGAAAATTAGCCACTCATAATTGAATTAGGAGCAAAATGGAAATTTATTAAAATACGTAGAAAATACAAGATGGATTAGGAAATACAGAAAATGGAGCCTAAAAATAGATTCAGAGATGCCAAATTAGGGGGGAGAGATCCATTTTTATAGATATATTGAGTAAATCATGGCCATCGAATTAAAAACAGTTTGGACATTCAGGATTGCGCCACGTCATCAGTCAACAGTATGCGTCAATAGTACGCGGTTTGAACAGTAACGCGGTTTGGTTGAAAATAATCCCATGTGTTGCATGTATCGTACACGCATTTTTTTGGTCCACTAATATGCTGGCACGTTACCATCAACAGTACATAAGAATTTTAGTCCAACAGGATCATGACACCTCATCAGTCAATGCCACATTATCGATCCGTCTATGTGAACAGTGTCGTGAACAGTAATGTAGACAGTACCGTACATGTGAACAATACCATTTTTCCTTTTATGCTCCTCCTAAGGTTTTCGACCGTCTTGAGTTCAAATGTGATGTCTGTTTTACCGTTTGATCTCTCGTTTATTGTAAAATGACTATGATGGTCCTAAAATATATAAAATACTTAATTAAAATAAAACACGCATAATTAAATTACAAAAAGCTTAAATACATAAAAGTAAGAGTTGTGAGTAAAACTTGAAATGTAAAATGATGATTTTCTCCTTTATAAATATGCATTTTCTAACACTCAACACACTCCTCAACCTAAGGGAAGAAAAAGGTGAGCAAAGGGGTTCTCTAGTAGAAGAATTAGACATAGTTCAGTTGCAACAAGGAGATGAAAGTAAGTGCACCTTAGTTGGCCAGTCGTTGACTCCATAGCTAGGTGCACAAATTGAAAATTTCTTTAGAGCAAATTTTGGCGTATTCGCATGGTCCCATGAGACATGCTTGTATTAAATCCTGAAGCAACAACCCATCAATTGAATGTTAATCCAGGCTTCAAACCAGTACGACAAAAAAAGAGGTCCTTGAATCTAGAAAGGTATGAAGCAATTGCTGAGAAAGTTAATAAACTGCTAAAAGTGGGATTTATTAGAGAAGTGCATTACCATGCTTGGTTAGCCAACGTACTAATGGTTAAAAACCCAAATGGAAAGTGGAGAATCTGCATAGATTTTACTGACTTGAACAAATGATGCCCCAAGGACATCTTCCTTTACCTAGAATCGACCAACTAGTTGATGCAACCGCCGGGCATGAATTACTCACATTTATGGATGCGTACTCGGGTTACAACAAAATTCAAATGCATCCTTTAGAAAAAAAAAAACAACATTCATCACAAATAAAGGCTTATATTGTTATAATGTAATACTTTTTAGGTTGAAAAATGCTGGAGCAACTTATCAACGGTTGGTCAACAAGATATTTGCGCGACAGATTGGAAGGAATATGGAGGTTTATGTAGATGACATGCTCGTTAAAAGCAGAAAAATGGAAGACATGTTGCAGACCTAAATGAAGCTTTCAAAATACTGAAACAATTTAGCATGAAACTTAATCTAAGTAAATGTGCTTTTGGAGTCTCCTCCGGAAAATTCTTAGGATTTATGGTCAGTCAACGAGGAATAGAAGCTAATCCGGAAAAAAATTAGGATTTCTTAGATACGGAGTCACCTAAGACGATAAAAGATGTCCAAAGACTAACAAGGAGGGTTGCTGCCTTGAATCGCTTCATTTCGCGAGCAACAGATAAATGCTTGCCATTATTTAAAACTCTTAGTGGAGGAAAGAATTTAGTATGGACAGATGAATGCGAGAAAGTATTCTAGCAATTGAAAAAGTACATGGGAAGCCCACCAATTCTTTCCAAACCAGTACCAGGGGAAAACCTGTACATTTACTTAGCAGTGTCAGACTTAACGGTGAGCTCAGTATTAATAATAGAGGAGGATAGAGTGCAAAAACCTATCTACTACATGAGCCATGCATTATTAGAAGCTAAAACGAGATATCCGATGATAGAAAAAATGGCCCTGGCATTGATGGTCTCTGCTAAGAAATTAAGACCTTATTTTCAAGTCCACATGATAGTAATACTGACAAATCAACCCCTTAGACAGGTCATGCAAAAATCAGAAGTGTCTGGAAGATTAGTCCAATGGGCAGTTGAATTGGGAGAGCACGGTATTCAGTATCAGCCTAGAAAAACAATCAAAGGCCAAGCCACTGCCAATTTTGTGGTAGAATTTACCAATATCGGCTCAGAAATGAAAGAATTAACTATGGAGCTTTGCCGACCTGGAAGTTATATGTGGATGGTTCATCAAATTGACAATGAAGTGGGGCATGACTAATTCTAGTGACTCTAGAAAATATTGAATTGAGCTCTGCCCTCTGATTTGGATTCTAGGCCTCCAACAATGAAGCAGAATATGAAGCACTACTCGCTGGACTTAGATGGGCAAAAGAAATGGGGGCAAAAACGTTGGAAATATATAGTGATTCACAATTGATTGTGAACCAAGTCAAGTCAGAATACCAGGCAAAAGAAGATAAAATGACGAAATATCTTGGGAAAGTTAAATGATTGCTCGATAGTTTTGTGGAATACACCATAATACAAATTTTAAGAGAAAAAAATGGTAAAACAGATGCTCTTGCCAGGTTAGCCTCAACTAGTGACACAAGCCTGATCAGACTTATTCCTATGAAACTTTTACCAAGCCCAAGTATTAATGAAAGGGAAAATGTTAAGGTCAGTCTCATTGTCACAAATGGGAGTTAGTTGGATCCCATTATCGATTATCTAAAAAATAAAAGGTTACTAGACAGCAAGCAAGAAGCATAAGATTGAGGTCAGCACGGTACGTGATTCTAAAGAATGTATTATACAAAAGGGGATACTCATTGCCCTACCTTCGATGCCTGGATCCTGAAGAGGCAAGTTATGTGATGAGAGAAATCCATGAGGGAATCTGCGGCAACCATTCTAGAGATAGGTCCCTAGCTTTAAAAGCAGTTCGCCAAGGATACTTTTGGCCCACGATAAAAGAAGAAGCATAATAGTTTGTCCAGCAGTGTGACAAATGTCAGAGATATTCCAATATCCCTCGCCAACCTCCAGAACAACTCACCCCAATCGCCGCCCCTGATTGTTTGCATAGTGGGGCATGGACATCATTGGTCCAATGCCAACAGGCAAGGGACAAACCAAGTTTGTCGTAGTGGCAGTGGACTATTTTACTAAATGGGCTGAAGCAGAACCTTTGGTGCAAATTACAGAAAAAAAGACAACGACTTTTGTATGGAAATCTATTATATGTAGATTCAGAATCCCTCAAGCTATTGTTACAGATAATGGAAAGCAATTTGACAATCCTCGTTTCAGGGGATTATGTCAAAGTCTTGGAATCAAGAATTTCTTTTCTTCACCAGCCCACCCTCAAGCTAACGGGCAAGTGTAGGCTATTAATAAAATAATAAAGCACCACCTAAAGACCAAGTTAGATGGTGGCTGAGTAATAAAGCCCTAAAAGAGCTAGGGGCAGCTGATGCCGAAGAGAAAATAAAGCATGAAATCCATAAAGCAGTATGGAGCACAAGCAATGAAAAAGTAAAAAATAGAAAAAGACAAAAGAACCAGGAACCAGAACTAGGAATCAGGAACCAGGAACAAGTCAAAAATAAATAAGAAACCAACAAATAAAAAGAAGTTGTAATAAAACTCTAATTAGTTTAGAAGCTTCAGAACCTTTTTTGAAAAGGAGACAAAAATAAGGCTTTAAATAAAATTCTAACTATGTTGGGGAAGTCAAGGAAAATTAGGAATTAGTAAAGACCTATGATACTAAAAATTTGTATTATAAATAGAGAACCCCAGAGGAGTAGAGGGGGCAAGAAAAATTTCTTGGCAAGAGAGTAGTAAGAAAGAAAAACTCCATTGTAATCATTATTTCATAGTGAATTTGTTCTCGACTCTATGGACATAGGCTAAGCGCTGAACCATGTAAATCTGTGGTGTTTTTGTTCTTTATATCATTTCCTTTATTCAATTCTTTGGTTGACCAAAAATTAGCAGTCAACAATACCAATAAACTAAAGTTAGGAGATTATAGAGTTTCTAAATGTTAGGCCATGAGGTTAACACAATTACAAATTTGAAAATACATGGGTTATGTCCATTGATCGTTGAATTTAATTATGAGAACGTGGCCAACATTTTGTTGTGATAGGCAGATTAGAAAGGGGATTCCACTTGGATGATGCAGCAGAAGTTTAAGCTTATAATATTTCGTTGGTTCTTAGAGAATACTAGAAAATGAGAATGGTTTAAATTTACATTGATTAAAAAGATTATCATGAATCTAGGGGGTTAAGACTAATTGATTATGTAGAATGTTGAGAATTAACTAAATTAAAAAAAAAACCACATAGAGTTATGATAACTGAAAATATTGTTGAACTCAAATTTGCTTTCAAAAGGTATAAGAAAGAATTATTTATACTAATAGTAATTATTCTAAGCTATAAAGAAAAAAGAAAACAAATTCCTAAACTAGTAACAAAAGAAAAAAAAAGCTTTTAGACAACAAGGAAACAAATTTAAATATGATCTAGATAAGGATTCCTAATCTACATCGATATCACTGAAGAAAAATCTAATACATGAAATTCTTTTTATTATGTTATTGATGAATGAATGGTGTTTTTGGATAGAGAAAACTTGAGGGCATGTTTATTTGCAAACAATTTTATGATTAACTAAAACAACTTTAACTGATATGTGGGCTTGTAAGTGCTTGGACACTCTTCCCTTATAAGCTAGATTTCAAGGATGATTTCTACATAATATATGCATAGCAATTGGTATCAGCGCAGGTTTTTTCTTTGAGGACGACCCTTGTTATGGCTGGTCCCGGCTTCCTTCCTTAGTGTGTCACCTAGCCGGGATATGAACCACCGCGTACGTCGGTGGACCTATAGGCATTTGAGCTCTTTCTACCCTGTAAACGTCAGTGGACTTATAAGCACCTAGACTCCCTCTCCTTACAAGTCGGTTCTTAAAAATAAATTCTTATTTCTACCCATTGTGTGCGTTATATTAACTAAATTCTAATTACTGTTTCTAACTTTAATCACATTTATCAATATAAAATATTTTCTCATTGTTATTGACATCAATATTCTACAACATCTTTTATGTGTAATTCGAAATACAAATTCCTAATAATGTTAACTTTTTTATTTCTCACAAATCATTAGATTCGTGAATTCTATTTTTATAATACATATTCAATTTTGACATCAATAAAGTTCTTTTTAAAATTTGATTCTCTAATAAAAATCGAAAGCATTTTCAGAAATTAAACTCACCCAAATGAGTACGTCTCAAAACACTATGTATGGATAGTATGAACTACTCAAAACAAGAATTTTTGAATAATGAACCATTGGAGTTATTACACAAAATCAATTTAATTAAGAGTTGAGTCGAGTGAATGAATGGATAGAGCCCTAGGGTTCCAATTATGGGGAAACAAAAAAGTAATGAGATTCAATTCTCAATTTGAATGATTATCCAATCTAATTAAATGTTAATAATTCAATATATTTCCACGTCACACTATTATTGTTAATAGATCAACGAAATAGTGGCTTCGGTTTCAATTCGTTATGAAGGCAAACAAAGTAAAACAATCCTGTTTCATTTAATGATATCCCATCTAATTTAAATAAATATTGAGTCGATTCCTAATAGGCTATTCTATATATTGTTAGATTTTACTTGAGACTTGTTACACAAATGGTTACCTTTTCTTTACCTGCTTAATCGGTTTATCAAGCTGTACACGTGTCATCTTTCGCATTGATAGATTTGCTCTTATTTCACCCAATTGTTGTTTTCAAAAATGACAAAAAAAAGGGGGTTGGGGCATGCTGTATCGGGTGCATTGTTGATAGAGCCTCATTTCTCATACTAAAAGAGTAACAGATTCTTTTCTATCTTTAAAAATAATTAAATAAGCACAATTTTATTAAACCAAACATAAATACAACACAGATTTCATTTTAGCAAGATAACATCACTTATAAATAAAGCACAACCTCAATAAATTAATAGCTTTGGAATCATAAAAAATCTATTAATTTAGTGAATATTAAGATAGATCAATAATTTGTTATTTTATAATAGAGTTGGCAAAACCCCAAGTTCAGGTAAGGTTTGGACTTGCTGTGGACTAACTTGGATTCATAAAACAACTGCTTGGAACTAAGTTCATGCCTGAATTTATCACATACATGCCAGGTCAAGGCCGGCACCTCTCGGACACAAGTTTTTAATCCAAGCTTCCCTTGCCCCGGATATGAACTGAATTAAAAGAAACTGTAATAGTACAAATTTTACATAAATAAAAATTATTTCAATCTACTTTATACTACCTAAAGTCATTCAATGTCTAACTTAAATTCATTCAATATCTATAAAAACTTTAAATTCAGCTTGGCGGAACGATGGTGGCTGAGAAGGTGACGAGGGAGATTATGGCTATGATGGCAGCGGAGTCAGTTGTAGCGGTGGGTGGTGGCTGCTGGCATGGAGTGTTGGAGAATTGGAGATGACGCCGACCTGTGGAGGGAGGTTCGGGGAGGCACAACGCAATGGTCGCCGGTGGGTGGTGGGCTGGTGGTTGGTGGCTTGGAGTGTTGGAGGTGCGGCAGCGATAGTACGACTTGTGGCCTTGTGCTTGTTAGAATATTAATGGGTTACAATTTAGGGTTCATTTTGGGCAATGTTTGTTTGCATTTATATTTTCCTTTTTTAATTTACTTATTAAAAAAATGGGGGCAAGGATCCTAGTTCCGGTTTTTTGGTGCCATGCTCAGACCCGTGCTTGAAAATATCCATAACTATTTTATTAGTACATGTAGGACAAGTTTTACTTGAATCACATTGGCTAGGTCCGGTCTGGATCCAGTTCAGTGGCGTATATTATTGCCACCTCTAATTTATAATGATAATATCACATTCCTAAAATGAATTTTCATGAAATATAGATAGAGGTAATATAATTAGAGAATGTAGTAATTCTATCGAGTTGTAAAATACGATTCTTATTTGAACTTGATTAATTGATTAATCAGCCACTTGATTATTATTTGGATGGATTACAATTATATAATAACTCATTAGAGAAGACTTATCAAAGGCAATTTATTAAATCAGTCTCTCTTATTTCTCTCCACTTTTCAAATTAGAATACAACAAGACTTCTCTTATGAAAGGTGTAAAGAAAGTAAAAACAACTAATGAAATGTACAAAGCATTATGCCAATACAACAGAGAAAATTATAAATATAAGTATTTAATTTTAAATTAGTTAATTATTAATTTATGTATTGATTGAGTCTTATAAAAAATTTAAGATTTTTTAAAAAAATTTATTATCTAATAAATTTATTGAATTACTCATTCGCCTTAAGCTGGGATCAATAAAAATTATTATTTAATCAAGATTATCAATTTATTAAATATTAATTTAATAAAATTCTAGTGTGATCTATTAATAAACAGGTGGTTGTAGTAATTTATAGTAATTTATCTTATTGAAGACCAAGGAGGACGACAATGCACCGAAGATACCTTTTTGAGATATTGCCATTAACGTTTGATATGCAAGTAACAAATTCGAGCCGCACCAGGAATATCTCAGCTCTTTTCCAATCCACCAATATATTCAACTATTCCAGCAGACACGATAACAAACTTTCTACAAAGATCCATCTTCTATGGCTTAAAATCTTCGGAATGTAAAGAGTGGAAGCCTTAGGTTTAACGAAAACCATGCCATCACATCGCAAAATAACCAAAAAAAAAAAAAATCCACAGAAGGCATATGTCTACCTTCACAGTAACTGGAAGGACAAAACATGTAAAAGGAGGAATAAAAAGTTTTGGTGGTGTATGTAGAGCCTGGATTGAGCGGGAGAGAGTGAGGGGGGCTTCCCAGTCGCCCCCTTAAAGATTCCTTTGCCTTCTCAATTCAGACGATGATTCTTCTTCTTCTTCGTCTTTTCCTTTTTTTAACAGCCATACCAAAACAAACAAGGTCAGTTCGATGACGACAACCTAAAATTCTACCAGGACTAATAATTTAAAATTGGAAGAAGAAAATCTTATTCGTCCATTTAGCAGGACTCAGCTCATTAAATGATCGACCAATATGCACCGAACAATCATCCGAATATAGTTCACTATATAACGTTTTGATCTGACCACTCTTCAAAATCAAATCTGATCTAATGTGACCCAATGACCTATGTTTAGAATCTTAAAATCAAAAAATTCAGTACACAATGCTAACTGGAACTAGGATTTAACATTATATAATCCTGAAGTTCAACTTAAAAAGTGAAGATATAATTAATTTCCTCCCAAAAACAAAAATTCTGCTAAGATTGAATCAAATTACAGAAAACTGTCTCAAGTGTGGCTTTGATTGCATTGCTCCATTCTGGATTATAGCTCAAACTACTGCTTAGCGCTTCTTTTTGCTTCCTTTTGCAGCTGACTTTGATGGGGAAGTGATCAAATACACAAACAGGACAATAATGGAGATAACCGAGATTTGAGAGCCGTACTTTGCCAACAACCTCTGCAAAATAGGAAATGACGATAAGATCAAGAGAAATGTATACATACATATTCTTTTAGGCAGTGATCAAGAGAAATGTATACAATCATTATACAAACCTGATGCATCTATGGTATATTAAAACAAGTTTTTAAGATAATTGAAATACAATTATTCAGAGTCAATATAAACAATACCTCTGCTTTTCAACCTACTTGGGCAAAATACAATATATTTGGCAAAATACTTAAACAAATAATAGGCTTGGTTAACACGAGATCCAGAAAACCATTAATCCATTGCAAATAGAAAACAATTAATACCTTGCACATTAAGTTGCCAAATACATTTTCAGATCATAAACTGTAAATTTCATGGGCCAATCAGTAAAGATTTTTAGCATTGTAATTGGAATCTGATTTATCAAATGGAAATTAAACAAAAAAAAAAAAAAAGAATCTTGTACTTTTGAGATCTGAGAAGCATTTCAAAGACAATTGTCTGAAAATAAAAAACATCTTAGTTTTGGAACAAGTATCTTATGGAAAAGGATTTTGTTTATTTTCTTTGTCCCACTTTTCAGAAATGTGGAAAGTGTTTTAACTGTTTTCGAATTTTAAAACTTTTTTCTTCAGCATGAATTGAGCTTTATAAATTGTAAGAAAGGCAAGTCTTCAGAAACAATATAAAACACAGCTTTTGTAGTTTGGTTCCATTCTGTAGTTTATCTAAAACCACTTCACAAAATCCTTAGCAGGCAGGACGAAAATAGAAACACCGAATTGCTTTTTCAGAAAAAATGCAACACTTGCTCTTCTACTTTCACAATACATATATGAAGTATGATAAAAAAACAATCCTTCAATTAGTTACCAAATGTAACCATACACAAATCACTTCATCTAATTGCACTGTCATCCAAGGTTAAAAGATTCCAAGATTATTTAAGCAATAAAATTCATAAAATTGTCAGCTAATCATTATTATTTCAATCATCAAGCCATGCTCCAATAACCTATAGATTCAAGTCACTTCAAATCCATACAGAATCCAAACACAAGTTAAAAGAGAAAACTTCATAATTCAAATATTGTAAAGAAAAATATCATTCATACCTTAGCCTGCAGACGTTTTCCCACAACCAATGAAGATCATCCCATGAAACAACAACAAAGCATTGATGTTAAACCACAAGTTTACTCAATACATCAGCTACATTTTTTAACACAAAGAAAAATAACATACCAACTCCAATTTATTTTCAGCGGGTTTCTCTGCAAGGACATCTAGTGGCAAAATGGGGGTCGAGTATGCCTCCTACATAAAAGAAACAGCACAATAAATTACAACTGCCTACGATTTGTGTTTATGCAAGATTTGAACACTGAACACTGAACACTGAATAAATCACACCTGAAGGGCAGCCTTAGTAGGGATACGGAAAGTAATGAGAGCTGGAGAACCATGAAACATTCCTTTAACTTTGGCATCCAATTCGAAAGAATGTGAAAGAATACCACCGCTGCAATTTCACCATTCATAATTCAGCAATTACTCGTTGAATTCAAATTTTCGTTTAAGAGAAAACAAATTATGAAAAATGGCATTACTGCAAATAATTATAACTCACGCATCAAGTCTTTCCCATGACTGTGAAATGTTACCGCTGATTACATCAAACTTATCTTGTGGCCAGCTATCATCTGTCAGGCTCACATCATAGGCAGTCCTGTCAAAAATATTCTCAATCAATTTCCTCATACGATGTCGTTTTAGTTATGATTATAGATTTAATAATTGAAAACATGCGCGAGATCAATCAAACAAAACATCAAGACTAGATCTGAATGAAGATAACAGAAGTGATTATTATTCTACGAAAAATGGACTTACGAAGTGCCTTGATTGTAGATATCGATGGAGACGGAGACGCGTTCGGCGCCGGATTTGAGGCGTTTAAGAGAAGCCTTCTTGTGGGCAACGATGAAGGGAACGTCTGAGCTGGCAAATGATGATGAGATCAAGAAGAGAGCGATCAAAACTGAGATCAGAGACTTGCTGATCGGACTCGCCATTGATGCGGGGGGAGATTCGGACGATACGGGCGATGGACGATTCGACAGAGCTTTGCAACAATAATTCAGAGGAGAGGATGAAGTCAAAATGAGAGTTAGGGTTCGTAAATTAATTATCGTCTACTGTCGAAAAATCTCGGATCAGTGATGTGAAACGACGTGGTTTTAATATTTTGTAATTCCTTTTAGTTACTTAATTTGCAAAAGAAAAGAAAGAGAAAAAGAAAAAAAATAGTGGAAGAGATTTGGGTAAATATATTTTCGTTTTTTTTTTTTTGGGATTAGGATAATGAGGTAAGGAAAGTTTAAATTCTTTTTTTTTCTTTTAAATTCTTTACAGATTCCAACTAGAATGATCAATAAAATCAAAATATTTAAAAATTTTATTATTTATATACATATTCTAATAATATATAATTTATTTGAACATATTCAAAGTGTTTATATTTAACATGATACATTGGATATGAAAGGATAACTACGTGATTTTTTTTTTCTTTGGTATAAAATACGTTCAATTTTTGTGAAATAATTTTTTTTTTTGAAAATTGACATGCACAAACATGAGAAAAGGATTGCATTGATTATAAGAATTGGCCACGATGGATAGTGCTGCCATAACATGATTTTGAGTTGATGCGGTAAATCATAAAATAATTGCTATTTTTATTATTATCCTTTTAATTTGTACTCCCACAACCATAATAAAACTTGAATCTTCATCTAATGGTTGTTTATGATTTTCTTTGATATTAAAGTATTATAATCTTTAAGCTACAACTGCTATAAAATAAAATCAGTAGCAGTAAAAAAAAAAAGTAGTTAAATATTTAGTAAATCTAATAGTTGTAGAGTAAAAGTTGGTAATATTTTTTTAAAAAATAGTTTTATGAAATTAAGAAATTATTATAAAATAAAAAATGAATTATTTAAATTTTTTATACCAGTATTTAATTACTTTCTTTAATAGACAATTAAGTAAACTTAGAGCTTTTAACATCCCTCTAAAATTTTTTTAGCACCCCTTTTGAATTCATTTCCTCCATCCATTTAATAAAATACGAATTCAGATATTAAAATTAACCATCTTTCCATAAAATTTTACCCAAAAAAGTATTTATTTTTTAAATCACATGCAAATATTAAAATATTCAATTTTTATCTTAATTTTTTTTATTATATAAGTTCTATCTTCATAACTCTATAATTTTACAATTTTTTAAAAACTATTTCTCAATTAAAATTTAAAATATAAATATAAATTATGAAATAGGGTGGGTGTAAAAAATATGTTAAAGAATAACTCGTAAATTAATTTATCTTAAATTATTTAAATAATTTTAATTGAAAGTGAATTTTAAGAGAAAATATTTTGAGGGGTGTCAAAAGGCTACACAAAATATTATTAATGGACCGACCTTGAGTCCTAAACACACGCAATGTCTCACTCGGCCCATGTTGTCTTATGCATTTCTGTCTCATATAAAGCATCATTATTCCTTTTTTTTGCATGGAGCGACAGAACTCAAAAGCATTATCGATTGGTGAGCTTTAATGATATTTTACTAGCAACTGTATCGTTAGATTACATCAGGGATCAAAAGAATAACCTTTTGCTTGCGTAGAAAATATCTCGTGATGATCTTCTTAGCTTTTCTCTTAACAAACACGTAAATATTATTTTTAGTGAATAAATTAAATTGTGAAAAAAAAAGATTAATTACATATCCTTAAAATTTCAGAACAACTTGATAATTAACGAGATGCTATCCCACTAAGATATAATTCCTTTCCGTCTTTTAATGATTTGTACAAACATGAAGATGTAAGCAGGATCTTTTATAATAACTTCTTAATTACTTTACTGAATAATTGAGACGGTGACATGAAAATATCCTTCGGTTCAGGTGAAGGTTTGTTTTTCCATCCATAAATAAAATAAAGTAATTATGCTAATATTTAATTAATTCCAAGATAAACCTATCTAATAATGCTTTTATTCATTACATCGCTTTTCTTCTTCGTTAATTTGCTCATATATGTACTGAACCCTGGAGTTTCTTCATATTTAATGAAAAATAACAACAGAAGTGCAAGAACCAAGAAGAGAAGGCCTAGCATGAAAGATAAGAGCCTGTAACTTAGCCAAGGAGACTGCCTGGCGACCAAACAAGAGAGGCTTCCAGCCACTTGAAACCCTCGTCTTGCAACCAAGGCGCAGGCAAGTCATCCTTGGCTAACAAACAATGATATTATATTCATGTAAGACCCCTCTCCTTATATTTATCTGCATCAAACCTTTCTGCTAAGTGAGTAAGCACCAAATATTTGAGCTTCCTGAAGAAGAGAAAGACCTACCGTGAAAGACATGCAAGAGACTGTCAAGTTAGCCAAAAGATGACCGCCTAATAAAACCCCAAAGGGGTTTTAATCAAATAAGTAATTTAACCAACATTTGGACACCACTTGGAAATTAAGATCAGGCGCAAGTCATCCTTGGCTGCTAAACTATACTCTTGGCTTCATGTAAGACCTCTGTTCCTCTATTTATAGCCAATCCAAGATTGCATGTTAGACTCGGATCACCACATCTTTTGCCTCGTCATCGAGTTTTGTTTTCGTTTTAATATTTATTTTAACCCATTCGGCTGGAGTTGAGATGAGAGAATATAGGGTGTGTTTGAGGTTAAGATTGGACAGTTGTAATATTTAAGTTATAGTATTAATGTGTTTGGTAAATATTAATTGTTATAATTTATAAGGTATATTGATATAATTTTTTACTTGTAAAATAAAAAAATTATTATTTAATAATTTTATTAAATTATTATTTAAAATTTATATTTATTATATATTATTAATTATTATTTCATTACTATAATTTTTTTCATCATAACTGTATTTTAAAATTTACATTATATCAATTTTAAATAGAAAAATATTCTATTTACTTGCAGTGATCCCATGCAATTTATTTCAACTTTTGTGGCGATAAAATTTCCACTGCTAATTAGGAAAGCCCTGGAAGGTATCCGCGTGGCAGAAGTGGAACTGCTTTCCAGGCACAACTGCTGGTGCAACTTGCTCTGACTCTGACCTCCAGAAATATCTTCATCCCTCAAAAGATAATGTAATAAACTAAAGCTGTAAGCTGATAATATGCCTTGCTTGTCCATGTTACATTGAACACTGATGTTGGCCAGGGCACTTGGCGTGCACATGCATTTTGAGAGTTTGGATTCGATCGATCTGGTTGGCTCCAGTTGATACAAATTAAATTCATGGGCTTCAAGGCATACATGAGCTAAGCTCACATGGAAGCCAATTATGGCAAGCGATATAAGCCAGGGTTCATTCCATGATGTCCATTTATATTCTTTAAGGACATTATCTTTATGTATGGGGCTTCTCTGACCTCTTTTATTTAATTTCTAGTAAAATATTTCTGACCTTTAAATTTCGAAACCTTTTGATACTTGATGATTTTGACCTCACAAATAGAAGCATAGAATAACAGTATCAAGAAAAGATTTATTTGAAAGGTTTGTATAGGGTTGATTTGCTCACAGACGAGAGCCACCGACCACGTCCCATTCTTATGCCTTTTCCGGAAAGCTATTCTTCTCTTCTTTAGGTGGCACCGTCAATCCATTAAGATTTCCATAAAATTTAAAGTTCTAGAAATAACATTAAATGTTATTTTCAGCATCTATGGAAGTGAATGCAACAGCTTATTAAATGACTGTTTTTAGTAGATTTTGAGTGTGTGAGTGAAAGTCACAAAATTAAATTAAGAAAAATGAATTTATTTTTGTTGGGATATAGGATGCTTTGCTTGCTCTGGGTGAACTTTTTATTTATTTATTTATAAATTTTAAGAAGTGAAGGTAGAGTGAGAGGATGATGGATAAAGTGAGAGGTTTTAATCCCGACTTGGAGAGCTTGTCGAGTCGCCTTAGACCTACAAAATAATAAAAAAAGAGGTTAGATGTGGAGTCGAGGGTGGCTGACGACCACACTCCGACACTCAAGTTAGAATTGAGTTATCTCAGGTTAGAGAGCTTGCAAACTCTCAATAATGGAGGTTGGAGGTAGAAGAAACCTTAACCCTTGTGGTGTGTGTTTCGCCTCTTTTGATAAAAATAAAACACGGGTATTTTATAAGGTGTACCCTGGCTGCTGTACCACCTGACGTTATTTTATTGGCGTTCTTTATTGTTACATAAGAGATATTCTTATCTTTCTCACGTGTGACTGTTTCGGTGTTTCAAAATATGCTTGGAGAGCAAGTATGAGGCGCATATACATGTTAGGCGTAGAGAGATGGTCCCGCGTACCTTTGCTAAAGCTGTTGAGAATTTGTAGACTTGGCAGGAGAGGACAGGTGGTCCCAACTGTCCTAATAACAACCTTTTGGCCTGTTTGCAGGCGTGACAGGTCGTTGTTTCCTTTTTTTCAGCACAATATTCCCTCGTTGATTTCTTATTTTTTACTAAAGAATCAGCCAATCATTTTTGAGATAATGCCTCCTTCATCTCCTGACATTTTTTTAAATATATTTTTGAGCTTTTTACCCTTACTCGGCGTATTTCGGGTACCTCACAGAACTACTGGGGTACTCGGTGTAAGCCAGCATTCTTGTGATGACTCCAGCTACAAAACTCCATATCGACACCTGACATTTTTATTTAGTCTTCTACTTCTCCCCCAAACAATGACCTCATTATATATATATATTTTTTCCCATCGAATTTTCATTGCTTGACTTGTTAGTAACATCTTCATTAGTTTTATCCATTTATATTGATGAATTTACATCTACTCTTACTATATATCTTAGTGGTGACTAGTCGAATAGGTGGTAAAATCTCTTTGGATGTGGTACAAGTGATTTGAGATTCAAACCTCGTACTCCTACTTATATTGGAAGAGATTTATTTTTATTATGTAATATAAGAAAAGAGTAGGTATACATGCACTCTAATTAAAAATATTACGAATAAACATCCTTATTTTAATAAAATTATTTATTGCAAAAGTATAAATAAGCTTTCTTCAAATACATAATCTCCAATTCACATGCTTCTTTTACATTTATATTTCTATACTTATCTCAATTGACAAGTCCCTATTCGAAATCTGTCATATATTAGATGTTGTTTTTCATCGTAATTGTTATAATTTCACATTATATGTCAATAAATTTCAAATCATATATATACCATATCATTTGAGATACAAACTATAAATCCCAAACCAAATACATATTTGTAGCATTGCTCTATACAGCATCAATGTTAAATGCTTTCTTACAGGAGTTTATTCATCAATTATTAACGTTTCAACGGTGTGACACTTATGTTCTAATACAATTTCCTAGATGATGATTTTTCTCTTCAGGCTGAAGGGGATACTTTCAAATATTTAAAAGAAATGACCTCTCCATTGATGCACACA
The DNA here is from genome assembly GCA_018350135.1 of Citrus trifoliata. Lineage (NCBI taxonomy): Eukaryota > Viridiplantae > Streptophyta > Magnoliopsida > Sapindales > Rutaceae > Citrus > Citrus trifoliata. Next base: position 8,530,531 of record CM031385.1, read on the forward strand.
GAACTTGAACCTCTTATCATTCATTAAAAAAGAAAAGTAATTTACCATTAACCAAATGGATAGCTTCCCAAATAAATATCAAAATTTGTGGACATTGAAGGGTCGACGGTGAACGCGCGTGCTTATAAGAATTTTTTGGCGTTCGGTTGATTAGCTAGCTTCTGCTGTCAGTCATGTCTTCTATTATAGTTCCAAAAACTGTGTTTTTGGAAGAATTGGTTCACCGTCGAGTTCTGAACAATATGGATTAACTATATATTGCCTTATATAACATGTCGAATAACGGACTTATTTCAAAACAATAAAGCTACAGTTTTCAATTAATATCTCAAAATTTTCATTAATTTACTAGTAAATTTTTGAAAATTTTAAAATTATTTATTAATTAGGAAGTGTATAGTAATATTACTCATTTATAAAAGTGAAGATTATACGTATAAGAATTCTTGAATTCTTTGTGAATGAAACTGCGAACGTTCCTTGATTCATCTTGCAGACAATACAAGGGACAATACGTACTACTTACAAGTTTGTGCGTAAATTAATAGTAATAAGGAAAGCTACCAGTGCGGTAATTACTTCCTGAATATTGATCTTGTTTACTAATAATTAAATAACACATTACTAGCCATTTGAGTATGATTATGGCTTGTAACGGTTGGTGAAGATACTGCTTGATTTCCTTTGATTTTTTCATGTGCAGAATTGCAGAGTAATTAAAATGACTCCTTGATGGAGAATCCATTAGCCACGGCAGCAAAAAGGTCATGGACTTATATACAATGAAAATAAGAAAGCTGCATGTCATCTATCATAATTCAGAAGTGGTGTATATGTTTGTAATTCGTGCCACCATTTTAGTTTTTAGATTCGCCTCTGTAACTTGCATTGCATATCTATTTACATACCTCGAATTTTCAGTTGTCCATTGTTTCACGAAATGCATTAATATGTAGTTGCTCGCTAGTTTGAGCCCTTCGCACGACGGTACATAAATCAAACGAGGTGTGTCTTCATCGAGGAGGAAGAAAAGGTTTAGCATGAAAGAGAAGAAGCTGTCAGCTTAGCCAAGGAGACTGCCCGGCAACCAAACAAAAGGCTTCAAAGCTTGAAACCTAATTATATTGCAAGCCGCAGGCAAGTCATCCTTGGCTAACAAAAATTACTCTTATCTTCATGCAAGACCCCTCTTCCTTATTAGATTATTCATGCTTCATTTAGCACAATGCAATTGCTTTTATATAGTTTTGAGAGATCTTACTTAGCTTGGAGAAGAAGAGAAGGCCTAGCATGAGAGACAAGAGACTGTCAAGTTAGCCAAGGTGCTGCCTGGTAACCCATCAATGGCTTCATTTAAAAAACTAATTAATCAATATGATTAATCTGAAACCGCTTAATTGGAAGAATCAGGCAAGTCATCCTTGGCTACCAAACTAGACTCTCATTTTCATGCTAGGCCTCTCTCCCTCTATCTATGATATCCTATTCATTCACCAATATGGGAATTGTGGCATGGTTTTGTTGTGTTTTCAAGTGTCTATTTATAGGCGCCAACGAAAGGCTTGTTATGTTCTTGTTAGGTTCGGTCCATTGGTACCCAATTTAGCTAGTGATATATCATCTTATCAAATTGCCACATCGACAAATTTCTCTTTCCTTATTCATTTTCCTCACATTTTTCTTCCACTTATCGAGTTCACCACCATATTGCGTTGCCTGGCATTATATAGTTGGGATATATTCTCTTGAGTGACCCTATGCATTTTATTTCATTTAATTTATTTCCATTTTTGGAAAGTTTCCCACTAGCAAGCAATTGCCTGGGAATGGTTCAATTAATTAGCGAGGTGGCAGGGTAAGTGGGAAGAGCTCTCGGATTCGATCCCCACTAAACACACTATTTGGGAGGGGTAAAGAGTCTTAACTGTGACTACACTCTGAATTCAAATTAGTTTGGACGCAATGCAATCTCTGAAAATCGAGTGGTTTAAAAAAAAAAAAAAATTAGCGAGGTGGCATATTACTGGATGATAACCTTTAATTATACCCTCTGTGTATAAGGCTGCTGTAAGATGATATATTATATATATGCCTTGCGGCTGGTTGCATTGATTCTTGGTATGTGCATGCATCTATAAAGGTTTGGTTATTAATTATCACCAGTCTGAAACACGAAAGCCGGAGAGCTATTCATGTCATTACTTCTTTTCCGTTTTTAGTAAATTCTTTGACCTTTCTAGATTCTTTTGACATTATATGATTTTGACATCCCATGGAATGGAAGGAAAGACGATTAATATGAAAAAAAAAATGTTGCAAATGGGAGATGATGGCACTGAAGGCTGTCATTTGCTCAGATAACTAAAACCAATTAATCCCCATCTTCTTCTATTTTTATAGAGAAAACAGCCAAAATCCCCCTGATTTTTAACATAATCCTACCATTTTAAAGACTACCATAACTTCCACATTGTTAAAACATTAATGGTTAATTAGACTCACTTTTTGAAGATGATAATATTCGGCTAGCTTCCATGATGAACCTGCTCTTTGTTGCTAAAAAGGTGGGTTTCTTTTAGTATCTCTCTTTTAATATTATTTGTTATATTATGTTTAGAAGCTAACTAAGATAGTATTTTTTTTATCTGAAATTTGAATAAATTTAAATTTTGCTGAAATTTGAATAAGTGTGAATATAATATCTAAATGATATGTTTGTTTTTTTAAACGTCTAAATATAAATGTTAAGTTGTTTGTTTTATGAAAACAAATGTCTTAAATTTGATATTTTGACATTTATGTTCTCTGTAGGTGGTATATATAATAATTTTTGCATTTTTGTCTGTTTGTAAGAAATGAGATGAAGAAAATCAAGAAATTTAGATTTATTTATGTTTCCTTTCAAAAGAATAGATTTTATATTTTGTAATAATTTTTATGTATTCGTCATCAATAATAACAATTCTTTTATTTTCATAATGATTTTAATTATTATTGTAATTCTATAAGAATTTGTTTGATTTATTGTAATCCATATTGTGAAATTACTTTCATTTCTTTCATATTCGGTAATGAAAATATTTGTCTCCAAATGCAACAACTTGCGACTAAACCAATTTTGTTGTAAATTACGATATTAAGCAACAAACAATTTTTTATTGCATGATGATAACCAATTCAATTCCCTTGTCATTTTCAAACTTATTGGCAACGTTTTTTTTAAACAATCTGAGACAAAATAAATAGTTGTAATATGCGTCATTTAGCAAATGAATTTTTGAACATTTTCAAGCTTCTTTTGCAATGGTTTTTAAACTAAATAAATCATTGTTATACGACCTATTTGGCAATGAAATTTTTGCTAGATAATTTCGTTGCAAAATATTTTCTAAGATGGACATTTAGCCCCTGAGTTTAAAAAAAAAAAATTTATTTTGTGGAAAAATGCATTTTGCAATGATATTCTTTATTCTATGACGAAATGATTTTGTCGTAGAATATAATTATTTCTTTCAGTAAATACAAATGATTGAGATATACATAATGTTGAATAAAATTTATTTACGAAACATGTATATATCTTTTTTATTGTGTATATATAATGATTGATAGGTAAAACAAATATTTTATATTAGTAAATTTTTTATTTTGTCATCTCAATATGATTGGCAATAATAATAATCTCTTTTTTATTTACTAATTAATAAGGATAATTATTTATTCTTATACTATGTATAAGGATATTATGGAATTATATTAAGTATAAAACTGATTTTAGAATTAGATTTTGAAAAGTAACTCCTTCTTTATTTTTTAAAATTTACTGTAAGATATGATGATTTTTTAAAAAAATTATCAAATATCAAAATTAACTTTCAAATATCTTAAAAGCAATTCCAAATGGACCGTCAGCCACATTTTGTAGCCTTAATGTTTGGCATTTGGTTGCCATTTAAGAGCCAATGAAGGATTTTGAAAAAATTCGTAGTAAATCTTGGCGAAGGTTGAGTTTGAAGTTAATTTGCTATGTTGAGCGTTGGTTTCTGAAGGGGGCATTTTTGACATCTCCATTCCTTGATCAATTTCGATCCAAGCGTCATGTATGTTGACAATGGTATTTGTTGATGTTTGGATGGTATTCGTAGTTTAGTTTGTTGTGTTGATGTTAGAGTTAGACTATTTTGTCCCCCTTCTCTTAGATGTTTATTTATTTTTATTTTTTAATGCATTTATAATTTTCCAATAATTTTTTTATGATCTGTAAATATATTGTCCCTCGAAATTGACAAAAAATTAAAACAAGAAGAGTTGAGATCTTGTGATTATGTAATTATTTTTATCAATAGAAATTTGTGTTTCCATTGTATAATGGATATGGTACCTGCTAGGGAAAATATCCCACATTAACTGAGTATTGAACTTGGGTTAAGTTTAAGTATATAAAATCTTGACACTCTTAACTCTTAAGCTAACTTTTGGATTAAGTTAGGATTATAGATTTCTATATGATATCGGAGTCAAACTTATATGCTGAGTGAGTTCATACTACCTTATTATGTGATCGAAGTATTAGGAAAAATATCCTATATCAACTAAGTATTGAACTTTGATTAAGTATAAAAGACCTAAGGAACCCTCAACTCCTAATCTAGCTTTTAGGTTGAGTTAGGATCGTTGGTCTATAGACTTTTGGAATGCGTTAAGCCTTAGACTTCTATAGGAAGTGCTTCAACATAAATTAGAAATTAAAGGATTTTTGTTTTTGCCAATACGAATGATAATGCCAATATCTTTTTAGAATATTTGCATCCTTGACTATAAAAAAACATCTTTAATTCTTAGGAGAAAGGTACCTACGGGATGTTTACTAACTAGCAATTGTAGGAGAATTAAGAAACGAGAATAAATAATGACTTTACTTGCTTAAATGAGAGGGAGAACTAAAATTAAAGCGGCAAGCTCCATCTAAAATTAGAAATAATTATGAGAGTTCTCATTCCTTGGACTGACCATACTACCTTCCTCAATGTTTAAAATTCTCATTTCCTCCTTCTTTATGTATTTGAAAAAAAAATATCAATGTTCCTGCCATTCGTCATTGTCACAACTGATTACTGTTGTCATTGCACTTTTGCTACGGTTTGCTACTATTGCTACTGCTACTACTACTACTTGCTGCTGTTGTTGCCGTTGTCAATCGTTGATGATGATGATGATTATTATTATTATGGACATTTTTATTATTGCTAAAAATAAATTTTTCTAATAATAAATTTTTTTATAATAATCACAATTATTTTAGCAACTAATAACAATGATATTAATTAAGGGTATTTTAGTAATTTATAATAATCCATTCCGATTTTAAGATAAAGTTAACACACAATGATAATGTAGCTTATTCTAATTTTGGTTGCTATAGATCAAGATAACATATTATTGTTATTTTGATGAGAAGAATTAGGATGTGATTATTTGCGCTATAGAAACTACTATGAATACTCTTATTTTAATAAATAATTTATTGCAAAAAAACACCCATAATGTGAATTACTATTTAGGACTACTTATTATGAGCTAATATAGAAAAATTCTATGATGTCATAATTAAAATCACGACATCAATGCCGTAATTATTGTTTACAGTTAGATAAAATCAATGACACATGATAATTATAATATAATAATTATTATATTATGCTAATTGAATGATTCTTAATCCAAGGAGGTGTTATCTCTTCTTTTCTTCTGTGGTTTCTCAGCCACTTTATTGTACAGTTCTCTCATCTCGAGTTCATTCTCGTCATCTTCCAAAGAACACTATTTCTTATTTCTTCCTTGTTAAAAAGATCTGGTATAGTCACAATATTTAGTGAGAGAGGGTTGTGAGTGTTGTACAAGGGCTGCATGTTGTAGACTTCCCCCAATGCTTATCTTGCATGTAGGTATCCATTCCACATTACATGATGGTCGTCTCTAGTGTGATCATGATCTACAACTCGAACTAGAGATGGTTTGTCTTGTCCCCAAATATCTTTTAACTTTACTATGACTATAGCAATTTGAGATATTTGATACCCATTTATTAGCTTCAATGTGAGGGGATCTTCATAGATTGGAGCAAAAAGTCTATCAAACCACCTTCCATAGTTGTACCTTTGGCTTTTTTGGATGACATGAGGTTGGAATAGCATAGCCATGGGATACATGTTGAGGAGTAACAAGAATAAATAATATGCTCATGGCATAGCATCACAAATCACATAATGTCTTCAATTTGTATCTTCATCAATAACATGATGGAAGAATAGAATAGGTTGAAAGACAAACTCATAGATTTGGTCTATGTTTGGTTGTGGATTGAAAAGTTGAAAGTATAAGAACTTTTCTCCAACTTTCTTTGCTGTATAAAGATGAATGATGTCGATCAATGCCCAAACTCTCCATTTTATATTGCTATAGCTTGCTGGGTAGGTCAAATGGTTTGTGACTTTGTCAAAGATTAACTCTTTGACTTCTGCAAGGAGATTTTCAATTATTTCAGAAGGGCTGTAAGAAAATTATTTTTCCAATCATGCTAATGGCAACCTTCCGCTGGATTCTGGAGGATGTGACTTTACTGAAGCTGGTAATTGATACCACTTCAAAGGTTTCTTTAAAGACTTGGTACACCATGTTTGAGAGATTGTCATGGCTGGTTTTGAGAGGAAATCTGCAACTGTTTTGGATTCTTCTTTGATGTGTTTTACCTCGAACTTGAATTTCGAGAGAAATTCAGACCATCGTGTTAGTTGAGGATCTGAAGTTTCTCTTTTTTTTTTCTTCTGAGTAATCCTTGGAGATATTTGTAATATGTTTCAATCACAAAAGGAGTAAGTGAGAGAAAGAATTAGAACTTCTTGATTTCTTTGATTATTGCTAGCACTTCTTTCTTTGATTACTGTCCTGATTTATAGCCACAGACTCTCTTATTTCCATTGGATTCTTCAATCAATATTACACTCCAATAATGATCATTACAGTGCTGTGCACAAATCCTTTATGATGGAATGTGCAATGAGGCTAATGAAGTCTGTTCCAAGCAGTAAATCTTCTACCAAAGAGTTATAAACAAAGAAACTATGCCTTTTACTAAATGGTAAAGTTCAATAGTTTTAGTGTACTTATGACTATAGAATTGATCACCACTTGCTGCTGCAAAATTGACTTATGTTGGTACATGATATGATTTGGGTAAGCAGCTTCCATGAATAATTGAAGAAACGACACCAATATCAATTAAGGCAATGAGAGCGAGCTGCTTGTTATCTGATAACTGGAGGATGACTTTGACAAATGGTTTGAATGCTGGTGTTGACTGCATTGTTAAATCAATAGGTTGTTCTTTAGAAATATTTAGAACATTTGTTCAATTATGATCACACTAGAGACAACCATCATGCAATATGGAATGGATGCCTAAATGCAAGACAAGCATTAGGGGAAGTCTACAATATGCAGCCCTTGTACAACACGCACAACCCTTTCTTACCAAATACTCTGACTACACCAGATCTTTTTTACAAGGAAGAAATAAGAATTGGTGTACTTTGGGACGATGACAAGCATGAACTCGAGATAAGTGAATCGTACCATGAGTGGCTTAGAAGCCACAGAGGAGAAGAAGAGATAACACCTCCTTAGATTCCACTACCACAAAAAAAGGACCTAGCATGATGGGCACAACCTGGAGAAGAGTGGCCGAACATGGATCTGCCTTAGTTAGAAATAATGGATAAAGTCGAGCTCATAGAGCAACAGCTCGCACGGTGGGAGGAAGAACGTTTGCACTGAGGAAGTAACACTAGTTGAGTGGAAATGAAGTGGACCCTACCAACGGAAGTAATGGTGGATTGACTACTGAATAAATGGCAAGTGTATGGTGTCACATGTATAAAGTTGTAAAGTAGATTCCTTAGAGATAATGATTTGCTCTGTGATGAAATGCAAAATAATGGTGAGTCATAAAGTAGATTCTATAGAGATAATATATAATTATGTAAATAGTAAAAAGAGATTCCTTTGGTGCCTATAAAAGGGACTCCTTGGTAGTGTATTGGATTATTGAATCTTGGAGTCTTGCAATATAAAGTTGTAGTAAGAATACTTGGGTGAAATCTTGTATTCTCTCTTCTAGTAATAAAACCATCATTTAAGATGAACCATGCCACATCAGACAGCTTCTCATCCAGGAATGCCTTATAATAAGGAACTGTGTAGACAATATATCCAGACACTCTTGGACCTTAAACTCATTAGGCCCTTTAAATCTCATTGGGTCAGCCCAACATTTTATATAAACAAACATTCAGAACAGGTATATGGAAAAAAAAGAATGACGATCAACTACATAAAACTGAATGATTACTTACAAGACATTAGATATTATATACTTAGAAGAACTCATTTTTTAAAAAAATAACATCTATTAAAGTTTATTCAAAGTTCGATATGAAGTTAGGATTTTGGCAGATTGGAATTAAAGATGAGGACAAGCATAAGAAAACATTTGTAGTGCCACATGGACACTATGAAGGGAACATGATGCCATTTGGTTTGAAAAATGCTCCATCAGAATTCCAATACAGGATGGATGAAGTGTACAAGCCTATATAAGCATTTTGCTAGTATACATTGATGATACTTTGATTTTTAGCAACAGTGCAGAAGAACATGTTCAGCATTTCTTCACATTCAAAGAATTGACTTACAGACATGGCTTGACATTATTTGAATCCAAAATGAAGATTGGACTTGACGAGATAGATTTTTTGGGACTTCACATTAAAGATAGGTACATCATCCCATAGCCACAGATCATAGAAAAAATATCTCAGTTTTTAGACTAGCTGTCATGCAGAAAGCTGATCTAATAATTTTTAGATATAATTAACTATGCAGTTGAACATATCCAAAATCTCTTAAAACTGACAAGTTAGATCTCGAGACATCTAAAGAAAAAATCTTCACTGTGGTCAGCAGAAGCGATAAATGCAATAAAAGAACTAAAACAAAATTGCCAGTCACTTCACCATTAAAGATTCTTACAATGGACACCTCATCCTACAAATAGATTATAGTGATCATTATTGGGGTGCAATACTGATTGAAGAATCCAATGGAAGTAGGAGAGTCTATGGCTATAAATCAAGACAGTTGAGTGAAGCTTAACATTCTACCTATTCTCATAGAAAGAAGTGCTAACAGTAATCAAGAAATCAAGAAGTTTTAATTCTTTCTCTCTTTTACTCCTTTTGTGATTAAAACATATTACAAATATTTCCAAAGATTACTCAGAAGAAAAGAATGAGAAATTTCAGATCCTCAACTAGCACGATGGTCTGAGTTTCTCTCGAGATTTAAGTTCGAGGTAAAACACATCAAAGGAGAATCCAACATAGTTGCAGATTTCCTCTCAAGACCAGCCATGACAATCTCTCAAATATGGTGCAGTAAGTCTTTAAAGAAACCTTTGAAGTTGTATCAATTACCAGCTTCAATAAAGTCACATCCACCAGAATCCAGCAGAAGGTTGCCACCAACATGATTTGAAAAATAATTTTCTTACATCGCTTTTGAAATAATTGAAAATCTCCCTGCAGAACTCAAATAGTTAATCTTTGACAAAGTCACAAACCATTTGACCTACCCGGCAAGCTCTGGCGATATAAAATGGAGAGTTTGGGCACTGATCGACAACACTCATCTTCATCTAGCAAATAAAGTTGGAGAAAAGTTCTTATACATTCAGCTTTTCAATCCACAACCAAAAATAGAAAAAAATCATGAGTTTGTCTTCCAACCTACTTTATTCTTCCATTATGTTATTGATGAAGAAAATAATTAGGGACATTATGTGATTTGTGATGCTATGCCACGAGCAGATTATTCCTTATGGTTACTCCTCAACATGTATCTCATGGCTATTCTATTCCAACCTCATGTCTCCCACAAAAGCCAAAGGTAGAACTATGAAAGGTGGTTCGATAAACTGATTAATGGGTATTAAATATCTCAAACTATTATAGTCATAGTAAAGTTAAGACATATTTAGGGACAAGACAAATCGCCTCTAGTTTGAGTTGTAGATCATGATCACACTAGAGACAACAATCATGCAATGTGGAATAGATGCCTACAGGCAAGACAAGTATTGAGGGAAGTTTATAATATACAGTCATTGTATAACACTCACAACCCTTTCTCACCAAATACTATGACTACATCAGATCTTTTTTACAAGGAAGAAATAAGAAATTGTGTACTTTGGGAAGATGACAAGCATGAACTCGAGATGAGATAATTGTACCATGAGTGGCTTAGAAACCACAAAAGAGAAGAAGAGATAACACCTCCTTAGATTCCAGCATTAGTAGAAGAAGACCCAGTATGGTGGGCACAACTTGGAGAAGAGTGGTCGAACATGGATCTGCCTCAGCAAGAAATAATAGATGAAGATGAGCTCATAGAGCAACAACTCGCACGATGGGAAGAAGAACGTTTTGCACCGCGCATGGTCAATAGAAGGAAGCAGCACTAGCTGAGTGGAAGCGAAGTGGACCTTGCCAGTGGAAGCAATGGTGAATTGACCAACGAATAAGTGACAAGTGTGTGCTGTCACACGTATAAAGTTGTAAAGCAGATTCCTTAGAGATAAGGATGTGTTGTGTGATGTAATGTAAAGTAGTGGTGAGTCATAAAATAGATTCTCTAGAGATAAGATATAATGATGTAAATAGGAAAAGGAGATTCCCTTGGTGCCTATAAAACATACTCCCTGGTAGTGTGTTAGATTATCGAGTCTTGAAATTTTATAATATAGAGTTGTAGTAAGAATACTTGAGTGAAATCTTGTGTTCTCTCTTCTAGTAATATAATAAAAAGTTTTATATTTTTTTAAAAAAATAGGTTACAAACTGGTTACATTTTTTACCAGTTAAAATTTAAAAAATATTATATTTTTTCAAAATTATTTTAATTGATTTATTTTAAAATCACCCATTCACGTTAATTAGGGATTACGAGAGGGAAAGAGCAGCCGAGTATTTCTCCATTGTCAACTTGACGTTGTCATTGTACCGCCATTCTATTCCATCAGGTGTTGGGGGAGGGGTAGAGACTGTTGCCCAGTGACCAAGTCGAAGAGTCTGAAGTTCGTTAAATTCTGAAACACATAATCCTTGCAAATTGAAAGGGGTGAAGGCTGTCTGTGCATTTTGCTTTTTTGTTTTTCAGAATCCACCGCAAGCTAGAACACCAACCAAGGTAGCCAATTCTCTGTATTGGTTTTGTCTTTTAATATTGATTTTTGGGAATTCCTTTTTTCACATTAATTTGCTTTTGATTTTTTTATATCTACTTGATTTTCTTTCATTCATTTTTTTTATTCTTTGGTTTTCTTCATCAAAATTTATTGTTTTCACAAGTTATCTTTATTATTTCCTACTAATTAATTTTGTGGTAAATAATCTATTTGTTGGACCTCAAGACTAAGCAAGTTAATTTAAGTTGATTAGATGTCTATTAAAATAGTTTTTTTTGGTTTGTTGCAAGCAATTCTAATTGTACAGTACTAAATGAACTTCAACATGATTAGATCTTGATACATGTAAGGGATAACAATCGTACATGCTATTAACCCAAGAAAAATATGTAAATCCTCAGTAAGGTGCAAATTTTCTCTCATATGTTTTTTATTTTGTAATTAATTTCATAAAGAATTGATTGTTAAGATTCAATTTCATCATTGTAGGTGGTCAATGCAGTCATAGTTTCATTTTTTACAAACCCACTTAGACAATTTCTTTGTTCATGGTTCTATATTTATTTATTTATTTTTGAGTGATTTGCCGATATGTTAAATTTGTGTTTGGATCCTACACATTGGTAATTAATGTTGATGTTTTGATGGAATTTTTCTAAGTAGAGTCTTCAAGTTATTTGTTGAAATGTTAGACAAAAACAAGAAGTTTTGTATATGTTCTATTATTCAAATATGAGATATGAAAATAATGCAATCCAAACACTATCCTTGCTTTGCAGCTTTTGTCAATGTTATGTTTCAAAGTTATTTTATGACCTGATTTTTTCATAATTATGTGTAGATTTATAATTGATGCAGGTTGAGCAACTTGGACTAAGAAATAGAATTGGGGAAAAATGTTGCCTATCAACAAGAACTTGACGATCAAATAAGATAAATTAGAATTAGTTTTTCATAATCTTGATTTTATGTCATAGTTGTCAAACTTTTATATATGTATATTTTATTTTATTTAATTTTTTAACATAATTTCCGTGCTTTAGCATTAGGTTGAACAAGAAGTGAGCAAATATTGTATTGACCTTTCTATAGATCTAATTGTAAGTCTAAGTCTTAGAACTTGGCGATTTTCTATGTTGGCTGCATTTGCTTTATTACTATGAAATTGCTTTTTGTCTTTATATCATTTAAAGGTTTGAAAGAAGTGAATGCAATTGAGAAAATAACATCATTATTTTTATTATATTTTACTCCTTAACAGGTGCAACAAATATATGCAACCAAAATTGTGTTATAAACTAATCAGCAAATCTTTATTTTCTTGTTATTAATTTTTAATTGAATGTTGTATCGGTTCTTGTAAATTAATGGTGAAGTGAAAAAGCTAATTTTTTTCTCTGATTTTCTTAATTTTTCAAAAATTAGTTTTATTATATTCTATTTTATTAACAACCAACACTAGTTTGAATTACTCAAATATAAATTTAAAATAAGAAATGATCTTAATTCGTATATAAAAAAGAATTTATTGATTACTGTTGACCCTCAAAACAAAATAAAGGAAGAAATTATAAATATGTACAATGATACCATTTGAGCGATCTCTATTTCTATTTAAAGTTTTAGTGGCATCTAGGCTATGATTAATTGCGTCTGTACTTCAAATATTGTATGAATTATTATTTTTGAAGGAGAATGAAAACGTGAGCCAATAAAATGAATTTTAAGAAAAAATTGGTATTTCATTGAGTATTTGTAAGTCTTCTTACATTAAACATTATGTGTTTGATTGTTGGTAAATTTATGAATATTTAATAAAGTCAAGTATAATAATGTGACAGTGCACTAATTAATTGGATGTATACAATAACCCTTTGAAATTGAGCATAGGTTTGGTGATATGATTTGCTGATATAATGAAATAGTAAGATCTATGTTTGTCTTATTGTTTTATTTTTTTCCATTGGTTTGTAATGAGGGTGTTTTCATTTCTATTGTTCATATTAACAGGCTCTTGCATGGTGACCAATGAAGGATTTAATAGGCTGGTGATCAATTACTTTGACATCTGCAAGTGCCAATCAGTATATTCAAATTTTGTTGACTGATTTTGATACTGTTATGATTATGGTGAATGATTTGGTCTTTTCTTTTTTGTTCAATATCATAATTTTGCTTCTATATTTTAATAAAAATTAGTAACAATATCTAGTTGGATTTATTTTTTCCAAGGAAATTATATTGTTTATACCATGAAAGTGGCTTAATTCTATGTAAAATGTGCGCAAGGAAAATTATACTATTATTCTATCTTCAAATTAAGTTTGGTCTTAATTCTGTATGGTTACTGACTCATTATGGTAAACCCTCTAAGCATTAGAGAAACCATTTAACTTTCGGCTAACTACTAAATTTACCTTTGTAATTTAGCTAAACAAATAAAATTATTCAAAAGCTCTCTTTCTCATAGGGAAATTTAAAAAATATTTTAATTTTTTTATCCTAAATGATGGGATATGTTTTGACATATTGGACTGTAACGACCTGCCCCGACCTCTACAGGACGAATCTTACTGATAGATCCTTAAAAAAAAAAAAAATAATCCTTTACAAGCCATTAAAAAAAAAATCATATCCTTGAAAAAAAATACAACTGCAACGGAAGAATCAATTTATGCCAAACCATCTAATTCCTCTATTCAAGTCCTTCTCGATTCTCATCGCGAATCACTCTTGATTTACGGAAACTGAATCACAATAAACTATAATGAGTACGAAACTCAGTAAGTAAACCAGTTTTGCATATACCAAAATACATACATACATAATACAGTGCACATGAATGACGTGCCATGGTATTCGAAAACATCGTAAAACAAATCATCGAAATCTCATTCTGTCTTTCTGAAACTTTCACTTTCTCTTTCAAACCACTTACTTGAGCTACCTTCATTCGATTACTACTTAGTAGGACACTCTCTTAACTTTCATAACTTTCATACTCTTTGGGCTTCTCGCCAATGCGTCCTTCGCCCACTTATCTCATAACTATATCTAGAGTATCCTCCACTAAGCCAGTAACGAATTCAAGCATCCAAGCTAAAACTGTAAAACAATCTTTTTTTCTTTCTTTAAATTCTGTTTGGCGGAAATCAACTTTCTCATTTTCTAAAAAACATAATACATTTTCATGCTCATGCCAATGAAATATTCACACATACGTATGCCCATGTCCATAAATACACATAACAACACATCATATCAACACATCACATAAACACATGGGCAGAACATATAAATCAATATCCGTACGTATATCAAAATAGACTTTTCAAGCATGTCAAACATATATATTGTTTATTGTGATTCGTTTGGAAATCTAGTTTACTTACCTCCTGGTATCCTCGAGTAACAAATACGCATCGATATCATCGGCCTAAAAATCAATAAAAATACTCTCATAAGAATAAAATTAAACCATAATTATAATCTCCAATATTCTCAAATTCCTCAATATAATAAATAATCACATTCCATACTTAACCTCAAATAATCTTAATGAAAATCAGAAACCATCAAAATACTCATAATTCTTGAAATTACGAAATTACCCCCAAATATCAAAATTACCAAAATACCCCCAACATCATTATTTACCAAATTATCCTCAAACTTCATTATTTACCAAATTCTCCTCATAATCGTCAATTACCAAACTGTCCTCAATTCAGATTACATCAATTAACCACATTGTCCGAATTTACGAAATTACCCTCGGGACGTAAATTACCAAAATGTCCTTAACTTAAATTACCGAATTACCATCGTAATCTCAAATTATCTCACTGTCCTAACTTAAAATTACCAATTTGTCCATTGATTCCACAAATTACAAATTTACCCTCAAATTCCAAAATTACCAAAATGCCCTTGAATTCAATATTACCAAAATACCCTCATATCAAAATTATTAAATTAACCTCAAAATCATAAATTATCAACTTATCCTCAATTTCAGTAATTACTAAAATATCCACAAAATCTGAAATTACAAATTTGCCCTTGGACTGAGAAATTACCAAAATACCCTTGCCGGTTAACGGTCACCGAAATTCATCCGACAGCGACGGGAAGCTCAGAACTGAAAGTTCAAGCCACGCTGAGTCCAATGGTGGCGGTGGTGACCTCCTACGTGCGGCGATGGCTCCGGATCGAGCTCCCAAAGCCGTGAGTCCATCAATGGCCGATCAACGGCAAAACGACGTCTCCGGCGTCCATGGTTAGTCGGAAATGGCAGAGGGCAAAGTAATGAACAAAACCCAAGTGATGGCTTCGCCGGAAACCGGCGAAATCACGGCAAATAATGCCGGCGATTCCACGGAACTTCAAGGCTTCGATCGGTGACTTTTCGATCGTTTTCCGGCAGCAAGGATGGCATGGCTACGTAGCTCGTCTCTTAAGCTTCGAATCAGTACCAAGCTTGCCCGGAACGGTGGCCGAAAATGGGAGAACCGGCCGGTCAAAGTTGCGGGTCTGGGTCGGATCCGGGTCAAACTCGGGTCAACTCTAACTCTCTCTCTCTCCCATTCTCTCTCTCTCTCTCTCTCAATATATATGGGTGGACAAAAATGGGTGTGGGGTATTACATTGGACTATTTTGAATTTAATGATACTTTGTATTTAATTTATTCATTGTTTCATCTAACATTGCTTGAGTGATGATAGAGTTATACAATATGGCATAAACTAATTTTGTACAAACTAATGTAATCTAAATTTATTGGTTGAATAAAATTACAAAATAATAAAAAATAAATAATGTAGGCTAAGAGCTGTTTAGTCCAACCAAATGAATTATCTTGCATCAGTTTATAAAAAAACAAATTTATACAAGAGTTTGTATGATATAATATTTTCCCTAATCCATAATATATTTATGTTTTTTGCTATATATCCAAATTCCAAAAGTAACATAGAATGAATCATACCTATTGTAGTTAAATAAAAATAAAAATTAAGATGCAAACATCTATACATGCGTCAAAGACTCGGGTAAATTTTTGCCCAATTGACCTAATCTGAATTTTTTGATTTTTGACCCGAATTTAAAGGTCACAAGTCAGACTCGGTATATTTTGGACCCAATTAAATTCAGGTCAAGTTTCAGGTCCTACATGCCTTGACTCAACTCGGCCATAAAATTTATAAAAATTATGTTTATATATGTTTATTTTATGTTAATTATTTATATAATTATATGGTTAAGACCTTCAATAATTTTTATCTTTATTTTACTTTAAACAAGTTCCAAAGCTTCTAAATTTTAGTATATAGGGGAAGGCCATGTCCATTGTTTAAATTTAAATGAATTAAAAATTAAAAACATCTTTAGAAATAATTATGGTAGGGCTCAAGCTGTCAAATAACCAGGCTCCCTTCGAGCTTGGAACTTTTATTTCGGTGATTCAAACCATTGTCATCCCTATGAACATATTATTGATCTATTATGAACTCATTAGTTAAATTCAAACTCACTCAAAATGTGTTACTATTATTTAAATCTTAGACAATCTAAAATAGTAAAATATACAAAAAAATTTCAAAGACTTTTAAAAGAATGCCAATAGGAATACCAATAGTCTAACTCTCTAACCAATTTAACATTAGATTTGGGTCGGGTTAACCCCACTAACTAATGAAACAAAATTTCGATTAAGCGTGAAATGAAACAAAAAATATGTACTAGTAAATTGAAGGAAAATTGAGTAAATTAATGTTGGAGTAATAAATTGGTATTTAAAATTGAGAAAAAAAGCAAAAACTTAGAAAAATGTCATAAAACTTATAAATTAACATTAAGTGAAGTGCAACCAAAAATTTGTAAGCCTCACATAGGACTAGTAAATTAATGAAAAAAATGGTAAATTAATGTTAGAGTGGTAAATTGATCTTTAGAATTGTAAAAAAAAACTTAAAAAATGACATAAAACTTGTAAATTGACATTAAGTGTGAAATGCAATAAAAAATTTGTAAACCTCACATAGTACTAGTAAATTGAAGGAAATAAGGGTAAATTAATGTTGGAGTAGTAAAATGGTCTTTAAAGTTGCAAAAAAAAATTAGTAAAATGACATAAAACTTGTAAATTAACATTAAATGTGAAATGCAACAAAAATTTTGAAAACGTCATATAAGACTAGTAAATTGAAGAAAAAATGGTAAATTAATATTCGAGTGGTAAATTGGTGTTTACAATTGTAAAATAAAAAAAATTAGAAAAATGACATAAAACTTGTAAATTGACATTAAGTCTAAAATAAAATTAAAAATGTGTAAATCATACATAAAACTAATAAATTTATGGAAAAGAGAGTAAATTGATGTTGGAGTAGTAAATTACAAGAAGAAATTGTAAATAAAACAAAAGCTTAGAAAAATAACATAAAATATGTAAATTGACATTATGAAACGACCCGTCTCGCACCCCCAGGGCCAGTCTATCTAAACTCGTATAATCAAATCGATAATAATTATGATATCTAAGAATTCTGTCAAAACTTCGACAGAATCTCCCCTATAAATAAAACATCCCTAACTTGCAATTTACAAAACAATACTCCCAAAATAATTCAATATCCATCCATCCTTCATAACCAACTTCTCAAGTCAATATATCAAATATCACCCAAATCATTCTAATATTAAAATACAATGGTTATCCTTAATTACAAAATATAATAAATAAATACAATTCGCAATATCCCAAATATCAAAATATTAAATCTACGACTCTTAACAACATCACGTGGCCACAATTTTAAATTTAACTATCGTTGCTGGGTTGACTGATATACCTACAAATCTCCTATTGGGGGGGGGGGGGAATATAATAAAAACAGGGTGAGTATAAAACTCAGTGAGCTCAGTGAGTGGATAGTAGTTTTTGAAAAATAAATTTATTTAAAATGACTTAATCTTTCTTAAATCAATTTCATCAAATATATCATAAGAACTTATATAAACATATTCAATTCAAATCCACTGAAATAACTATATTACATAAATATGCATAAAATCAATGAAATCATAATATTTATAATATCAAATACTGAATACCAAAAACTATCACCAAACAAGTACCCAGGGGAATGATATCATCATATCCGGACCTCGACGGACAGGCAATCATGGAACCATCATGCCCCGGAGCTACAACGGATAGACGGAGAAATCTCATCTCATATCTCATGTATCTCAACATCTGTATCTCTGTAATCATCATACTGCATGCATAAGCCCCCAAAAGACAAAAGTGCCCAAACACACGGCCTAAAGCCTCTATGTGTGTTCAGACAGGCCCCAAAGGCCTCTATCTCATCTCATCCGTATCTCTGTATTCATCTCGTATTATCTGTATCTCTGTATCTGGAGGGGAAGGGTATTGTCCAATGATTTTCCAAACAACATTTAATACACATGTACATAAACATATAATCACATCTGAAATCTCATTTTCTTTTTATTCAACATATCTCAAATCCACTCAATTCTAATATCATGCATTTACTCAAAAACGATAATAAAATCATTAATCAAACTCATTTTTAATAACAATAAATATCAACACATAGATAAAAATTAATTTTCTAGAAAATCATTAAATCGAAGCATTAAATACTTATTTATCAAAACATACTGTACTGTATCATAAAATCAGCATATACTATGAAAATAGGTTTTGTATATTCCACTCACAGTGATGAAGTCCAAACTCGGTATCAACAACGTCCATGGGTTGATTCTTGTTCGCGAATCCTCCTAATGAAGGAAACGACATACTCATTCACCGTAAACTTAAAATACAACTAATTTTTACATAATAATTCTCGAAACAAATATCTATCAACAATAAACTATTCCCGCATGCACAAAATTACCAAAATACCCCTACATGCCAAATTGCCAAAATTACCAAAATGCCCCCAACATCATTATTTTACCAAATTATCCTAAGAATCCTCAATTACTAAATTGTCCTCAATTCGAATCACGAAATATAACCACAATATCAGAAATTACGAAATTACCCTCGGCACGTAAAATTACCAAAATGTCCTTAACGACTTAAATTACCGAATTACCCTCGAAATCTCAAATTACCTCACTGTCCTAACCTAAAATTACAAAATTATCCACTGATTCCATAAATTACAAATTCATCCTAAAGTTTTATGAATTTACTGAATTGCCCTTACCGGTCAACGGTGACCGGACTTCAGTCAATGACTACGGGAAGCTTAGGTCTGATAGTTCAAATCTCGGTGAGTCCAATGGTGTCGGCGGTGACCTCCCACACGCCGCGATGGCGGCGGATTGTGCTCCCAAAGTCGCGAGCTTTCCAAGTGGCCGATCGTCGACAATCCGGCCGTTTCAGTTGATGAGGTTGGTCGGAAAATAATGTTGGTGACGTGAGGAGTAGACTCCAGTTGGAGGTGTGCCCAAACTCTGGCGAAATCAACGACGATGGTGATGGATTTTTGCCGTGATTTTTCGAGCTTCAAACGGCGGTGTTCCAGTCATTTTCTGGCAAAGATGATAGCGGGGATATGACCGACGTCGCTCAAGCTTCAAATCGGTACCAAGCTTGACCGGTGAGGTGGCCGGAATTGTGAGATCCGTCCGGATCAAGGTCGTGGGTCGGGTCGAATTCGCGGGTCAAACCGGATCAATTCTCTTTCTCTCTCTCTCTCTCTCTCTCTCTCTCTCTTACGTGTCCCTCTCTCTTTCCTTTTTTGGAAACCAGCTTCCCACTTTCCATTTATAGAAACTCGCTTCTTTTTCTTTTTTTTTTGCACTTAAACTTAATAAAAATTAAGCTAATACCGAACCCGTGATCAAAATAAAATCTGACTACCTGAGCTTTTAATCGCACTCAATTTATCTCGATTTAATGTTGTGACAATTTTAAAATTAATATGAAGAGGAAAAATTAAATCATACACTTAATTACGAAAAATCAAAATGCATATGTTACACATTAAGTCTAAAATAAAACAAAAAATGTGTAAACCACACAGAAAATTAGTAAATTGATGGAAAATAGGGTAAATTAATGTTAAAGTAAACCACACATAAAACTAGTAAATTGACAGAAAATAGAGTAAATTAATTTTAGAGTAGTAAATTGCAAGAAGAAATTGTAAATCAAGTAAAAACTTATAAAAATGACATAAACTTATAAATTGACAGTAAGTTTAAAATAAAACAAAAAATGTGTAACCATACGTAAAACTAGTAAATTAATAGAAAATGAAGTAAATTAATGTTAGAGTTGTAAATTACAAAAAAAAAAGTAAAAAAAATAACTTAAAAAAATGACATAAAACTTGTAAATTGACATTAAGTCTAACATAAAACAAAAAATGTGTAAACCACACAAAAAACTAGTAAATTGATGAAAAATTGGGTAAATTAATGTTAAAGTTGTAAATTATAAGAAACAACTATAAATAAAACAAAACATAGAAAAATGGCATAAAACTTGTAAAGATTGAAGTGTGTGTGACATTGATGGCATGGGTGAAGTTGTTGGTGTGGTGCATGGGTGAAGATTGAAGTTGGCGTGGGCTTGGTGCAAAGAGGCATTGCGCTTGATCAGGTGCGACCGTGTGCTTGTAGCACATGATCCGGGTGACAGGCGCGCCTGTTGCACTTGCTTGGTGCGACATGCAACCTGTCGTACAAACTTAGTGCGATAGGCAGCATGTTGCACATACTTAGTGCGACAGGTAGCCTGTCGCACCAAGTGATAGTTTCGGTGCAACTCACTCTTAGTGCGACAGGTTTCTTGTCGCACAAATTCAGTGTGATAGACGTATGTCGCACCAACATACAATCGCATTGAAACTCTCTTGTTGCATGAAATCAAGTTGACTCATTTCACTTTGTTATAATCGTGTTGGTGTTGGATCCAGATGGATTTAATCAGAGTTCACTTTTACCGTTCACCGTCGTCGTTTGCTATTGCCGTTTACCAATGATGATTCAAGAGCGTAAGGCTACATTTGGTTTGATAAAGAGGGAGAAGAAAAGTTGTGTTGGTTTGATAGACAAGGGTAAATTGACATTAAGCCTAAAAATAAAATAAAAAATGCCTAAATCACACCTAAAACTAGTAAAATGATGGAAAAGAGGGTAAATTAATATTGGAGTTATAAATTGGTCTTAAGAATTGTAAATAAAATAAAAACTTGTAAATATCACATAGAACTTATAAATCAAAATTAAGTGGCAACACATTAATCTTGTAAATCACACATAGGACTAGTAAATTGAAGGAAAAAATGATAAATTAATGTTGGAGTAGTAAATTACTCTTTGGAACTGTAAACAAAATAAAAATTTAGAAAAATGAAATAAATCTTGTAAATTACCATTAAATGTGAAATGAAACAATTTTTTTGTAAACTACACATAAAACTAATAAATTGATGGAAAAGTGAGTAAATTAAAGATCGAGTCGTAAGTTAGAAGAAAAAATTGCAAAGAAAAACTTAGAAAAATGACATACAACTTGTAAATTGACATTAAGTTTGAAAAAAACAAAAAATGTGTAAACCACATATAAAATTAGTAAATTGATGGAAAAGAGAGTAAATTAATATTGGAGTTGTAAATTACAAGAAGAAATTGTAAATATAACAAAAACTTAGAAAAATGACATAAAACTTGTAAATTGACATTAGTCTAAAATAAAAGAAAAAATGTGTAAACCACTTATAAAACTAGTAAATTGATTGAAAATGGGATAAATTAATGTTAAAGTTGTAAATTACAAGAAAAAATTGTAAACAAAACAAAAACTTAGAAAAATTACATAAAACTTGTAAATAGACATTAAGTCTAAAATAAAATAAAAAAATGTGTAAACCATACATAAAACTAGTAAATTGATGGAAAAGATGATAAATTAATGTTCGAGTTGTAAATTGGTCTTTAGAATTGTAAATAAAACAAAAACTTGTAAATATCACATAAAACTTGAAATCAACATTAAGTGACAAATAACACATTAATCTTGTAAATCACATATAAAACTAGTAAATATAACCTACAACTTGAACCAAAAAGAGTAATTACCTGCTACTTAGGTAACATATTACTTATTTATTTAGAATTAATGGTGGTAATTTTTCATTTAAATCTAACGGTCTACGTCCCTTACGGCATTGATGTCGTAATTTTAATTACTGCATTATAGAATGACTCTTATTATTATTATTATTATTATTATTATTATTATTATTATTATTATTATGTTTTATGTTGTGAATTTATTATGCTGTTGTTTTAATTGTTTGACATTTATGATAACTTTAATGGCTAGTCATATAATACTGCCTATATTGTTATTATTTTGTTGATATGTTATCATTTTATTAATATGATTTGTTTAATTTATTTATAAGGTTGGTTTAACAGCCTTTTTTGTTTAATTTATTTGCTCGTATAGCTGGTTTAACTGCTTATCAAGTCATTTGCAATAAATTATAATTTGTTCTTACATGTATTTATCATTGAATATTATTGTTGTACTTTAAAGTTTACAACACAAATGAGGAGATGAGAATTTGAAGTTCTAAGTTATGATTTTCAGTTAGAATTTGAAGTTTTAAATACATGCATTAAATATCTACATATTTCATAATTTTTTTGTTTATATCTACTTAATTTATATTTATATTGTGGTATTTCTTTCTTTTTTATTTCTTGGCTTATTAATAACAAGGTCCTTTTTAAAATGGCAAATCTCATGAATTCATATATTTCCGCTCTTGAAGTTTCTGGAAGTAACTACCTTTCTTGGGTGTTGGATGCAAAAATGCACCTGCAAACTATGTGCGTAAAAGGCACTATAGCAAAATGAAATTAAACATCCTTGCAGGAAAAATGGAATGCCATGATTTTTCTCTGCCACCATTTATATGAGAGTCTAAAAGCTCAATATATGACAGTGAATGATATATTATAATTATGGAATAATTTCAAGGATAGATGTTGCGATAAATTCAAATGCCATTGGCGTCAATGTGCATATGTATACAACAAATAATATAATGATGAATATTAAGATCGTCTCTACACAGATTGATGTTACCAGATTTGCTACAACAATTTGTAACAGTGCAGTGGTTGTTCTAAATTAAAATTAGAAAATTAATAAAATTAAAGAACTAACTAAAATATAAAATACAATAATTAAAAATGCAATAAATAAAACTCTCACGTCAAATACAAGAGTAAAACCAATGGGAATGAAGTAGTCAAGTGATTAAACGTTTTTAATGGTTTTGATTATTTCTTCAAATCTTAGGCTCGATTGTTACAATATCTATTGCAACACTGGGTAGAATCTTTATATATCCTCAGCTGTCGCATGTTGGATGTTTTATATCTATATGCAACCTAACAGTGACCAATTATTAAGCCATCATAAAATATAACATTACATACTCAGGTTCTAATTACCCTACAAGGTGAATCTATATATCTTGTTCATCACTAATTCTAAATTAGGCATGACCCTTTTGGAATAAAGTGAACCTCAACTTAGGAAACTCAATCTAAAACCAAGTAATGCTTTGATATGTTTCACTAAGATATGCCTTTTTGTGCCTTTTTCTTAGCTTGTATTATTAAATGGGTGATCAGCTGAAATAATGAATAAAATAAGCTTTACCAAAACAAAATACTTTAGCAAACGTGCAGCAACATATACATTCAGTCAAGAAACCATTAACATTGTCAATCACTCAACCATAATTAAATTAGTTCATGATTTGCGAAAGTAAAATAAACAAAAGAGTTTTAGCCATCAAATACATCCTCATGATTAAAAAGTAAATAAGACAACAAGAGAAGAATAAGAAGGACTGAAATTCAATTGACTTTTGCAAATTCTCCTATGGTGCAGCCTTAATTATTGCTCTTGAATTCTGTTTTGCCTTTATTTCTTCTGGGTTTTTGTTCTTGGTTGACGACTCTCATTTCTCATATTATTGTGTGTTTCTTTTACGGTTGAAAATTAGGGTAAACAAAAGTTTATGGCGCACATCTTCCAAATTAAGAAACTCCAGATCGCAATCTGCTAAGTATCTCACGCGAAATCTTTTCTATCAATGCTCTAGAATTGCTACAACAACGGTTGGTAAGACAATGACTATAACATATGCACTGTTTCAGACTTGCTTCAATTCTTTTGTAGCCATAGTTTTTTTTATTCTTTTTGCTGGTTTATTGCAACAACATCATTTCCTTGAAATTTGAGCTTTCAATTACCTATAATTATGCATATGATTTAAACACACAATTATTCGAAATCAAACAAACTTTATTAAATTAAACTCAAATGGATGTTCATACAAAGCATAATTAAAATATGAGAACTTTTGTATTCTTTTGTAGTTTCATCAGATGTATTTAATGTTTTTATCTAATCTTGATGTCTAGCATGAAATTTTATTTAATGTAAGGTTATGCATTTTAGAAATAAATCATTTATTTTAGAAACAATAGCTGGAGATGTATTTATAGTTTAGAGAGCAACTGCACATACTATTCTTTAAGATAAAAAAAATCTTGAAAATAAAATTACTTGAAGGAAAAGTAAATACTATATTTAGTCTTGCAGATATGGTAAAAGGCTTCGGAAGAGCTATACTCTTATTAGCAAGTGGAGCAAAACTAATAATGTAGAATACTTTATATTCAACAAGATCTAAAGGAAATCTACTAAGCTTTAAAGATATCCGTCAAAATCGATATTTTATTGAGATTTTAAATAAAATAATGCAAAATATCTATGCATTATTAAAAATGTCTTAGAGAAGAAATACATGTTAAAAAAGCTCAAAGACTTTCATCAGGATTGTATTACGCAATCACAAATGTGATTAAAAGTTACGTAGTGATAAACCAAAAATTTATAGATCTAAATATATTTATGTTATGACATGATCACCTTGGACATCCTGGATCTACAATGATGCATAGAACTTTTAAAAATTCTCAGGGACATCTATTAAAAGAACCAATAAATCTATTGTTTAATTAGATTGTTTATACAGCTTGCTCACAAAAAAAAAAAAAAAATTGTGGTTAGACGATTCCCTTCTAACCTTAGTCATAAATCTATATTATTTCTACTAAGAATTAAGGGAGATATATGTGGACGAATATATCCACATAGTAGATAATTTCTTTACTTTATGATTTTGAATAATGTTTTTGCGTGGTAGTTACATGTTTATTTATTATGCACATGCAATATTGCATTTGTTGATATGTTGTACCCCTGTAAGGTGATTTTTTCATCATACATTTTGTGAATTGTCACTTTGATGAGACAATTTTTCCATCATTGGGGAATAGAAAACCTTTTGAAATATGACATGAATTGTCCTGGAAAGTTTTTCCACATTATCTCAGTTAGATCTTCGTACTAATCAATGTGAAAATGAAGTATGTATAGAGGATAATGTTTTTACAACAAATTATAAATCAATTATTAGATGTAGATTAAATAAAAGAACCAAGTTACATATTGCAGCAGCTAATGCACTAACCCAAATGATTGTCTCTGCTGAACAATCAAATGTATAAATAGCTAATGAGTTATCCGTTATACATCAGAAACGTGGTAGATTATTTAGTTATAAAGATAATACTCCTCAGTAGAGGAGAATGGAAAATCAGGATCCTATTGGAAATAAAGTTTTAGCTATTAATGTATCTATATTTTCTGCATTATAATTTTAGATAAATTGATGGTCCCTGAAGAAACACAAGAAATAGTGAGATTTATGTTAACTATACTTAGGGTAATATTTTAAAAGGCATCTGGTCCTTGATGATACCTAAACACCCTGAAAGACCTCTTGAAAAGGTACTTGACGAAGATGAGACATAAGCCCTTGAAGTGTCTGGACATAAAAAAATGTCAATAAATTTTACAAACACAAATGTGTGGAATCGTAAATAAATTATCATCAATGATGTATTTATGTTTATAGTAGTTATTGGTGTTGTAAATGATCATGATTTGCAAACTATTCATGAATATAGACAAAGACACGATTGACCTCAATGGATAGAAGCAATTCTAGCATAATTGACATCTTTAACTAAATGTAAAGGTTTTGTCCTTATAGTCCAAATACTTAAAATGTCCAACCCATTAGATACAAATGAGTATTTGTGAGAAAACATAGAGAAATAAAAAGTATGAATAACTATTACAATATTTCTCTGTAATTTAGATATATCCTTAAAGGATATAAAGAAAATATGTATTCCCCAATGATGGATACTGTTACATTTTGATCTTAGTCAATTTAATTAGCAATGTCATAAAGACTTGACTTACATCTCATGGATATAGTGATTATATATCTATATAGGTCAAAATGCCTAAAGCATGTAAGTCAAAGAATCGTAATCTATATTTAATCAAGCTACAACGATCCTTATGCGAACTGAAACAATCTTGATGAATGTGGTATATCATTTGAATGAATATTTAATTAAAGAAGGGTATAAAAGTAACCTTATTTGCCCATGCATATTTATTGGAAAATTTGAATTTGGATTTGCAATTATAGCAGGTTATATTATGACATGAACTTAATTAAAACTCCTAAAGAACTCTTAAAAATTGCTGAATATTTAGAAATAATAATTTAAAATGAAAGATTTGAGGAAAACAAAATATTATTTCAGCTTATAGATCGAACATAAAACAAATGGAGTGTTTATCCATTAATCATCTTACGTTAAGAAAATCTTAAAACGATTCAATATAGGAAATTCTCATCCACTAGGTACTCTTATGTTGTTCGGTTTCTTTGTTATAAAACGGATCCCTTCTGCCCCAAAGAGGATGACGAAAAGATACTTAATCCAAAAGTACCATATTTAAATGCAATTAGTGCTTTATTGTACTTAGCTCAATGCACCAGACTAGACATTGCATCATTTGAACTTGTTGGAGAGATTTAGTTCAGTGTCAACACGGCAACATTAGAACAGCATAGTGGCGAGACTATGTGTGGGCTAGAGCGGGTTACAGCCCATCCAAAATTTTAGAAAATTTACAAAAATACCATTGTGCTCAGTTTACAAAATTGTCATTGTTTTATACTTTTATTTACAACTGTATCACTCCATTATTTACAACTTTGTCATTTAGCCCATTCATATGAATAAATTAAAAAAATGGGGATTCCGTTTATTAAATAAAAAATGCCTATTCATATGAATAAATTAAAAAAGGGGGATTCCATTCATTAAATAAAAAGGACACATTCATATGAATAACAAGGGATTCCCTTTTTCGAGGTTTCACATTCCAAAATGTCTTACAGTCTCTCTTGGCTTCTTCAATTCTTTGTCTTCTTCTTAGTAAGAATAGATAATAAATTTATTTTTTGTTTACTCATTTACAATTACAATATATTTATAAACTGTAAGGCAGTAAAGACTAAATTATCTAAGTTAGAAGAACTATATAAGGGTCGCAACTATACTTGAGTAGAAAAACTGAATGTATGAGATTAAATTATTTTTAGGTCAAATGGAGACATTAAATTCAATCCACTATATTATATACAATGTTAATTTGTTAATTAAACTTATTGTTTGGCTTTTGGATAGTGTCAATGTATTATTGTGATAGACTTGCGATTCTATGCTTTCATTAATTTGTTAATTAAACTTATCGGTGATTGCTTTTTTTTAATGTCTTTTATGTTTTTACTTTTATTTTTTAGGTATTAATTAATGTCAAACAATCAATCATTAAAGCTTAGAAAAACACTTTTTGCATTTTTTAAGAAAAAAAATAGTGGTTAGTCATCAAGTGGGGTTCCATGTGATGTTGATGATCCTAAACTAGATGAGCAACCCGCATCTAAGTCTCGAAAAGTTGAAGCTCAAAGTGAAAATATTGCTCCATTAGAATGTGATCTGAAGTTACGTAAACCAATTGGATATATCTTGTTAATCAACAAGATGATGTTAGGAAAATGTATATCAACATGGGTCCATATCAACCAAAGTTGGAAGAGTTTCCATCTTCATTTGATGGGCAACAACTGCGTTGATTTCAATACACTTGGTATGCACAATTTCCTTGGCTTGAGTATTCTAAATAAATCAATGCGGCATATTGTTTTGCATGCTTTCTTTTTAACGAAAAAAGCAAAATATGCTAAGCTTACTATTGAAGGGTTTAGGAGTTGGAAGATGATTAATAATGGAGAGAGATGCTCTTTTTTGCACTATAAAGGGGGCTTAATTCACATCATACTAAGGCTATGCTAAAGTGTGATGGTTTAAAGAATCCATCTCAGCATATAAATAGAGTCATGAATGCACAATCATCACAATAGATTTTACAAAATAGATTATGACTTCAGACCTCAATAGAAGCTGTTAAATGGCTTGCAAAGCAAGCATGTTCTTTTAGAGGCCATGATGAGTCCATTAAATCCTCTAATCTTGGAAATTTTATTAAAATGATAAAGTATTTAGCAATGATGAATAAAGATATTGTTGAAGTTGTCTTGGAAAATGCTCTAGGCAATGCAAAATATACTTCATCTAATATTCAAAAAGAGCTTTTGAATATCATTGCCAATAAAGTGCAACAAAAGATTCGTGAAGGAATTGGAGATGTAAAATTTTGTAATCTTATTGATGAAGCACAAGATTAATCTGAAAAAGAGCAAATGGCTATTATTTTGAGATATGTTGATTGTGATGGATTTGTTCATGAACGATGTTTTGACATTGTGAATGTGAAAGAAACTAGTGCATCAACTCTAAAAAAAAATATGTAATGTCCTTACTCGTTATAATCTTTTAGTTGAAGATTTACGAGGATAAGGGTATGATGATGCTAGTAATATGCAAGGTGCATGGAATGAATTGCAAGAATTATTTTGATAAGATTGTCCATATGCATATTATGTACATTGTTTTGCTCATCGGCTGCAACTTGCATTAGTGAAAATTTTCAAAGATGTGCTTGTTGTATGGACATTATTTTGCAACTTTGAATTCCATTGTCA
The DNA here is from genome assembly GCA_018350135.1 of Citrus trifoliata. NCBI lineage: Eukaryota > Viridiplantae > Streptophyta > Magnoliopsida > Sapindales > Rutaceae > Citrus > Citrus trifoliata. The sequence goes on from CM031385.1 coordinate 8,559,962, forward strand.
ATGTTTTTGGTTCCTCTCTTAAGTGTCATTCGGAGTTGAAATCTGTTAGGGAGGCTGAAATTATTAACTTGATAGCCTCTGGGGAGCTCGAAATTAGTACAGGAGCTAATCAAATTTGTTCATTACAACGACCTGGAGCAACTCATTAGAGCTCTCCTTTTACTTTGGTCAGTAGGTTGATTAGTATGTTTGATGTTGTTCATGAGCATCTTGAAAAGATGATTTGCAATGGATCGAATAATGACATAACATGAGAAGCTAAAGGTGTCTATGATGCAATGTCAACCTTTAAATTTGTTTTTATCTTGCATTTGATGAATAAGGTTTTAGGGATAAGTAAGTTATTTTGTCAAGCATTACAAATGAAATCTCAAGACATTTAGAATGTTATACATTTAATATTGACTACGAAATTACTTCTTCAAAGATTAAGGGAGAATGGTTGGAATACTTTTATTAAGAGGTGTGACATCATTTTGTGAAAGTCATCATATTGATGTGCCTGGAATGAATGATCGCCATATGAAAAGTATGATGCGTTATTGTCAGCAAAAGATTATGTTATAGTGGAGCATTATTATCAAATTGATTTGTTTAATACTGTAGATTTTCAATTGATGGAGTTACATAATAGATTTACAGATCAGACGATAGAACTTCTTATCCTGAGCTCTGCTTTGAATCTTGTTGATTCTTTCAAATCATTTGATATTGATACTATTTGTAATCTTGTAGAGAGATTTTATCCTCGAGATTTTACTAAATTTGAGATACTTGCTTTGAGAAGACAGTTAGAATGTTTTCAGATTGATGTGCTTCATCTTGTTGAGTTTCAGTGTATTTCTTCACTTTCTGAATTATATCGAAAATTAATTGAGACAAGAAAGTCTCAAATTTACTTCTTGATGAACATATTGATTCATTTAGTGTTAACTCTTCTTATTTCAACAACAACGACTGAACGAACATTTTCAGCCATGAAGCTTATCAAGACACCACTTCGAAATAAAATGGAGTTTTTACTAGATTATATGGTTATCTACACTAAAAGAGAATTTGTAGACACTATCGATTCAGATTCAATAATAGATTAATTTAATTTTTAAAAATTTCACAAGACGCAACTGAAATATTGCTTAATTGTATTTGAATTGTTTCTTGGATTTGATGTATTTTCTTATATATTAATGAATTTTCATTTAGCTTTATATTTTTAGTTGGGATAGTATTTGGACTAGGAAAAAAAATTTAGCCCACCTAGAAATTTTTTTCTAGCTTCGCCCTTAGAATGGCATTAAATATATCTTATGATATTTATACGGAATGATGGATTTGAGGGTATTCTATATAAATGAGCCAACAGAGAATCCTAATCTTATCGGTTATGTAGACACATGCTATCTCTCTGATCCCCATAAAGTCCATTCACAGACAATATATACTTTTACAGTAATTTTATAAAGATCTACTTAATGAACTTATGTTGCCATATCTTCTAATCACTCAGAGATCCTTAGGCTACATTAAGCAAACAGAGAGTGCATTGCATTGAGGGTCTATTATCTATCATATTCAGATTACGTGCAATTTTGATTTCTCTCTTATAAAGCGTCACTCGGCCCATGTTGAGTCCTAAACACACGTAATGTGTCACTCGGCCCATGTTGTTTTATGCATCTGTCTCATATAAAGCATCACTATTCCTTTTGTTTGCATGGAGCTACAGAACTCAAAAGCATTATCGATTGGTGAGCTTTAATAATATTTTACTAGTAATATCGTTAGATTACACCAGGGATCAAAAGAATAACATTTTGCTTGCGTTGACCCATATCTCGTGATGAAATTCTTAGCTTTTATCTTAACAAATACTAAATATTACTTTTAGTGAATAAATTAAATTGTGAAAAAAAAGATTAATTTCATATCTTTAAAATTTCAGAACAACTTGATAATTAACGAGAGGCTATCCCACTGAGATATAATTCCTTTCCCTCTTTTAATGATTCGTACAACATGAAGATGTAAGCTGAATCTTTTATAATAACTTCTTAATTACTTTACTGAATAATTGGAGACAGCGACACGAACATATCCTTCGCTTCAGGTGAAGGTTTGTTTTTCCATCCACAAATAAAATAAAGTAATTATACTAAAATTTAATTAATTCCAAGATAAACCTATCTAATTATGCTTTAATTCGTTACATCGCTTGTCTTCATCGTTAATTTGCACGTATATATACTGAACTCCGGAGTTTCTTCATATTTAATGAAAAATAACACAGAAGTGCAAGAATCAAGAAGAGAAGGCCTAGCATGAAAGATAAGAGCCTGTCAGCTTAGCCAAGGAGACTGCCTGGCAACCAAACAAGAGAGGCTTCCAGCGACTTGAAACCCTCGTCTTGCAATCAAGGCGCAGGCAAGTCATCCTTGGCTAACAAACAATGCTATTATATTCATGTAAGACCCCTCTCCTTATATCTATCTGCATCAAAACATTCTGCTAAGTGAGTAAGCACCAAATATTTGAGCTTCGTGAAGAAGAGAAAGGCCTACCGTGAAAGACAAGAGACTGTCAAGTTAGCCAAAAGATGACTGCGTAATAATACCCCAAAGGGGTTTTAATCGAATAAGTGATTTAACCAACATTAATTTGGAAACCACTTAGAAATTAAGATCAGGCAAGTCATCCTTGGCTGCTAAACTAGACTCTTGGCTTCATGTAAGACCTCTCTTGCTCTATTTATAGCCAATCCAAGATTGCATGTTAGACTCGGATCACCACATCTTTTGCCGCGTCATCGAGTTTTTGTTTTCGTTTTAATCTTTATTTTAACCCATTTCCGCTGGAGTTGAGATGAGGGAATATGTTCTATTAACTTGCAGTGATCCCATGCAATTTATTTCAACTTTTGTGGAGATAGAATTTCCACTGCTAATTAGGAAAGCCCTGGAAGGTATCCACGTGGCAGAAGTGGGACTGCTTTCCAGGCACAATTGCTGGTGCAACTTGCTCTGACCCTGACCTCCAGATATATCTTCATCCCTCAAAAGATAATGTAATAAATTAAAGCTGTAAGCTGATAATATGCCTTGCTTATCCATGTTACAGTGAACACTGATGTTGGCCATGGCACTTGGCGTGTACATGCATTTTGGGAGTTTGGATTCGATCGATCTGGTTGGCTCCAGTTGATACAAATTAAATTCATGGGCTTAAAGGCATACATAAGCCAAGCTCACATGCAAGCCAATTATGGCAAGCGGTATAAAGCCAGGGTTCATTCCATGATGTCCATATATTTTCTTTAAGGACATTATCTTTATGTGTGGGGCTTCTCTGACCTTTATTTAATTTCTAGTAAAATATTTCCGACCTTTAAATTTCAAAACCTTTTGACACTTGATGATTTTGACCTCACATATAGAAGGATAGAATAACATTATCAAGAAAAGATTTATCTGAAATGTTTGTATATGGTTGATTTGCCCACAGACGAGAGCCACCGACCACGTCCCATTCTTATGCCTTTTCCCGAAAGCTATTCTTCTCTTCTTTTGGTGGCACCGTCAATCCATTAAGATTTCCATAAAATTTAAAGTTCTAGAAATAACATTAAATGTTATTTTCAGCATCTATGGAAGTGAATGTAAGAGCTTATTAAATGACTGTTTTTAGTAGATTTTGAGTGATTGAGTGAAAGCCACAAAACTAAATTAAGAAAAATCAATTTATTTTTGTTGGGATGTAGGATGCCTCGTTTGTTCTGAGTGTATGGGTTTTTTTATTTTAAGGAGTGAAGGTAGATTGAGAGGATGATGGATAAAATGAGAGGTTTTAATCCCGGCTCGGAGAGCTTGCCAAGTCGCCTCAGACCTACAAAAAAATGAAAAAAAGAGGTCAAAGGTGGAGCCAAGACTGGCTGACGACCGTACTTTGACACTCAAGTTAGAGTTGTGTTATCTCAGATTAGAGAGCTTGCAAACTCTCAATAATGGAGGCTGGAGATAGAAGAAATTGTGGCCCTTGTGTGTGTGTTGGCTCTTCTAATAAAATAAAACATGGGTATTTTATAAGGTGTACCTTGACTGCTGTACCACCTGGCGTTATTTTATTGGCGTTCTTATTGTTACATAAGAGATATTCTTATCTTTCTCACGTGTGACTACTTCGGTGTTTCAAAATATGCTTGGACATCAAGTATGAGACGCATATAAGTGTTAGGCGTAGAGGGATGGTCTCGTGTACCATTGCTAAAGCTATTGAGAATTTGTAGACTTGACAGGAGAGGACATGTGGTCTCAACTATCCTAACAACAACCTTTTCGCCTGTTTGCAGGCGTGACAGGTCGTTGTCTCCTCTTTTTCAGCACAATATTCCCTTATTGATTTCTTATTTTTTACTAAGGAATCAACTAATCTTTTTTGAGATAATGTCTCTTTCATCTCCTGACATTTTTAAAATATTTTTCTGACTTTTTTATCCTTACTTGGACGTACTCCGAGTACCCTACAAAACTACTGTGGTACTCGGTGTGAGCCAACATTCTTGTGATGACTCCAGTTACAAGAATCCATATCGACAGCTAGCATTTTTATTTAGTCTTCTACTTCTCCCCCAAACCATGACCTCATTATAGTTTTTTTTTCCCATCGAATTTTCATTGCTTGACTTGTTAGTAACATCTTCATTAGTTTTATCCATTTATATTGACGAATTTAACATCTATTCTTCCTATATATCTTAGTGGTGACTAGTCGAATAGGGGGTAAAATCTCTTTGGATGTGGTACAAGTGATTGAGATTCAAATCTCATACTCCTATTTATATTGGAAGAGATTTAATTTTATTATGTAATATAAGAAAAGAGTAGGGATACATGCACTCTAATTAAAAATATTATGAATAAACACCCTTATTTTAATAAAATTATTTATTACAAAAATATAAATAAGGTTTCTTCAAATACATAATCTTCAATTCACATGCTTCTTTTATATTTATATTTCTGTAAATCTGTCATATATTAGATTTTGTTTTTCATCATAATTGTTATAATTTCACATTATATGTCAATAAATTTCAAATCATATATATACCATATCATTTGAGATACAAGCTATAAATCCCAAACCAAATACATATTTGTAGTATTGCTCTATACAGCATCAATGTTAAATGCTTTCTTACATGAGTTTATTCATCAATTATTAATGTTTCAACGGTGTGACTCTTATGTTCTATAACAATTTCCTAGATGATAATTTTTTTCTTCAGGCTCAAGGGGATACTTTCAAATATTTAAAAGAAATGACCTCTCCATTGATGCACACAGAACTTGAACATCTTACCATTCATTAAAAAAGAAAAGTAATTTACCATTAACCAAATGGATAGCTTCCCAGATAAATAACAAAATTTGTGGAGATTGAAGGGTCGACGGTGAACGCGCGTGCTTATAAGAATTTTTTGGCTTTCGGTTGATTAGCTAGCTTCTGCTGTCAGTCATGTCTTCTATTATAGTTCCAAAAACTATGTTTTTGGAAGAATTTGTTCACCGTCGAGTTCTGAACAATATGGATTAACTATATATTGCGTTATATAACATGTCGAATAACGGACTTATTTCAAAACAATAAAGCTACAGATTTCAATTAATATCTCAAAATTTTCATTAATTTACTAGTAAATTTTTGATAATTTTAAAATTACTTATTAATTGGGAAGTGTATAGTAATATTGCTCTTTTATAAAAGTGAAGATTATACATATGAGGATTCTTGAATTCTTTGTGAATGAAAATGTTCCTTGATTCATCTTGCAGACAGTCATGTCTTCTATTATAGTTCCAAAAACTATGTTTTTGGAAGAATTTGTTCACCGTCGAGTTCTGAACAATATGGATTAACTATATATTGCGTTATATAACATGTCGAATAACGGACTTATTTCAAAACAATAAAGCTACAGATTTCAATTAATATCTCAAAATTTTCATTAATTTACTAGTAAATTTTTGATAATTTTAAAATTACTTATTAATTGGGAAGTGTATAGTAATATTGCTCTTTTATAAAAGTGAAGATTATACATATGAGGATTCTTGAATTCTTTGTGAATGAAAATGTTCCTTGATTCATCTTGCAGACAATACAAGGGACAATACGTACTACTTACAAGTTTGTGCGTAAATTAATAGTAATAAGGAAAGCTACCAGTGCGGTAATTACTTCCTGAATATTGATCTTGTTTACTAATAATTAAATAACACATTACTAGCCATTTGAGTATGATTATGGCTTGTAACGGTTGGTGAAGATACTGGTTGATTTCCTTTGATTTTTTCATGTACAGAATTGCAGAGTAATTAAAATGACTCCTTGATGGAAAATCCATTAGCCACGGCAGCCAAAAGGTCATGGAATTATATACAATGAAAATAAGAAAGCTGCTTGTTATCCATCCTAATTCGGAAGTGGTGTATATGTTTGTAATTAGTGCTACCATTTTAGTTTTTAGATTCTAATAGGTCCCAATCAGAATTAGCGAGAAATAACAAGTGAATAATTTGTTCTTCTTAAGGTGAGAACTACCACAATTGCTAATAGATTTGAAAAAAAGTCTGATCTCCTTTTATTGTGATTTTAGAGTTTATTTATAGAACAAAGGTAATGAAATAAAGTAGTTAATATCAATTAAACTACTTCACTATAAATTCGAAGTAAATAACAATCTTAAAGGAAACTAATTTAAATAAGAATTCTCCACCAAATCAATTCGGCTTGACGTAGAAAAGCCTCCCCGTTGCACCTTTGGAGAGTTCTTGAAGGAATCAGCTTCAAGCTCAGAAATATTCTCACTTAACGAACCTACTTCCACGTGATGCATACCTCATGCATGACTTGCATGGTTGCTTGCATGTGCCCATGCATATTCCTTATACTTACTGTTGGGTTTGGATGCTCGTTTGCACTTGCGTACCTCTTTATCAGATTCGCCTCTGTAGCTTGCATTGCGTATCTATTTACATACCTCTAATTTTCAGTTGTCCATTGTTTCACGATATGCATTAATATGTAGTTGCTGGCCAATCTGAGCCCTTTGCACGACGGTACATAAATCAAACGAGGTGTGTCTTCATCGAGGAGGAAGAAAAGGTTTAGCATGAAAGAGAATAAGATGTCAGCTTAGCCAAGGAGACTGCCTGGCAACCAAACAAAAGGCTTCAAAGCTTGAAACCTAATTATATTGCAATCCGCAGGCAAGTCGTCCTTGGCTAACAAACATTACTCTTATCTTCATGCAAGGCCCCTCTTCCTTATTAGATTATTCATGCTTCATTTAGCACAATGCAATTGCTTTAATATAGTTTTGAGAGATCTTACTTAGCTTGGAGAAGAAGAGAAGGCCTAGCATGAGAGACAAGAGACTGTCAAGTTAGCCAAGGTGACTGCCTGGTAACCCATCAATGGCTTCATTTAAAAAACTAATTAATCAACAGGATTAATCTGAAACCGCTTAATTGGAAGAATCAGGCAAGTCATCCTTGGCTACCAGACTAGACTCTTATTTTCATGCTAGGCCTCTCTTCCTCTATCTATGATACCGTATTCATTCACCAATATGGGAATTGTGGAATGCTTTTGTTGTGTTTTCAAGTGTCTATTTATAGGCGCCAACGAAAGGCTTGTTAGGTTCGGTCCATTGGTACCCAATTTAGCTAGTGATATATCATCTTATCAAATTGCCACATCGATAAATTTCTCTTTCCTTATTCATTTTCCTCACATTTTTCTTCCACTTATCGAGTTCATCACCATATTGCGTTGCCTGGCATTATATAGTTGGGATATATTCTCTTGAGTGACCCTATGCATTTTATTTCATTTAATTTATTTCCATTTTTGGAAAGTTTCCCACTAGCAAGCAATTGCCTGGGAATGGTTCAATTAATTAGCGAGGTGGCATATTACCGGGTGATAACCTTTAATTATACCCTCTGTGTAAGGCTGCTGGAAGATGATATACTTTATATATGCCTTGCGGCTAGTTGCATTGATTCTTGGCATGTGCATGCATCTATAAAGGTTTGGTTATTAATTATCACCAGTCTGAAACACGAAAGCCGGAGAGCTAGCTCTCACTATTTTCGGACCAATTATGATAAAGAGTTCATTATTCATGTGATGACTTCTTTTTCCGTTTTTAGTAAATTCTTTGACCTTTCTAGATTCTTTTGACGTTATATGATTTTGACATCCCATGGAATGAAAGGAAAGAAGAATAATATGAAAAAAAAGAATGTTGCAAATGGGATATGCTGGCACTGAAGGCTGTCATTGCTCAGATAACTATAACCAATTAGTCCCTATCTTCGTCTATTTTTCTAGGGAAAACAACCAAAATCCCCCGGATTTTTAACATATTCCTACCATTTTAAAGACTACCATAACTTCCACATTGCTAGAACATTAATGGTTAGACTCACTTTTTGAAGATGATAATATTCGGCTAGCTTCCATGATGAACCTGCTCTTTTTGCTAAAAAGGTGGGTTTATTTTAGTCTCTCTTTCTTTTACCCTTATTTGTTTTATTATGTTTAGAAGCTAGCTAAGGTAGCGTTTATTTTTTTATCTGAAATCTGAATAAATATGAATTTTGCTGAAGTTTGAATAGGTATGAATATAAATATTTAAATGATATGTTTGTTTTTCTTTTTTAAATGTCTAAATATATGCACAACTTACGCAGCTGTAGGAGGGGGCAAACACAGAGTAAAACGTCTCTTCTACAGTGCTTTCTTTCTCTCTGAAAGGGGTACTAAGAATGAGAGGAAAATGAGTTGTCATGACTCTCATAGGTCACTCACTTGTTGAGTGGGTAGGTATCTCAGAGAAAACATACGAAACAACAGAAGGTACGGGTAGTGAGTTGGTAAAGCATTAATTAAAGAGTATTTGGTGGGGGAGAAGGGAGCGTCGTGAGTTGGTTCGAGAGTCTTTATTGGTAGTCTGTTTAAGTCTTTCTGAAGTATAGATACAGAGGAACTCGTTCAAAAGTGCAGTGCTATAACTTTGCAAGAAAAAAATAACGACAAAATTACTCTGTCAAGTAGCATGAAAGAGAAAGGTTTGAAGCTTGCTGCAAATTGTTCAGTGGGTAAAGTTGTGCTAAATGAAGGAATTAACACAGAAGGATTGAGAGCTGTACTGCAACGAGTGTGGAGAACTATTAAAGAATTCAAGGTAGAAAGTGTAGGAAACAACATTTTCATTTTCAAATTCAACTCAAAAGAAGAAAAAAAAGAGAGTGTTCACGGGAGGGCCTTGGCATTTTGCTGGTGCGTTGATTGTTATGACAGAACTGAAGGGCATAAGAGATGTTAATAATCAACAGTTCACACATACATCCTTTTGGGTACAAATCCACAATGTGCCTTTTATGTGTATGTATAAAGGCGCAATCCAAAAATTGGGAGAGAAAATTAGAGATGTTGAGGAGGTTGAAACAGATGATGATGGGGAGTGCATCGGGCTATATGCTTGATTAAGAATTTCGGTAAACATTACACAACCCTTTAAAAAGATCTTATTTATTGAGGAAGAAGGTAAGAAGAAGATTCCAATGGCAGTGTTGTATGAGAGATTGCCAGATTTTTGCTTTTGCTGTGGTATCCTAGGACACCAATACAGAGAGTGCTTCAAGTACCGAGGACATCCAAAAGATTAATTGCCATATAGGAGTTAGCTGAAGGCCAAAATCACAGCCAAGAGAGCAAAGCTTAATAGAGACAAAGGGGGATAGAGTAAAGAACACTACAAACCAAACTCTCCACCTGCAAATTTAAAACAACAGCAACTGCAACACTTGCAACCCAACCTGGTTAGTGGAAGCAGGTTAGGGGCAACCCATACTAAGCAAAACAAAAATGCAGAACAAATGAGACGGCAACATGTGGCAAAAGTATATGAAGGGCAATCAATGCATAATACTGAAGGATTGAGGCAGACGCTGACAAGCAGTAAAGTGCAAGCTAACATAGATGATACCATGGACTCAACTAGAACTCTGTACAAAAATAAGGGAAAGAGTGGCGGGAAGGAAACTAAAGTTGAAAATGAGAGAGGAAACTTTGTAAAATGGATTCCCAAAAAGCCATGCAAGTTCAAAAGAAGAATGACAAGGAATAAGAGATAAATGGGCTAAGGTTTGTTGCTCTGAAGCCCAAAAGGAAGAAATGGAAGTCCAAAACTAGAAATGCAATAAGTGGATAAGCAAGTGCAACGGAGGTGCTTGTGACTAAAAGGCCTAGAATTGAGAGTGGCGAACTAAGCCCAGAAAAAAAAGATTAAAGCTCACGAGCCCATGCTAGCTTCTAACTAACAAACCCCAGTTATATCCCCCTGCAGCTAAAACTACGTTGAACTGAGAGAATCTTGAAGATGTGGTAAGTGAAGATGGAGTAGAAATGCAAGAGGATATATCGGCGGTGGCTAGTAAACAGCCCCGTCGAGAGCCATGAAAACTCTAAGTTGGAATGTTTGGGGTTTGGGGAATAGTTGGGTGCGCCTAGAAGTAACGAATATTCTCCAAACGCATAGGCATCAAATTTTGTTTTTCTGTGAAACTAAGTTGTTGGTTGTGCAAGCTAGAGAGGAGTGTAGAAAGCTAAGTATTGAGAATTGTTTTGCTGTAAATAAGATGGGCTTAAAAGGAGAGCTAGCGTTATGTTGGAACACAGAGGTCCTTGTAAATATCACTTCATATAGTAATCACCACACAGATGTTGTAGTCCAGCTGGAGAATGGAAAGCAATGGAGATTCACAAGGATATACGGACATCCAGAAATGCAACAAAAGCAACACATTTGGATGCTGCTTCGAAGGCTGCCAAGTTTGTCTAATCTCATGTGGTTATGTTTGGTGATTTTAATGAAATTTTGAGCCCAAATGAGAATATAGTGGGAAGGATCGAAATTTGAGTATGATGGCTAGTTTTAAAGAGGCACCCAAGCCTGTAATTTGATGGATTTATGTTGCACATGCTACCCTTTACCTTGGTCTAACTGGAGATTTAGCCCCCATCTTGTTGAGAAGAGATTGGACATGTTTCTGTGTAGTAGGGATTGGGTTAACAACCTTTATGATCATGCAGCAACAAACCTTTTAACTATGAGCTCTGATCACTGCCCAGTGTTGATGGAAGTTTAAGAAATGGGTAAAAGTGTCTGTTATGAGAGGAATGCACTCGTAGGATTCATTATAAAGATATGTAGAGTGCCTATGATACGTGCAAGAGCATTTTTTAGGAGGAATGAAGTAGTCAAGGGAAATGGAAATATAAGAATCCAATATTTCAATTTAAAAAATCCGCCAAAGTTCTATGGCTAAGCTTAAATGGTGGAGGAAGTAGGAGTTCGAGGGAAGAGAAAAAGAGTTAAAGCAGATGACAGAGCAGCTAAAAAGATTGAAACAGAATTTTGGATACTACGACAGCGGAGATGAAATTAAAAAGTTAGAGAGGAGAATTAATAATTTGTTGATTGATAAAAAAAATGTATTGGAAGCAAAGATCAAGGGCTGGCTAGTTAAAAGAGGGAGACAAAAACACTAAGTTCTTTCATTCAAAGGCTTCGGTAACGAAGCGAAAGAACAAAATTTGAGGGATCGAGGATAAACAAAGACATTAGACAGAAGAGGAAGCTGATGTGGGAGTAAAATTTTGTGAGTACTTTCAAGAGATTTTCACTTCTTCAAGGCCAAACCAAGTTTAAATAAATTCTGCTTTAGCTGGATTGCTGCCAAAGATAACTGAAGACATGAAGAATCAACTGAATTAGCCGTTTACAGCTGAGGAGATTTCGGAGGCTCTAAACCAAATGTGCCAAAAGGCACCTAGTCTGGATGGACTTCCTCATGTTTTCTTTTAAAAGCATTGGCAAGCAGTGGTGTGTGGAGTTGTTTCAACTTACCTGCATATTCTGAATGAACGAGGTAAATCAACTTCGTTAAACCACACTTATATTGCTTTAATTCCGAAAGTTCATAAGCCTAGAAAAGTCATTGAGTTTAGACTCATTAGCCTTTGTAATGTAATTTATAGAATTATCACTAAGGCTATAGCAAATAGAATGAAGCCCATACTTGCACAAATTATTTCGCCGTCTTAGAGCGCATTCATCCAAATAGACTTATCACCGATAATATTATTATTGGGTATGAGTGCCTCCATAAAATTAGGCACAATAAAGGCAAAAGAAACGAGTTAGTGGCTTTAAAATTAAATATTAGCAAAGCTTATGATAGGGTGAAATGAGATTTTTTGAAACAAACAATGACAAAGTTAGGATTTCTAAATAAATTGGTAGACTTAGTAATGAACTGTATCACCACATCATCTTTCTCTGTACTCATAAATGGGAGTCCTAAGAGGATGATTCACCCACAAAGAGGCCTTAGACAAGGCTGCCCTCTGTCTCCATATTTTTTCATTTTATGTTCAGAATCTTTTTCCAACTTATTACTGCAAGCAGAGCAAAATCATCAATTCTAGGGGCTGATGTTTGGACAGGAGATTACTATTTCGCATTTGCTTTTCGCTGATGACAGGTTGGTGTTCACAAAAGCTTTAATTGATAGTTGTAAGCTCTCAAAGCAATCTTCGACCATTATGCTGCAGCCTCAGGACAACTCTTCAATTTTAACAAGTCGTCTATGGTTTTCAGTGGCAAAATCCCAGTAAACAGAATTAATGCAATCAAGAGCATATTTGAACTCAATGTGGTGTCTAGACACGAAAAATATTTAGGCTTGTCATCTATGGTTGGAAGAAACAAGAAAAACTTCTTTAATGAAGTGAAACTCAAAGTGGTGAGCAAGATTTCAAATTGGCAGTATAAACTCTTTTCAAGTGGAGGTAAAGAAGTAATTATCAAAGTAGTGGCTCAAGCAATTCCAGCCTATACTATAAGTGTTTTTAAGTTCCTTATAGGACTATGCGATGGCATTCAGATAGCAATGGCGAAGTTTTGGTGGAGATTAAAAAAGGATAAGCGTGGAATCCATTGGGTAAGGTTGGAAAATATAAGCTAAGAAAAGAGTAGATGAGGCCTCAAATTTAGAGAGATGTCTAGTTTTAATCAGGCTTTAGTGGCAAAACAAGGATGGAGATTGCTGCAGTATCCGCAATTATTGGTTTCCAAAGTGTTGAAGACTATGTATTTTTAGAAGTCAGACTTCTTTGAGAGATCAAGCTGGATATAATCCATCTTACATATGGAGGAGCATATTGTGGGGAAGATATGTGCTGCAAAAAGAAATTCGATGGAGGATTGGCAATGGTGAACAAATACATATTTGCAGGGATAATTGGATACCAAGGTCTGAAACCTTTAGACCCCTCTCAATCCAAAATCTGTCAGAAGAAGCTACAGTCTCAGAGCTTATTAATTTTGAAAACCAGTGGGATCACAAAAAGGTGAAGCAGTGGTTTTTGGAAGAATATGTAAAGGAGATTTAGAGAATTCTGCCACTGAGAAAGCCGAGGATGGATGAGATAATCTGGCATTTTGATAAATAAAAAAAAGGATTATATGCCGTGAAAAGTGGATATCAGCTAGCTTTAAAAAATGAAGTACCCTGATAAGCCAAGCTGTTCATACAAGAGCTTTAATCACTGTAACCGTTTATGGACCCTCCAACTTCTAGAAAAAAATCAAAATATTTATGTGGAGAGCTGACCAAAACCTACTGCCCATTGCCAAGAACTTGTGGAAAAAAAAAAGATATTGCTAGAGCCTCACTGTCAAGTCTGCAAACAAGGAGTGGAAAGAGTATCACATGCATTGGTGCATTGTAAAGCTGCAAGGAAGGTTTGGGTTCATGCTCCCTTTGAAATATGCTTCCCTGGTGTTACTAACCAAGATATGTGGAATGTTATGCTCGAAATAACTAAGAAGCTAAGCAAGTCAGACATAGAAATTTTTGTTGCATATTGCTGGGCCATCTGGTATGGCAGGTTTCACAAGATATTTGAGGGAAGAAAGATGGACTGTTGTCGAGTGGTGGCTATAGCAGAGGCTATAGTTGAGGCTTATAAACGAGTGAGTTAGCAAGGGCAAGAATAATGGGGAAATCATAATCCAATGAAGAGCCAGAAGTGGTGTCCTCCTCTTGCAAATGTTTTCAAGGCTAATGTGGATGCTACTGTTAACTATGAAAAAGGGATAACAGGGTTAGGAGCTGTAATATGAGATTCAAACAGCAAAATCATAGTGGCTACTATCAAGATCACACAATTTACTGGAGATGTAAAGGCTGTAGAACATATATTGTTTGGGTGATTTTTGAAATCTAAGATCAAATGAAGGATTTCCAGCACATTAGCTTCCATTACACCCCCAGATCATGTAATGCTCATGCCCACTTCTTGGCTAAGCTAGCTTTAAGGAGTAATAAAAATGTTGTCTGGACAGCACCGTTACCAGTTGATGTGGAATATGTATTCTCTTTTTTACTTTAGTGAAAGTTTAATTTCCTTCTTAAAAAAAAAGTCTGAATATAAATGTTAAGTTGTTTGTTTTATGAAAACAAATGTCTTAAATTTGGTGTTTTGACATTTATGTTCTCTGTAGGTAGTATATATAATAATTTTTACATTTTTGTCTGTTTGTAGGAAATGAGATGAAGAAAATTAAGAAATTTAGATTTATTTATGTTTCCTTTCAAAAGAATAGATTTATATTTTGTAATAATTTTTATGTATTAGTCATTAATAATAATAATTCTTGTATTTTCATAATGATTTTAATTATTATTGTAATTCTATAAGATAAGTTTGATTTATTGTAATCCATATTGTGAAATTACTTTCATTTCTTTCATATTCGGTAATGAAAATTTTGTCTCCAAATGTACCAAATTGCGACTAAACCAATTTTGTTGTAAATTACGATATTAAGCAACAAACATTTTTTTTATTTCATGATGTTAGCCAATTCAATTCCCTTGTCATTTTCAAACTTATTGGCAACGTGTTTTTTTTTTTAAACAATCTGAGACAAAATAAAAAAAAATTATTTTATGGAAAAATGCATTTTGCAATGATATTCTTTATTCTATGACAAAATGATTTTGTCGTAGAATATAATTTTTCTTTCAGTAAATATAAATGATTGAGATAGATATAATGTTGAATAAAATTTATTTGTAAAACATGTATATAATTTTTTTTATTGTATATATGTAATGATTGATAGGTAAAACAAATATTTTATATTATTAAATTTTTTATTTTGTCATCTCAATATGATTGGCAATAATAATAATCTCTTTTTTATTTACTAATTAATAAGGATAATTTTTTATTCTTATAATATATATAAGGATATTATGGAATTATATTAAGTATAAAACTGATTTTAAAATTAAATTTTGAAAAGTAACTCCTTCCTTACTTTTTAAAATTTACTATAAGATATGATGATTTTTAATTTTTTTATCAAATATCAAAATTACTTTAAAAAATCTTAAAAGCAATTCCAAATGGACCATCAGCCACATTTTGTAGCCTTAATGTTTGGCATTTGGTTGCCATTTAAGAGCCAATGAAGAATTTTGACAAAATTCGTAGTAAATCTTGGCGAAGGTTGAGTTTGAAGTTAATTTGCTATGTTGAGGTTTGGTTTCTGAATGGAACATTTTTGACGTCTCCATTCCTTGATCAGTTTCGATCCAAGTGTCATGTATGTTGACAATGGTATTTGTTGATGTTTGGATGGTATTCGTAGTTTAGTTTGTTGTGTTGAAGTTAGAGTTAGACTATTTTATCTCCCTTCTCTTGGATGTTTATTTATTTTTAATGCATTTATAATCTTCCATTAAATTTTTTTTATCGTCTGTAAATATATATTGTCCCTCAAAATTGACAGAAAAATTAAAGTAAGAAGAGTTGAGCTCTTGTGATTATGTTGTTATTTTTATCAAAATTTACAAAAAAAAATATATGGTACCTGCTAGGGAAAATATCCCACATTGACTGAGTATTGAACTTAGGTCAAGTTTAAGTATATAAAATCTAGACCCTTTTAACTCTTGAGCTAGCTTTCGGGTTGAGTTAGGACTGTAAAATTTTATATGATATCAGAGTCAAACTCATATGCTGAGTGAGTTCATACTACCTTATTATGTGATGGGAGTATCATGAAAACTATCATATATCGACTCAGTATTAAACTTGGATTAAATATATAAGACTTAAGGAACCCTTAACTCCTAAGCTAGCTTTTGGGTTGAGTTAGGCTCATAGACTTTTACAATAAAATTTGGTCCGTAGACTTTTGAAATGAGATAGGCCTTAGACTTCAATAGTAACTTCTTCAACATAAATTAGAAATTAAAGGATTTTTGTTTTTTCCATTACGAATAATAATGCCAATTTCTTTTTAGCATATTTGTATCCTTGACTATAAAAAATAACATCTTTAATTCTTAGGAGAAAGATACCGATGGGTTGTTTACTGATTAGCAATCCGTAGGAGAATTAAAGAATGAGAATGAATAATGAGTTTACTTATTTAAATAAGAGGCATAACTATAATTAAAGCGGCACTACTACAAAACAGGACAAAGATGACATGTAATACATGACAAACATACTATTAATTGTCATCTATTAGTTTAGATGACTTTTATTTACTTTTGGAAGTCATATGTTATAAAATTATTTTTATTTATGACATAAAAATGACTCACCACTAAATAAGGAGTCATCTTTAATTAATTAAAAGGTGACTCTTCTTTTAAAAATGTGTCATTTAATTTGTAGTATAAAAAGCCACTTTCCCTCTTTATTTTCTTTGTCTACCGCGAAATATCATTGTCTCTTTGCTTCAGCCTCCATTCTTCTTTGATTTTCTTTCTCTGTAAGATTCCCCTTTAACCATACAAAACATCTTCCTATCTTCTATTTCTAAGTTCCAAACTCTTAATTTCACCCATTATTTATATAGACCCAAAATCGTAAACCCTAACTATTCACACATAGTGGAAGTGAAGACAAATTGGGAAGAAATCTGGAAGCTCTGGACCACACATGTTGGGCAAGAAGATTGTAAAGCTTGGGACCACATCACTATCAAGGAAATTGTTGAAGCATTCGGCTACCTTGTATATTGGATTTTAAAAGTTTCAGTCAGGTACTTTCTTTCCTTTTGTTTAATCATGTTTGAGAAAGAAAATGATAGATTGTTTGATTGTGGGTGGTGTACATGTGCTGTTTTTTCTTTTCTTTTCTTTGTCTACTTTACTCTATTTGAATAGCAAATGTTGAAAAGATGGATGAACAGTAAAAATTTTTCTGGGGATTAATATTTTAGGGAAGTTACAAATTTGGTCGAATCATGTCATGCTCCTTTGAAATTTAATCAGTTATCAATCTCAGAACCTCACGGCTTCTATTCTTTTCCTTCATAATCGTCAACTTGACCTCTCATTTTTCTTTTAATTGGATTATTTTTCTTTTCTTTTCCCCTTCTCTTTTCTTTCATCTTATCTTTTACGAAACTGAGAAACCAAGAACGACAAGCGCCGTGTGGGATTTGTTGCAAAATTATAAATATTTCAAATTCTTCAAATAACTTAAAATTAATTTATATACACACATACTTTCTTATTAAAAAAACTAATAAAAAAATAAAAACTAATGGAGAATTAATAGAATAAGCATTTATATAATATTATGTGATATTACAATATTAATTAATTATTTCATCCTCTTTCCTTTAGCATCATATAGAATATTGTAAAATCTACCTATAATTATAATCATATTATTAGAATCAAAATAATTTATTACTATAAAGAGATTATAATTTAATAGAGTATATAATTATAAAAATTATTATTTTAACTTATTTATTTTTAATACAAGTAATATAGAAATAAAGACATAAAGTATACAATTTAATAATTAATTAATAAAACATCTTGAATCTAATATATGAACAAATATTAATAAGAGAAATAATGTTAGTTTCAGAAACTGATACATATTTAAAAAAAATTCATATGTTTATACTTGTCATCATATATATGTTTAGCACTTAATACAAATGCTCTCCACCGTATATAGCAATCCATTTTGTTGTGCTTTTGTGTTTAGTCCCTGACACTTCATGTCCATTAAGCTTTGGTCAATTTATTATGTTATGTGCTTTAGTAAATTAATGTTTTTATTGATATTATTTTGATAGAATAATAATATTAAGGTTCTATGTTTTACTTTTTCTCAAATTAGGACATAGATACTTAGAAGGAAATTATGGAAAATATTTTAGAATGATATATTTATATTTTACATTCAGAATGGATAAATCTTGGATGTCTATGGATCGAAGATCAAAAGATTATGAGATTGGTGTTGAAAGATTTATAGATTTTGCAATGGTTCATGCAACAAATTCTAATCACATACTATGTCCATGTATGAAATGTGGAAATGTGAAGCATCAGACTGTTGATGAGATTAGGGACCATTTGTATTTGAATGGTATAGACCAAAGTTACAATAATTGGATTTTGCATGGAGAAAAGGTTGTTAAGAAGCTATCAACTACTAGCAACACTCAATCTACAAGAGAATTTGAAACAAGAGCCTTTGAAACCGAATCTGTGGCCAGCACTGTAGAGATTATTCAAGGAGCTTATGATCATTTTGAAAACAACCCTAAACAATTTGAGAATTTATTGGCTGATGCTGAGAAAAAGTTATACCCAGGTTGTAGTAAGTTCACAAAATTATCTGCATTGGTAAAATTGTACAGCCTAAAAGCAAGAAATGGGTGGTCAGACCGAGGCTTTTCAGATTTGTTGAAATTGTTAAGAGAAATGTTGCCTGACAATAATGAAATGTCTTGTTCAATGTACGAGGCAAAAATAAACCTTAAATGCATTAGGGATGGAGTATGAGAAGATACATGCATGTCCAAATGACTGTATACTTTATAGAAAGGACTATAAAGATGCTGTTATATGTCCTAATTGTGGTGCAGCAAGGTGGAAATTGAAAAACAATTCAACTGAGATGAAGATTGGTGTTCCAGCAAAGGTTTTATGGTATTTCCCACCAATCCCAAGGTTTAAAAGAATGTTTCGAAGTGTTGAAACTTCGAAAAATCTAACATGGCATGCCACTCAAAGGGCAACTGATGGACTATTACGTCATCCTGCAGATACCCCGGCATGGAAACTAATAGATCACTTATGGCCTGATTTTGGAGCTGAACCAAGGAACTTGCGACTTGCATTATCCGCAGACGGGATTAATCCGTATAATTCTCTTAGTAGTAGGTATAGTTGTTGGCCCGTGATAGTAGTGACATACAATCTTCCTCCATGACTTTGTATGAAGAGGAAATTTATGATGTTGACATTATTAATTTCAGGTCCTAAACAGCCTGGTAATGATATTGATGTCTACTTAGCTCCATTGATTGATGATCTTAAAATATTGTGAGAGGTAGGCATTGAAGCTTATGATGGTTATCGTCAAGAGTCTTTCACATTGAAAGCTATTTTAATGTGGACGATAAATGATTTTCCTGCTTATGGAAACTTGGCTGGTTGCACTGAAAAATGATATAAAGCATGTCCAATTTGTAGTGAAAAAACATGTGCAGTTCGGCTCGGCCATAGTAAATAATGTCTTATATCGGTCATAGAAGATTTTTACCACGATATCATCCATATCAGTTTCAAAAGAAGGCATTTAATAATGAAGAGGAAATTGAAATTGCTCCAAAACCACTGAAAGGAGAGGAAATCTTGGCACGAGTTCAAAGATTAAATTTCTCGTTAGGGAAAAAAAAAAGCAAATAGTCGTGCAACTGATATCAATGAAAGAGTTTGCTGGAAGAAAAAATCTATTTTTTTTTAGCTTGATTATTGGAAGTCTTTATATGTTAGACACACCCTTGATGTTATGCATATTGAAAGGAATGTGTGTGAAAGTCTTGTGGGGACTTTACTTGACATTCCAGGGAAATCAAAAGATGGTTTTGCAGCTCGTATGGATCTAGATGAAATGGGTGTAAGGAAAGAATTACTACCAAGAGTTGGCCAAATTGGAACAAAATTACCTCCTGCGTGTTATACTTTGTCAAGGGAAGAAAAGAAAAAATTTTGTAAAACATTGTTTGAACTTAAGGTTCCTGATGGCTATTGTTCAAATTTTAAAAATCTAATCTCATTGCAAGATTTGAAACTCTATGGCTTGAAATCTCATGATTGCCATGCTTTGATGCAACAATTGCTTCCTTTAGCAATACGATCCTTGTTACCAAAACATGTTAGATATGTAATAACAAGATTTTGTGCTTTTTTTAGCAACCTGTGCAGCAAAGTAGTGGATGTGTCAAAATTGGATCAAATGCAAGCAGATTTGGTGAATACTATATGCTTGTTAGAAAAATATTTCTTGCCAGCTTTCTTTGATATTATGATTCACTTACCAGTACACCTTGTTAGAGAAGTTAAACTCTGTGGACCTGTTTACCTCCGATGGATGTATCCATTTGAGAGGCAAATGAAAATATTAAAGGATTATGTACGAAATCGAGATAAACCAGAGGGTTGCATTGCTGAATCATATATAGCTGAAGAGGCTATTGAGTTCTGCATAGAATACTTATCTGAAGTTGATGCAATTGGCATTCCAGCGAAAAAATACAGATCTGATGTTGTATTACCTTTACCAGGAGGATGTGTTGTTAGAATAGATCGTAAATTATGGGTGCAAGCACATAGATATGTACTGGAAAATACAAATGAAGTTCAGCCGTATATCATGTTAGTAATTATTTCCTTTATCTTATATATATTAGTTATATTTTCTATAATAGTTATAATCATTCTTATTTCATCTTTGATATCTTAGAGAGCATATGGAGTTCTTGAAGAAGAAATATCCAGCAAAGTCAAAGAAGAAAAAGTGGCTACAGGATGAACATAATAAGACTTTCATATATTGGTTGCGTCAAAAAGTAATTAACTATATAGTTCATCTATAGACAGATTTTTTGTTATTCTAAGGTATTTGTATATTATTTATATACATTTTTATTACTATCATATAGGTTGAAATTCAACTTAACGAATCAAGGAACAATATCTCGGAAGCCTTAAGGTGGATTGCACATGGTCCTCGCCCTGAAGTGATAAAGTACCAAGGCTATGAAATTAATGGTTATCGTTTTCATACCAAAGAACGTGATGACTTACGAGTTGTACAGAACAGTGGAGTCTATTTAGAGGCAAACACATTTCAGATTTCAAGCACTAAAGATAAGAATCCTGTGGTGGCAAATATGTCATTTTATGGAGTTATACAAGAGATATGGGAGCTTGATTACAACAAGTTCAAGATTCCTGTATTTAAATGTGATTGGGTTGAAAACAATCATGGGATAAAAAACGATGAGGTAGGAGCTACGTTGGTAAACCTTAATAGGATAGGCCATAAAGATGATTGTTTTATTTTGGCTTCTCAACCGATACAAGTATTTTATGCTGAAGATCAACTCGATCCAAGGTGGTCTATTGTGATAGTGAATCCACGTAGGGAATATATAGATGATTCAAGAGAAGATCTAGGTGACATCATGTTAGAACATCAAAATTCTAGCAATTTGATGCCATCTGTTGAGTCATTTGATAAAATGAGTGATGATGATTTAGCTTACATCCGAACTGATATCAATGAGGAAACAGTGGTTGAAAACGTTGATTAGAAAAATAAACGTAAGTTTTTTTTTCAACATATTTGATGTACTGAATTATTATTTTAATGTATATAATTTATTTAGCTTATGTGACTTGTTATTCTTTTATTAAATTCTCATAAATTTTTTTTGTTTCTTTTTCTTTAGTTATTTTGCAGCAGGTTTATAAAACATTACTACAGAAATGAGTTCAATTGTCAAAAAAAGAAAAAGTAGAGGTTGAACGAATTTACCTCAGCTGGTCAGAAATAGAAACAATGGACAGAAGCTTATAGTTAAGTATAACAAAAGAGGACAACCACATGGCAAGGTAGCAACACGATTGTTTAGCTTTTTGGGTGTCTTGGCACGCACCATGGTTCGAATTTCTTATGAAGATTGGAGCAAAGTGCCATCAGAGACCAAAGAAAAGATATGGGAATGCATAAAAGTATGTGTTTACAGCCCTTTTCCTGAACTAATACTCATTTATTTAATTTGTGAATTTTTTTTTTTAAACATGCTATGCATATTGCAGTTCTCTTTTGAGGTGGATGATGAGCTTCAAGGCAAATTCTTATCTTCAGCTGCGAATAAATGGAGAACCTTCAAGAATAGACTTACCACTAAATATATCAATGTTAACATATATGTTTTCATAATATTGATTTTGATGATAACAAACAAGATTAAGAATGATTAATCTTTTAAGCTCAAATTATTTTTTATATATTTTAAATAAATCATTATTTTCACATTATAAATGTTTTATATTTAATGGAAAAATGATTTCAAGAAAAATGATTGTTTAAATACATGAAATGTTTGTCATCATCAAAAAGGGGGAGATTGTTAACATATATGTTTCCATAATATTGATTTTGATGATAACAAACAAGATTAAGAATGATTAATGTTTTAAGCTTAAATTATTTAATATTCTTTTTAAATAAATCATTATTTTCATATTATAAATGTTTTATATTTAATGAAAAAATGATTTTATGAAATTGATTGTTTTTATTCTTTTTAAATAAATCATTATTTTCACATTATAAATGTTTCATATTTAATGGAAAAATGATTTTATGCAATTGATTGTTTTTATTCCTTTTGAATAAATCATTATTTTCACATTACAAATGTTTCATATTTAATGGAAAAATGATTTTATGAAATTGGTTGTTTTTCAAAGTTTATGGTTTAATTGAAAGAATTTTGAAAACTTTGAAATAAACAAGTATTGCTTGAAACTTTGGTAAATGACTTATTTGAAAAGTGTCATAGCATGTTTGGCTATATCATAATTTCAGAAATTTTTGGGATTAACAAAGCATTACTTAGAAATTCTGAAATTAGACCTATTTGCAAAGTTTCATAACGTTTTGAGCCGTAGTACAGTTTTGTAACATTTTGTGGTCAAACTATAAATTTGGAAAATAGTGTACTGTAGCAGGTTACTGTAGCAAGAACAAGTGCACACAACATATATTGAGCTTCAACTTCGTGAATCATCATTCATAAAATCATCTTTATTCTTCAATTTGTATATCCACTCTTAAAGAGAGATTTATTGTTGTATTTATCATTTCTCATCAATTTGTGAGTGTACAAGTGCGGGAAACACTTGGGGTGAAGAGATTGGGGATATAATCTCTTATTGTAAAGGTTCATTAACACCTTGAAAGTCAATTGTAAACATTTGAAGCCTTGGGAGACTTGGATAGTGAAATCCTCAAGCGGGTGAGCTTGGAGGCGTGGACGTAGGCGGGGATAGCTGAACCACGTAAAAATCCTTGTGTTCGTTTTCTCTTCCCTTACTCTTTTAATATTGTACTTGATTGAATTTATTGTTTTCGATTTGATTAAGGCGATAGATTAAATTGTTGTGCAAATTATATTGCATAAATTTTAAAATCCCAATTCACCCCCCTCTTGGGTTGCCTAGCAAGTATTTCAATCAAAAGATATAAAGATAAGCCAGAGGCACTGAAATGCCCGCCTAAAATGTATGATTTTATCGAGCAAGAAGATTGGGAAGTTTTCGTACGTTATCGAACTTCTAGTGCATTTGAGGTATTAACTAACTTTTTGATTTAAATGTATGTTTTTCATTGTTTGCGTATTTACCTTGATTATTGAATGCAAGAAATCAGCCAAAAATATAGAAAAAGAAGGGCAAAAAATATATACAATCATTGCCTTTCAAGGAAAGGCTATGTGGGATTAGATGAGGAGTTGGTATGTACACAAACATTTATATGTATGTATAACTTTCCTTTTCAGTCTATCACCTGAATTAAGAAAGTTATGTATCACTTTAATTCATTTAAATTTATATATAGCAACAAGTTGCTGGAAACAATGAAGAAATTAGTCGTTCTACCTTATGGAAAGCAGCACGTAAAAATAAGAAAGGTAGATACACAAGCGAGGTCGTCAGAGAAAAGGCTGATGAAATAGTAAGTTTTATAAATATATGATTTTGAATAATTTAACATATAAACTAAAAAGTTGTTGATTTCTTGTTATTATTCAAATGTAGGATGAGATAACAAAGAAAAGTGAGGAATGGGTTATAACTACTGGTAGTAGGAATGATGTTCTAACAATAGCTTTAGGAACCCCTGAAAGTTCAGGTCGAGTAAGAATTGGAGGACGTTTTGCCACACCTTCATACTTTGGAAGGAAAAAATGAAGCTTCTTATCCAACAATGAGTTACAAGAGCGTATAACTCAACTAGAGGAAAATTATGAGAAATTTTCACAAGAAAAATTTCTGTTAGAGCAAAATGTGGGGAAGATTGTACAAGAACAAATGATGCATTTTTTTGAAGAATTCTGAAAAAATGGAGTCCTATCGATCCAGTCACCAAAAGTTCCCTCAGAAAAAGGCAGCTGCTCCGAAGAACCAAGAATGAAGAAAAAGTGCTCCAAGAAAAAACAAGTACATATGCAAAATGAGTGCTTCAAGAAGAAACAAGTATACATAAAAAAATAAGTGCAGTTCTTTTTTTTAATTCCAAATCTCAAAGTTTAAATTTTAATCACTTATAATGCTATGATTAATACTTTACTCATAGATGATGCAGGGCAAATCATGTATGTTAGCAGTGGGCAGCATAAACAATATTGTAGCCAAAGGCACAATGATAGAAAACAATGATCCTAATTCTACTGTGCATGGAGTACCATTGGCAGTCACGGATGTTCGTGTGGCTGTTGATATAGCAATTAAAGGGGATACCTTTTTACCAAGGCCTGTCAGGGATGAGTTAGTTATTGTTAGCCATGCCATTGGATCCCATGTTGCTTGGCCTAAGCAATTTGTCATCTTGAATGATTTTGAGGTATGTATTTATAATTAATTGTTTGCTTTTGATATGTCTTAAATTAATAATAATAATTTTTTTTATTCTGGAGTGGGGAATAGGGTATCAAACAAATAAACAACATTCGTGTAGTGTTGTTTATTTGTTTGATACACATAATTTATCCTACAGCTGTCTAGAAAATTTTACAAACTGCAGTCAAATATAACTCTTGTAGCTAAGTAAAGTTTAAAATATAGCAATATGTGTATTATACAAAAATGATAGTAACGTTCTTGCTGCAGTAGTTATTGTTTTTGTCTTGCCACTATTCAAATATCATTTTCCATTTAATATGTTGTCATCACAAAGTCAAAAACACCCCAAATCATATCCGAAATTATATTCTTGCTTAATGAACAGTGAAAGATTTAAAAAATCACATGGGGTCCAAGTATTCTGTCATTATATGTTGCACTCATGTATAAATTTAGCATTTAGCTGAGCATATCATTGACGCCTATAATGTCTTATTCTTTTTTGTGTTTTGGTTAATTAATTTTTGTTTTCGCTTGTAGATATCTCATACATATTTGTAGTTACATAAATAAATCTATTGAGAATATGCAGGAATACAAAGTGCCAGCAAGAATAGATGCTCTTTGCAAGTATGCTCGCCGAGTGTTGACTAAAGCACTATTTATTGAAATTTATCCAGGGATCTTCAACAATGAACAAGCTGAATTATATTTATCAGTTGATGACATTGTACAATTCTGTAGCATGGAAAAGATTGGGGTCGCAACAATAATTTGTTACATGAAGTAATTTAATTAAATTACTTATTTTCTTGGCAAAATAATTAGTTATAATTTTTATTTATGCAGTGAAGTAATTATTACTTGTTTTTTGTAGGCATCTTTATGAAGTCTTGAAGGATCGTCCCCAGGAACATATTTACAAATTTGGTAATCCTTCAATCTTTTGTGATGAAACCGGAAATAATGATGAGACTAGAGCTCGTGCAATGGTATCAAGAATGGAAATACTTGATCCACAACAGCTTCTGATGTTTCCTTACAATATCAGGTTTGTTATTTTATTAATTGTATATAGCATTTGGAGTTTATTCTCTTTTTCTTTTTCAAAAATATGCAAGGCTGATATTTATCATTATATATAGCAAACATTGGATGTTGATTGTTGTGGATCCGCACAAATTTATAGTATATTTTTTTGATTCACTCGGTCATGAACCTCGCCCTGATTTGAAGAACTTTGTATCACTGTAAGTTATTGTCATTTTTTGTCAATTATAATGCATTTATTAAAACATGCTTGACTAAATGTGTATTTAATTATGTATCTTAAGTGGTTTCAAGATTTTTGTAGCAAAAATGGGAAATGCGAATCGAAAATCCTTTGTTTGGAAAAGGGTTAAGGTATATAAAATTGTACATATGTATGTTCAATTTAAATTTATTTACATATGTAAATGACATTAATTAGTTCAAAATTTATGTGTAGTGTCCTCAACAAACTACAAATACTGAATGTGGATATTATGTCATGAGATTTATGAAGGAAATCATTGAAAACCAGGCTGATTCGATAAAAAACTTGGTAGTTATCTCCTTATCCTTTTAAAATGTATAGATTTCATAAGGTTGATGCATGTATTAATGTTGACGAATTTGTGCATGATATATAGTTTGTTGGACGAGATAGTTTCACCCAAAAAGATATTGATAAAGTAAGAGTGGAGTGGGCAGAGTACATATGGCAGAACATTTTTCGCTAAATTTTGTAGCACAATGACTTTGTGAGGTTAGTAAATGAATAAGATTATTATTTTTATCTACATCTTTGTTATTATCTTTGTTTGGAATAAGATATTAAAAAGTTTATAAAATTATTTCAATTATTTTCATTTTGTAATTAAGGAAGGTTCATCTAAAGTTTCACTCTCCAACTCCCTTGAGTTTGGCATGATTATTGGAGTAGCATGATTATTGGAGTAGCCAACTGGAGGGGTAGCTGCATTTTGTTGTTCTTGTGAAGAATGTAATACGGTTCTATTTTAAGAAAAAAGAGTTATGGATATCTAGTTACTTTCATTTGGAAATTGTAAACATAAAGAATATTTTTGGTATTGTTTGTCATTTACCAAATTTATATACGACTATTGCAATTGCTTGAATATTTATTTTTATGTTGCAGCTTTTTAAAAAAAATTATCGCAATAATAATGATGATGCTGATGATGATGATGATGATGATGATGATGATGATGATAATAATAATAATAATAATAATAATAATAATAGATGACTACTTTTTTGAAAAGTAAGTCACCTATGTGCATAACCGTTATTATTATAGATGACTGATTTTTTGAAAAGTAAGTCACCTGTGTACATAACCGTTATTATTATAGATGACTGACTTTTTGAAAAGTAAGTCACCTATGTGCATATTGAACACCGTGCTGCCAAAAATTAAAACAACATTAGACGACTGCTTTTTGAGAAATGAGTCATGTATGATACTTATTAGATGACTCTCTTTACGCGTCATCTTTTGTACCTCGTTTTAAATGACTGTTGCAAAGATGACTAATTTTACTTCGTCATCATAAGATTAATTTAAACGTCACCTATGTTCATTTTTGTAGTAGTGCGGCATGCTCCATCTAAAATTAAGAATAATTATGAGAGTTCTCATTATTTGGACTGACCATACTATCTTCCTCAATTTTTAAAATTCTCATTTCATCCTTTGAAAAAATATATATCAATGTTGCTGCCATTCGTCATTGTCACTGCTGCTTACTGTTGTCTTTGCAGCTTTTGTTACTGTTTGCTGCTATTGCTACTGCTGCTACTACTACTTACTGTTGTTGTTGCCGTTGTTGATCACTGATGATGATCATGATTATTTTTATTATTATGGACATTGTTATTATTATTTTTATTATTGTTAAAAATAAAATTTTCTAATAATACATTTTTGAATAATAATAATCACAATTATTTTAACAAATAATAACAATGATATTAATTAAGGGCATTTTAGTAAATTAAAATAATCAATTCCGATTTTAAGATAAATGAAACACATTAATGATAATGTAGCTTATTCTGATTTCGGTTGGTATAGATCAAGAAAACATATTATTGTTATTTTGATGAGAAGAATTAAGATGTGATTATTTATGCTATAGAAACTATTATAAATACTCTTATTTTAATAAAATAATTTATTACAAAAACACCCATAATGTAAATTACTATTTAGGACTACTTATTATGAGCCAATATAATACAACTACTTTGAAAGCTCATTATTCAACCAATAATTATTTTGCTTTAAATCCTAAAAGGAATTCAATCTTGTAAGTGCCAGAAAACATAACCATTTACATCGCACCAAGTGACATCGCACCAAGTGTCTATTAAAAATTGATTAATTCACATAATCGGATATATACTATGATGGTCCCAAATTAAAGACCAATATAGACATGGTTCAGATTTATTCCAGATTTAGAATCAATGCTGGATGCGAGATATAATTAAACCTTAGATTTAAAGGTTAATATCCACCAGATGACTCACATGACAATCTGGAAAGGATAAACAATAAACAACCCGGAAATATTGATAAGCGACAACTTATCGTTACTAATGAACCCATGTGCTAAGGATTTAAATACAGACAAAAATGGTTATCAGATCTAATGATCTAAATCAAATCAAAAGAACAAATGGCGAGAATTCAGATTTGAAATAAATTTTCTTGTCTTTGATCCATCTCTCGTCTATAAATAACAGCCAAAAGCTTGTGAAATGATCTTTTGGCCAAATTCAGAGAAATTATATTCTTGAAAAAATATTCAAAAATCAAAAACTGACTTGAGTGTTCAAAGTGTTTCTTGCATGCACACACTCGAGTAAAATCAATAAGGATTCGCGAAGATTTGAAGTTTAATCCAGTTCAATTAAAGGAATCAGGTATTGTTCTTCGTTCCTCTAACCACAAAGTATTTTACATCCAGTATTTAACATTTTTAGGACCGTCACATCTTAAAAAAAGCCTTAGTTGAACAATGAGCAAATCTAGATTTTAAAATATTTTGATTACAAGATATATGCGACCCTTTTGAATTTTCAAAAATAAAGTAAAAAGAATATTATACAGAGAACCATATTTTTGTTTTTTTGATTAAAAGAAAAAAAGACCAGAAGAAAGAGAGGAAACTAAAAATGAAGTCAAATCAACTGGAGCTGCATCCAGTATCGGCGTCTTCTAGCGTCTTCTTCTCCTTCTTTTGTGAGATGGCCACTTCTTTTGACTATAAAACTAATAATTAAAATTGTGTTAAAGATTTTGTTTACAACTTTTACTTTGATTTCATTTGTTGTAAGTGTTGTTATTTAATTTATTTTGTGACTGGGATTGGTAGTTTGATTACGGTTTAATTTAATTAATTAATTTAAATGTTTCATGGCATTTTTAATATTTTAAAGAGTATAAAAAATAAAACTTAAATTTTTAAATTTAATAAATAAATATATAAAATAATAAAATATTTAAAATAATTTTTAAATTGTAAATAACCTCAGATTTTTTTTTTAATGGTAACCAATAATTTAGTAATTGATTTTTGCTTTCCTTATTGTCATACGTCATCATAATTAATTTCTTCATCCATATATATAGTAAACGCAATAAATTCTAACTACGGTATGTTAGTGTCCTAGCTTATATTTTCCCCAGCTTGAAACATATACCTGATCAATCCTGGAGCTTGTGGCGGTTCACACGACATGGGTGAATATTGTAGAAGCTGCAGGCTCATTGAGCTCTTTTCGGGGGCAAGAAGGGAAGGCCAAGCATGAAAGAGAAGAGGCTGTCAGCTTAGCCAAGGAGACTGCCTGGCAACCAAACAGTGGGGCTTTTCTGTAGCTACTCGAAACCCTCTTGCATGGCGCAGGCAAGTCATCCTTGGCTAACAAACATTTCTCCTCTCTTCATGTAAGGCCCCTCTTCCTTACTAGATTATTCATGCTTCAATACGATGCAAAACATGCATCCTCTCCAACCACACAATGCAATTAATAAATATGTGTGTGTGTGTGTGTGTGTGTGTGTATAGTGTTTTGAGATCTTAGTTGAGTGAAGAACAGAAGGCCTAGCATGAGAGAAAAGAGTCTGTACGTCTGGCCAAGGTAACTGCCTAACACCCATCAAGGGTCTTAATGAGATAATTGAATTTAACTAATCGACATTTTGAAGCCATTCGCAAGAGATTAGGCAAGTCATCCTCGGCTACTAAACAAGACTCATTTAATTTCATGTTAGGCCTCCCTTCATCTCTAAAATTATTGATGCACTGATGGGATGCCAATACTAAGTTTTGAAGTTTCTATTTATAACAACTCAAAAGAATAAAGATTATATTCGGATCGCCACATAATAATTTACATATCGTGATCTTATCGTGAAATTGGCGTGACGGTCAGCGTGATGAGCTTTCTTGTCTTTTATTCTTTTACGGACTTTTACCCATTTATGATTTATCAAGTTAAATATTCCATTATTAGCATGACGTGTATAACGGAATGTATTCTCCTAATTAGTTGCTGTGACCCCACCCTCAAGCAATTCTTCAAAATTTCCGCTGATAGAAGAAAATTAAAATTTAAAAACCCCGAAAGGTTTCGTTTTTTTAGCCAACCCCATGCTTACAAGGCACACATGCTATGCAACTTGCGTTTTGACGTTACTAGTTAGCTCTGCTCTTCCAAATGATGTCAACATTTGTATGAAGTAAGATGATATATCACTGTATATCTTGCTTGCCTTCTTGACCAGGTTTCACGTTGATGCCGGCATGTGCGTGCATTTAGGCAGTTTGGATTTCCTCAATTTGGTGCAAATTGTCAAATCTTGTATTTGATGGTAATGTTAGGTAATAACTTTAGATTTTAGGTTAAATGATTTATCTAACATAATATCAAAGTCAAGGTTTTACTAATTATTGAATGATAATATTGAATATCATGTCATTTTTTTAGGCCATGTATGATTGTCAAGCATAAAATACGTGCTTAAATTCTTCTCTCGAATCAGTCAAGAGGAGAGATTTTCTCAATTAACCACGTGAATGGGCTTCTCTGTCCTCTTTTTCATTTCCAGTAAATTCACTCAACCCCCAAATTAAGCACTTTGACATTCGATGATTTTGACCATACATAAATCGAGATGTGATCATCAAGAAAAATATGTCTTCGAAACGATTTATAGCTTTAATTTGTTTGCATAATCATTGACCAATTCCCCTTCCACCTCTTTTTTATATCCTCTTATATTCTTGAGCACATGATTCCAATGACAACATCAGTTCGTCGAGACTTCTTTTATCCAACAGCATTGGTCCAATTATGAAGAAAGTGTTAAGTACTCTCGTGTATGCAATTTCTCTTATTTGAATATTGTCATGCATGTGTGTTTGTCAACTAAACACTTAATAATATCGCAAGCCGCAGGCAAGTCATCCTTGGCTACCAAACAATACTGTTATCTGCATGTAAGACCCTCCCATCTTGATTAATCTTACGACATAGTATTCTTCTAATTAAGCAGCATTGCTTGTCCAATTGCTTATGACTTGTTGAAGAAAAGGAAGGCTAGCATGAAAGAAAAGAGTCTGTCAAATTAGTCAAAGGAGACTGCCTGCTACCACACAAGGGCTTTATAAATGTTCAACATTTTTTGAAAGACCATTTAGGACAGATGAGGCAAATCATCCTTGGCTATCAAACTAGCACTCTTTTCTTCATTTTAGACCTCTCTTCCTCTGTTAATATAGACCTCTCTTCCTTGGTTAATATGCATTCATGCACCACTGTAATGCCATTTCTATGTTTTCCATTGTCTATTTATAGCCTCTATTTAAAGATGAGGTTCCGATCACCAATAATTATTTCAATATCCTTAACTTAATTTTGATTAATTCTTTTACTATTTAGAATTTACTTTCACTTGAAAATCAGAGAATTTTCTTTTACTTATCAAGTGCATAATTTAGTTGGACATAGCTGCATTGACGATTGACCCATGCAAGGAATTCACTTTTCTTTCTAAAATTTCCATTTGGATTCTGGAGAAAGAATTTCCAATGATCCCTCTGAAGGTCTCAATCTTCCAACACCAAGCACACTGATCTCAGGCAACAGCTTAATTGTCTTACTTTTAGCTCCTCCAATCCCTTAATACGTTATTAGTAGCTAGCTTCCTTATTCTTATAAATTTATCAATATGCAAGTTGAAATTCTCTATGTCTCATATATATATATATACATATATATTGATCTAGGCGCCTGCGTTGAGAGAATCATTTGAGCCTAATTTTTGTTTTTTAACAAAATAATGGGTCTCAATTGTAATTTGTACGATTTTATAACTTTCTATATTAATAAAATCTTTATTTTATTTTAGAGAACTGTTATATAAATAAAAAATTAAACAGAAGAAAAATAGAAATAATTATAACATCATAAGGTGTGAGAAGAAAAAGATAAAATAAACAGTTAACATATGATGTTTTAGTTCATATTGTTTTTCCTTCTGTCTTCCTGCAGTTTCTTTAGCATTTTTCTTCTTTTATCTTTCTATCCCTTAAAGCTAGAGCAAATGCAGCAAGATTGCAAGAGCACTATATAAAAGCTGCACGTATCGAATGTACAAAGAAGCTACAATTCGGATTTTGAAGCCAACTAGACATTTCTAGCACATATCAGAATAATCTTTTTTGATTTATCAAAGCAAATCAAATGTGGAAGCAAATCAAATGTGGTTGAGCGGTTTTAAACAGTTTTAGTTGACGAGTTGCCTTCTACTATTGTGTGGGTGACAATATTCTTATTTTGTTAAAGTAAAAGTGTGATTAACAAATAGAAAATACATATTTCAATATATTAACAAATAAAAATTATAATTTTTAATATATATATCTAGAGTGTTTTCTAGTACGGGCTCACATATTTTTTACATGAGAACATACCTTTAAGTCGTCTGATTTAGTAGAGTCTGGTTTAATTTTATTAAATCACACGATTTTATAGTGTATTAAAAAATATCTCTATTAAACTATATTTAACAATATGTTCACATTAAAAAAAAAATTGAGAGTGTTTGCTGTAGAGAATAATTACTCTCGCTCTCTCTCTTTGTTTGTGTCTATATATATATGTAACAAAAGTTTTTAGGCAAAGACTCATAATCTGTAAGAAAATCAAAACAGTGAGATAACAAATTAAACAGTAGGTAACAAACGAAAATCAGCTACTGAAAATTTGAAAAGAAATAACAGAAAGCAAAACCAGAAGAGAGATGAAACCAAAAAGAAAAATTAAAATGGAACTCGAGGCCTGCACAAAACAGTCTCCTTAAAACAGATTTACCACATATTCAGAGTGCTTAAGGTCTGTTGTTATCTGTTTCCCAGGATGCAACGGGTACGATTTTCCAGTTAAGCACAGGATGGAAATTCCGGCAAACCACAACAGTGAACTCGATCAGAGAAAAACGAAGAAGGATGAAGGAAAAACAGCAAGTGTGCTCTGTGCTAATTTTTTGGAGTGTGTTAAAAAACAGAAGAGGAGATGCCTTTTTATAATCATGTGAGGATGTAACAACTCATTTGTATTGAATTTCCGAATTCAATATGTTTTATTTTAATTGTTATAACAGCCAAATCAATTCAATGAATTGATTTCAAAATTGAATTGAAAAAATAAAACGTGAATAACAGTATTTTGTAAAAGCTGTTACCAATTCTTTGAATTCACATGAACTGTTACAATAAAAAACTCAAAAGGAATTAAAAACGTGCCTAGCTTGGGCTGACATTCGTGTACGCAGGACGCGCGGGCGTACACGAGTTCAACCAAATCGGTCTTGGATTCGCACCCCCCCCGCCCGTGCACGCGCGTGTGGAGAGAGCCTTTATCCTTATAATCCTTACCCATATATGGTTAAGTGTTTATATATATACACTAATTCCTAGGCTTCTTTTTCCCATGTGGGATAAGTCTCATTTCCTTTCAAATTTCTAACTTCAAGGGTGAACTTTGAGAGACAATTTCTCATTCACCCAAGCACCATTTTGAGAAAATAAAATTATACTATTGAAGTATCAACGGAGTAGAATCCGAACCTCACAATATTTTTCACTTTCGTTAAGTGGGACCCACTCAAAATGTGCTCTCAAAATAGCATGTTATGCTATTTTTTCAACAATCCCCCACATCAAAACCATTTTTGACTCTTAATGATCGACTTTATTGGATTGATACCTAAAACATGATAGATAGGTGTTATCCTTTGAACCTTCCCTTATAATAGTATAATTACTTTACCAGCTGATCAGTAGACGCGATGTCTTTGAACTGTTCTGTCATTAGTGTAAACGATCATATACTACACATAGGTATTTCTCCTAACACTGTTGAGTTCTCATTATTATGTTCATTTTGGCCTTGAACATCTGCCTGGTTCTGCAAGAGTTTCTGAGAGCTGAACCCTTTATAGCTCCCTTTGAAGCGGCCCCACTTCTCTCTCACA
Source organism: Citrus trifoliata (assembly GCA_018350135.1). Taxonomy (NCBI): domain Eukaryota; kingdom Viridiplantae; phylum Streptophyta; class Magnoliopsida; order Sapindales; family Rutaceae; genus Citrus; species Citrus trifoliata. Next base: position 8,594,663 of record CM031385.1, read on the forward strand.
TATGTGATATCTTAATTAAGAGTAACCCGTATTACTCCGCTCGAATTTTCGACACATAAGAATCATTAAGAGCCGAGCTCAACCTTATTCCCCACGGGCATCACTATTTCATCATAGGAATGGTTAATGAGGTAATCCTCTCAAGAGAATGACCCCCACAGTGATCCATCTTTAGTCTTTAACAAATAGGTTGTCCAATTGAACCTAGATCTTGGGATCTCCAGTCTACTAAGTTAGGTTTTCCTTCGTTATTGACTAATCAATCTATAGGTTTTAATCACATCCCCCTCGATGATTTTTCTACTAGCTCTCTATTTAACCCTTTGGTTAGCAGATCCGTTATGTTATCCTTTAACCTTACATAGTCAATAGAAATAACTCCAGTAAAAATAAGTTGTTTAATGGTATTATGTTTACGACGTATGTGTCTAGACTTACCATTATACATATTGCTTTGTGCCCTACCGATAGCTGATTGATTATCGCAATGTATACAAATCGTAGGCACATGCTTTGGCCATTTTGGAATACCTTCTGAAAAATTGCGTAGATCTAGCAATTACTGTCTGGTTAGAAGATCTCCATGATACAGCTGCACCTGCTAGTGTAAACACATAACCGCTAGTAGATTTTGAATCTTTTACATATGATATCCAGTTAGCATCACTAAATCCTTCTAATACTTCTGGATACCTAGTATAGTGCAGTCCATAATTACGAGTATATCGAAGATAGCTAAGTACTCTTACGATAGCTTTCCAGTGATCAGTTCCCGGATTACTCGTATATCTACTAAGCTTGCTTACTGTATAGGCTAGGTCTGGTCTGGTACAATTTGTTAAATACATTAGACTACCTATTATTTTAGCATATTCAACTTAAGAAATACCCTCTCCTTTGTTTTTCGATAGATGAATACTAGTATCTAATGGAGTTTTAGATATAGTATTATCCTCTTTATTAAATTTCCCAAGAATTTTATCTACATAATGAGTTTGACTTAAAATAAGTCCATTAGAAGCCCTTGAGATTTTAATTCCCAAAATGACATCTGCAAAACCCATGTCTTTCATGTCAAACTTAGACTTCAACATATTCTTGGTAGATTTAATCATGTCATCATTACTCCTAACAATGAGCATGTCATCAACATATAAACATAAAATGACATAGCCATTTTTTATTTCTTTGACATAAACACATTTGTCACACTCGTTGATCTTAAAGCCACTTGTGATCATCGTATGATCAAATTTCTCATGCCACTGTTTCGATGCTTGTTTCAAGCCATATAATGACTTAACCAATTTACAAACTTTCTTTTCTTGTCCTGGAGCTATAAAACCTTCAAGTTGCTCCATGTATATTTCTTTATCTAAATCTCCATTTAGAAAAGTTATTTTTACATCCATTTGATGTATCTCGAGATTGCGCAAAGCTGCAATTGCTATTATCATTCGTATGGAATTTATTCTCGTAACAGGAGAATAAGTATCAAAATAATCAAGGCCTTCTCGTTGCCTATAACCTTTAATTACGAGCCTAACCTTGTACTTATCGATTGATCCACCAGCTTTCATTTTCCTTTTGAAAATCCACTTATACCCTAAAGGTTTACATCCTGGAGGAAGATCTACTAGCTCCCAAGTATGATTTTGTAAAATGGATTCAATTTCACTGTTAATGGGTTCTTTTCATAAAGTGCCTTCAGCTAAAGTTACAGCCTCTTTGAAGCTTTGATGTTCATTTTCTAGCAAATACGTCAGAAAGTCTGGACCAAAAGACTTTTCTATTCTAGCTCTTTTATTACGTCTAACCTCAATTTCTTTTTCTTGCTCTTGTTCTTCTTCTGGTGCTTAATCATTTTCTTCATTTTCAAGTGTTGTTTCATGAAATTGTTCCAATTCTCTCGATTCCACTCTAGAATTGCAAGAAAACACATGTTCGAAAAACGATGCATTTCTTGATTCTATTATAGTATTTTTGTGGACATCTGGAACTTTAGACTCATGCACCAAAAATCGATATGCACTACTGTTTTGTGCATAACCAATGAAAATGCAGTCAACAGTTTTTGGTCCTATTTTCACTTTTTTATTTAAAGGAACCATTACTTTAGCAAGACACCCCCACACTCGTAAGAATTTATATAAAGGTGATCTACCTTTCCATAGCTCATACGGGGTTTTATCTTCTTGCTTTCGGGGTATCTTATTTAATAAATAATTAGCTGACAAAACAATTTCTCCCCACATATTCTGGGGTAATCCAGAACTTATCAACATTGCATTCATCATTTCCTTTAAAGTTCGATTCTTTCGTTCTGCAATCCCATTAGATTAAGGTGAATATGGAGCCGTGACTTGATGTATGATTCCACTTTGTTCACATAGTGACATAAATGGAACAACATACTCATCAGCACGGTCACTCCTTAATTCTTTGATTTTTCTATTAAGTTGATTCTCAACTTCATTTTTGTAGAGAATAAACTTTTCCAAAGCTTCATCTTTGCTTTTCAACAAATATACATAGCAATATTTTGTGCAATCATCTATAAAGGTAATAAAATATTTATTACCACCTATTGTTTGAATGGATTTAAAGTCACAAATATCACTATGTATTAAATCAAGTGGTTCAGTGTTTCTTGTAATTATTTAAAAAGATGACCTAGTTAGTTTTGCCTCAACACAAGTTTCACACTTATGTTTCAAATCAATTTGGAAATTGAGAATATGCTTCATGTTAATTAATTTACACAAAGAATTAAAATTAACATGTCCTAATCTACCATGCCAAAGATTAGAAGACTTAAGCAAATAAGCAGAAGATGTAGCTTTATTAATTGTTAGTTTCAAAGTCATTACATTGAGCTTAAATAGGCCATCATCAACATAACCCTTTCCCACATACATCTCATTTTTAGGCAAAACTACCCTATCTGATTCAAACACCATTCGGAAACCATGTTTATTCAGCAGTGATCCAGACACCAAGTTCTTCCGAATTTCTAGCAACATTGTTCAGAATCAGTTCTTTCCCAGAATTCATCTTCAAAATCACCTTCCCTTGACCCTCAATCTCAGACGTAGCCGAATTCCCCATGAATAGCTTCTCTTCATTGCTAACTGCTTCAAATGAAGTGAACAACCCTTCGTCCGAGCAAACATGTCTGGTTGCTCCTGTATCTATCCACCATTCTCTTGTATTAGAGCCAACCAGATTCACTTTTGAAACCATTGCAGAGAGGTTTATGTCTGAAACATGTTGAGTGATGTTTTCCACCACATTCGCCTCTCGCTTCTTTTTAGGCAATCTACAATCCGAAACCTTGTGACCCATCTTATCACAATTATAACATTTTCCTTCAAACTTTGTTTGTTTCTTGGAAATTCCTCATTTATGGCCCAATTTTATTTTTTTTTAGGTCCATGTTCAACAAAATTTGCATTTGCCATAGAAATAGCCCCTTTTCTTTCTGCATTTCTGTTGTCTTCCTCAATTATGAGCTTAACAACCAGCCCTTCAATATTCATCTCATTTCGTTTATGCTTCAAATACCTCTTGAAATCTTTCCAAGCAGGAGGCAATTTTTCAATAATTGCGGCAACTTGAAAGGTTTCACTTAGATGCATCCCTTCCGCAAGGATTTCAGATAATATAATTTGAAGTTCTTGTACTTGACTTATTACTGTTTTAGAATCCACCATTTTATAATCTAGGAAGCGACCAACAACAAACTTTTTGGTACCCGCATCTTCGGTTTTATATTTTCTGTCTAAGGATTCCCATAGCTCATTGGCTGTTTTCTTTCCTATGTATACATTATACAAGGAGTCACTAAGGCCATTCATTACATAATTTTTACACAAAAAATCCAAATGGTGCCATGCATCAATTGCACTTGCAACTTGAATATTCGTTTCACCCTATTTGGGCTCAGGAGCATCCTCGATCAAAAACCTCGCAAGGTTCAACGTGGTCAAGTAAAAGAACATCTTTTGCTGCCACCGTTTGAAATTCTGTCTATTGAATTTTTCAGGCCTTTCCGCATGATTGACAAGAATTGCCACAGAGGCTGGTTCCTTCACAACAGATGGTGCAGCAACAGGGACATACGGAATGTCATCAACAGTATCAGTTGCCATCTCAATGTCAGTATAAATCTGTTTTAAGATTGTAAGAAAATCAAAACAGTGAGATAACAAATTAAACAGTAGGTAACCAACGAAAATCAGCTACTGGAAATTTGAAAAGAAATAACAGAAAGCAAAACCAGAAGAGAGATAAAACCGAAACGAAAAATTAAAATGGAACCCGAGGACTGCATAAAACAGTCTCCTTAAAACAGATTTACCACATATTCGGAGTGCTTAAGGTCTGCTAGTATCTGTTTCTCAGAATGCAACGGGTATGATTTTCCAGTCAAGCACAGGCTGGAAATTCCGGCGAACCACAACAGTGAACTCGATCAGAGAAAAACGAAGAAGGATGAAGGAAAAACAGCAAGTGTGCTCTGTGCTAATTTTTTGGAGTGTGTTAAAAAACATAAGAGGAGATGCCTTTTTATAATCATGTGAGGATGTAACAACTCATTTGTATTGAATTTCCAAATTCAATATGTTTTATTTTAATTATTATAACAGCCAAATCAATTCAATGAATTGATTTCAAAATTGAATTGAAAAAATAAAACGTGAATAACAGCTAAAAATAATTATAAAAACAGTTATCAATTCTTTGAATTCACATGAACTGTTACAATAAAAAATTCAAAAGGAATTAAAAACGTGCCTATCTTGCATGGATGATTTTGGGCTGACATTCGTGTACGCAGGACGCGCGGGTGCACACGAGTTCAACCAAATCGGTCTTGGATTCGCACCCCCCCTGCGCACACGCGTGTGGAGAAAACCTCTATCCTTATAATCCTTACCCATGCATGGTTAAGTGTTTATATATATACACTAATTCCTAGGCTTCTTTTTCCCATGTAGGATAAGCCTCATTTCCTTTCAAATTTCTAACTTCAAGGGTGAACTTTGAGAGACAATTTCTCATTCACCCAAGCACCATTTTGAGAAAATAAAATTATACTATTAAAGTATCAACGGAGTAGAATCCGAACCTCACAATATTTTCTACTTTCGTTAAATGGGACCCACTTAAAATGTGCTCTCAAAATAATATGTTATACTATTTTTTCAACATAATTAAGTGGAATTTATTCATCATAATAAAAAAAACCAAGCTGACAAATCGAGCCAATTAATGCAAGCAAAATTAAGAGTTAAAGTTATAATGCATGTTTACTCTCTATATATCATCGCATTTTCCTTCATGCATGCATGGTATGTGCGCCTCTGACCCTTCAAATCCCATTGACATTAGATGATTTGGACCTGACAGAAAAGAAAGGGGGACAAGATAAATCAAGAAAGATCCATTACGATGTATTGGTTTTAGTTGCGGTCGCACCTGTCGGTCATGACTTTCCTCCCACCGGCATTGACCAAGCCCCGCTCTCTGGCACTTTTTCTATCTCCCTCTTGTCATACAAAATTCCACATTCCAAATTCCAAAAGCAACCCTTTCAATAGAAAGAATTCCAGAAGCAACACCTAATCCATTTAAGAGATGCCCTTTGTAACGAATAATATGTTTATTCTATATGAAAGAACCCACTAAGGATTTTAAAGAATAGTATATGTAAATAAATTTCACTCATATTGATTCATGAGCGCGCAAAGACTGAACTTATTCGATATCTTTTTATTTGAGGTAGAGGGCTGGGAAATTCAAATTAATTTTTTTGTTCCTTTCTTTTCTAAAAACACATTGGCTAAATAACTAAAATTACTTAAAAATCAGAATAGCCTATGGATAATCTCATTTACAGACTAAAAAAATAATACAACAATTAATATTTGAATTGAATAACAAAAATTAAGACAATCACTCATTTTATTATAAATTTTTGTTATCGATATTAAAAAAAAATTGATTAACTCAGTTTTCAACCTCGATTGTCATGTTCAGAATTTTCTTAACAAATCCATCGTTGTTTGTTGGAAGTGATTGCTATTTTTTTTTCCCTTCTCATTAGCTTCAACTGAAACCCAATACTTTTCTCTTTTTTCCTTTTTTTAAGCATAAATCCGGCCAAAGCACTCCTAAGATCTAAGACTCCGTACTTAGAGAAGCTGAGAAAACCTAATTCACCATTATTCTTTTAAAGACACACACTCTTGTATTACATTTCAATCCCCACGCTCTTGCAAAGCCATCATCTATGTAGTGGATGTAACAACATCGCTGGCTTCTATTAGACTCTTAAAACCCTCTATGATCACATGACAAATTTAGAAAGAAATAAAATAAACTTTCATCTCATTTTTCAATAGTGATCAAATGCCAAATATATACAAAGATATTGAATGATCGGAATGGAAAAAACTCAAATACAATAATTTGGGTTATTCATATTTTTCATTCCATAAAGGTCACTACTGATTACTCTTACCATCTTTACATTTTATAATGGCTATGATTCTGGCCATAAATGAATGCCAAGATAGTCATGATTCGATCATATCTGGAGGAAGATCTTCATCTAATGCTAATCATGATCTTTGGGATCATTATAGCTTTGTACTTGATCATCATTTGATTCCTATCACTACGAAGTTATCGCATTAATCATAATTAAAATGTCAACTATTGCCTTGATTGGTGACATGTTATTGGGAAGACAAACTTTATATTTTGTTGATATAAAAAATTTGACCCAACAATAATTAATTTAGATTTACTTAGAGAAACGGCTGTGAGTCCGTAAGAGAGCCAGAGAGGTTGATGTCCTCGAGTTTGCTATAGGTGTGAGTGGAGAGCTTAGTGGTTAAAATCTTGTAAAATAACAACTAGAAGGTAAGTATCAAGTAAACAATAAAAGAGATAAAAAGCTTGAAGGATATTTTTTCCCCTTCTCCATTATATCTCTTTTTTGCCTACTTTTAGGTGGTAGTTTATCTAATAAAAATAATTTCGGAGACCCAATTATTAACTCATTCATTTTTTCATCCGATTTTATCGTTTGTTCATATTATGTAAAAGCCCGTACATAATATATTCCAACTTTATTAACCTATTATTATATTTTTAAGTGTAGTTCCCACACCATATCAAATTTTTTTTAAGTGCCAATTCATGAGTGTAAAAATAACTATCAAAATGTTTTTTTTTCTTCCGAATGATCCAACGTTTTCTCTTCAATTCCCGTGTGTTGATTGGCATTCTAATTTAAATGTGAGAGGCCTTTGTGACTATGTCGTGCAAGATATACTATCGTAAAACCTCGATAAATAAATATTCAATAAATAAAATTGTTTAATTAAATAATAAAATTTTTCAATCCCAACTTGTGCAAGTGTACTATATTAATAACTTCGCTAAATGGATACGATAATAACCTTTTTTAGTCCTTTAGGGTCCATTGAAAATATAAATTAATAATTGTCAAATACAAAATAAATAATGAATAAAATATGAAATTCATAACGTTAAGTATTTGTTTTCTTACACTGTCAATTATTTAAATTCAATTCTTTGTAAAATATACATCTATTTGTCTTTTCTTTATTCCTAAATTGAAATCAGCCTTGTCCTTAATCTTTTGCTTGCCATAGAGTATATATATATATATAAGGTAAACATTGCTTGAAAAGCCTCTTCTGTGAAAACATTTGTAAAAGTACGATTGTATTTAGATCATGATCATCATCAATTAGATATCCATTACTCCTTGAATAATCTCTCAATCAATAGGCAATTCCATCACTGCATTTACGCTATTATGGATAGTAACCATAAAGGAGATATTGTTGACTTAAAGGAACGCAATTTGTGCTCTTTGATAAGTAAATGTCTGCGTGTACTAACAAAATTCTTTTAAAAATAAAGAAAAAAATTATCCTTCTAAATTAATAAATATTCAGTTGTTGATAAATAAATAAATAATTTTAATAAAACATTATTTTTCTTAATCCCAACAATATTATTTTATAGAGGTTTTACTATAATTAAAAGAAAAAAGAAAAATGTCATACTTTCAATTATCTCAATCATTAAATTTAAGTGATATGAAGTTCTTTTAAGTGATCATGTAAAGATCCGCGTTCCATACCGAGATATTATTTAAAAGGTCTAATATTATTCATTAACAAAAAAAAAGGAAAATAAAAGGAAACATAAATTCTATTTCAAATCTCAATATATAGAGTATCATATAACTACTACAAGAATTGTAAAATATTAAATGAATATAAAAATTATTATGTCGACATTTTACTATTGAATCATTGCAAAATCTTTCATTTTATTACATTTTTATTTACATTGTTAGTGCAAATTTAATATCATGCTCACATTGTAGAGGCAAAAATAACTCTACAGTAAAAATCAAGATAAAATTCTATATATTTAAATTACAAAGGTAATATAGTCATTATTGCATAAAATACAGATGTAACTCATCCTTCAAAGATTAAATATTGACAGCCGCATGGTTGGACTCTGCGCATACACATTGATTTTTTTTAAGTTTTATTTATTTGAAATTTCAATAATTTTTTTTATGCAAGGGTATTATTATTATTATTATTTTATTAGTTAATTGACAGTGTTAATGAAACATAGTAAAATAAAAGATTTTACAAAAATTTAGTAGTAAAATGATAAAAATTAATATTTTCTAATTGTTTAAGTAGTTAAACCATAATAATCCCAATATATATTGATAAAATAATAAATCGGTCCGAGTTGGCCTCAACTTAAAGAAAGACAACTGAGAATGAGAATGTGTGACTGGAAAATAATAAATTAAGCAGATAACCACTATATACCTTGCTGTGATGCCATTGAGTTACTTATCTACTATTATTGAAGGACCTGTCTATGTTACAGATTCTGTAACAAACATCTCCCGTCATCCCACCATCCGATTTTCTTTTGTTTAGTTTCTCACTCCACATCCAACGGCTGATGCTGCAGTCTGTACCTTACAGAATCTGTAAGGTAGTTTTGTCCATTATTGAATGATTTCAGATCATATTTTGACGCCGTCAAAATCCTTGGTTAGACACCTCCTTATCTTAATCACTGCGAAAAAGCCGGCCGTAGCGTAAAATTGACAAAAGTTAAACAGAAAAAAGAAAGTTAATCAGTTCTTAAATTTATCTGAACGAAGCGTAAATGGCAAGTAACATGCTGCTATTTACTTTTTTAACATGGTTGATGGTCCCTTTGATGTAACACCACCATCATGCACAAGCGGTCTCTTGGAGGCACACGTAACTTAAAAATTTTCATGTACATAACACACACAAAATATTCGAAGATCTAATAATAATTCGGTAGCCTTCTACCTCCTATTGTTCTGGTGCATAATTTGACTCTAATTTCAAAGGTCTAGTTAAGACTTCATTTTATTATTTTTAGGTTCATCCTGTCAGAAGGTGAAACTATTGTACAATTCATCGTCAAACTTCAGCACCAATGTTATAAAGAACCACGAAGATCAGTGAGAGTACCCAAGCCTAACTACAAGTATGAGGGTTATGCTTGAGCTACATAACCCATGCATGGCACGTGCAAGACATGTTTCACGTGAAGTTTGTCTGTGGATGCTTACTGGAGCAATAACGGTTGGTTTACCACATCAGGTGATCGTTGCAGATTGAGTGGGGAATCAAATCATGGTTGTTATATTTGATTTGCATTCTATATCGAGTTTATAGCTAGGCTGATATTTTCCCTTTTTTTTTACTTGATTTGAGCTTGTTATGCTTGCTGTTATAAATAAGCTCCAGTACTGAAATAAAAATCATTCAGAAATTATCTCAAAAATTTGTTTGTGGTCGTTCTCACCAAAAGCAGAACAACCATATTACTTGCAATTGTTAGCAAGCATCTGATTAGGGCGTTATTACAATGCTTTAAAATCATTGTTTGAGCAGCTGGTGATAATTTTAACAAGGTTTGGAGAAGTGGTTGTATTCTTACAACTATTGCTTAGACACTTTACAGACACTGAACATAAAATATCTCCACTTTGGTTCTTCAACTCCTATATTCTGCTTTGGACTTAAAGCCCAGCAACATGTTGCTAGGTGAGGACATGCTTGCACATTTGAGTGTTTTATCATTTCAATGCTCGTAGGTGAAGATGAGTTTGTACAAACGCAAAACTTTTTGACGTTTGCTATATGTCACCAGGTTAGTTCCACATCTAATATTTCATCTCATCTTAAATCTTCTTCACTATTATTATTTTTTATCTATAGAGTATTAGGATAAAAGGAAAAGTATCCAGGAAGGGGGACGTTTATAACTGTGGTTTTATGTCAATGGAAACATATACTAGGAGAAAGCTGACAGATGAAACTTTCGCGGGAGAAATGAATTTGAAGCATTGGGTCACTGACTTAATGCAAAGTGTGTGTGTGTACATACCCCAATATTAATTTAACAAATACAAATACAAATCGAAATAAATAAATAAAATTAACCATCTTTCCACAAATTCCACCAATATATATATATATATATATATATATATATATATATATATATATCTTTTAAGTTTTTATTACAAAATTCATACAAATCCTAAAATCTATAATCATTTTCTTCTTATTATATTATTTATATTGCCATTACTCAAAATTCTTATAATTTTCTTTAAAAGAATAATTTTCAATAAAAATTTAAAAATATAAATTTTGAAATGAGATAGGTGCAAAATTTTTGTTAAAATAATATTTTTATTTAAGTGTTTAACTTATTTTTTATTTGAAACAAAAAATGATTTAATTTTTTTTTTGAATATTTAGGTAATTTCCCCCCAAAAAAATAATAAAAAAGATATATCTACTCTAAAGGCTAACACCAAGACCCCTGCTAAACAGAAGAACCAAGCCTAATTGGAGACCCAATGATGATACATGGTCCCCAAATGGAAAATTCTATGATGTTGTGATTAAAATTTTGGTATTGCTGCTATGATAAATATATATTTTGTAAATTACATATAAAAATAGTAAACGAAAGGTAAAATAAACAAATAATGCATCATTTCACTACTCTTATGTTAATTTACTTGTTTTTACCTTCTATTTATAGATCTCATGTTTTATTTAGTTAATTTATGTCTTATTTTACATTTAATGTTGATTTACAAGTTTTATAATAAATTTACAAGTTTATGTTTAATTTACCAATAAGACATCATTTTACCACTCCTATGTTAATTTATTTGTTTTACATTCTATTTACAGCTCTTATATTTTATTTACTTAATTTATGATTTATTTACATTTAATGTTAATTTACAAGTTTTATGTTATATTAATAAGTTTATGTTTTATTTACTAATGATATATTGATACAAAGTAAGAAATTGAAGAAATCCTAATTAGATTGAAATTTATAATATTTAGAAATATTTTAATTAATTTGTATGCTAGTTTAATATAATTTCCTATTTAGAGTTTCATTGTTTAGACGTTGCTTATTTGAGTTGTATTTCTAATTCAAGTATAAGTCTTATTAAAATAAATTTTCTAGTTAAATTAGGATAAGTCCCAGTTAGTATAAATAAGTATCTTTTGTAGATTTAGATTTTGATTATTTGTTATTGATTATTTTCTTGGAATAAACTCTAGATTCAAGTTCAATAATATTTTCATATTTCAAATCTCTTTGTGAGTATTTGAATTTAGTTAATTCTCAGTATTACGTGGAATCAACAATTCTTAACCTATAAATTCACGATGAATCAATGTGAATTTAGTTTTGTTCTTTTATTTCGGTATTCTTTATAATCAATGAAATATTTTGAACATTAAACTTCCACTTCATCATACATCAATTTACCACTCCTATGTTAATTTATTATTTAACCTTTCATTTACAAGCCTTATATTCTATTCACATCATTTATATTTTATATTACACTTAATGTTGATTTACATGATGTTGATTTACATGTTTTATGTTATATCTATAAGTTTTTGTTTTATTTACCAATAATACATCAATTTACCACTCTTATGTTGATTTACTTATTTTACTTTCTATTTATAAGTGTTATGTTTCATTTCCACAATTTATGTTTTATTTTCCTCTTAATATTGATTTACAAGTTTTATGTTACATTTATAAGTTTTGGTTTTGTTTATCAATAATATACCAATTTATTACTCCTATGTTAGTTTACTTGTTTTACCTTCAATTGAGAAGTCTTATGTTCCATTTACATAATTTACATTTTGTTTTACTATTAATGTTGATTTATAAGTTCTATGTTAAATTTACATATCTTTTGTTTTATTTACACAATTTATGTTTAATTACAGTATTGATGTCGTGATTTTAATCACGGCATTGTAGAATGACCCAGTCACAAATTTGATCTGAATTTTTCACAATCTTTTATCATAAATGAGTTTGTATGAATAAGAATCTTATTAATTAGAAAAAAAAAAACACTCCATACATTGCAAGCTCATATTAAATGTTGAATCCAGAAAAAAAAAAAAAAACATTTGCCGTCTATCCATAAACATTTGCTCACATTTACAAGTGCACCACTTCGAGCAGGACTAAAGTATTATTGATAAACAAGAAGACCAAGATTCTCCTAATTCACGAGATCAATGGCGCATATACAACAAATACAAATATACAATCTCTGAACAAATGGAAGATTTGATTCATGAAAATCATATAACCAAGATCTCTCCATATGCAGTCATTGCTTGCCTAAATCAACGAGTGATAATAGTAAATATTGTACAATCGTTTATTTACTGCATAAATACGAGGATCCTTTAATATTCAATTGTGAAAAATGATAAGGAGTCCTCGCAGTGATACAATAGTGACAAAAATAATAATAATTAAAAAATCGAGTGATCTAGTAGTGTCAATTTATAGTGTTTTTTTAATCTCTTTAGTTCAAATATGAGTATTACTCTCAATTCTTAGCTAAGGCCTCCGCCCTTCTGTATATTAGCAACTCTTTGTAACAAGTTTCCTCGTCAAATACCGCATAAAAAACTCTACGGTCCGAATCCTCAACTACTTATCACATTGAAAATTTCTAAATTCTAATTTAGTACGCCGGAGTCACCATGAAGTAGTCGGTTATTCTGCTTGCAGAGCAAGGAGCCCCCATCTGCTGTTATCTTATCTGGTACTATTCTTCGAATCTTATTTAATTTGCTATCTTCTTACAATAGTCCTTATTAAATTCTACATTAATTGGAAGATGGGGGGTTACAAATTGGAAGTCTACATTAATTGGGGGACTTCTTAGTTTACTTTTATTTTAATAAAATACTTGTCACACATGGAGCGGAAGCAAATCAAAATAAAAAATGAATATGGATTCTACTATGACTAGTTATGGGAGCATAACCCTTCCCTGCAAATAAGACTGTGTTCCACACGTTACGTTGAAGATAGTTTATTATAGAGTACATTGAAGATACTTCTTTACATAGTAGAATAATAATGTGGGATGAACAGTGCATGAATAGTATTGGGTGAACAGTACTAATAGTACTAATAGCAATAAAGAAGAGTTCACAGCATCTGCCACAACTACTCATGGAGTTTTTATTTAGAGCGCTGCTATATGCCCCGAACTTAATCCCGAATTTGCGCCCCGAATTTTGCCAAAACGCTGCGTTTTAAAACGGTCGTTTTTCCTTTTTAATTGCAGCTGTGCAGCACGTGTTTGTCCTTCTATTTGCTTTCGTTTCAACCCAACACTCAACTCTGTGCAGATCGCTTCAATTCATTACAAACTGCAAAACCCAAACTGCAAAGATTCATAATTAACCTCACTAAAAACTCAAACGTAATAAATACGAGTTAGCAGAGCTAGAGAACTGGGCCTGTAACCCACAAGCATTCATAAGCAACCATTCAAAAAAAGATTTTTAGTACTTCAAACTAAATTCCTAAGCTAGTCAGTCGCGATAAGCACAATTATACATCTTTTCTCTTCAAGGAACAACATCAGAGACTATTTTATCCTCGTGGGCTCATTTTCCAACTTCCTGACTGTTAATTCAAAACAAAAGGAGACTAGCAATTTAAAGGGTGTTCTTAGATATAACTTCTCCAAACCTAACAAACCATCGAGCATCAAGACGAATTGTCGTCGTGCTCAACATGCTGCTGTCGTTCTCAGTCGAACACAACTTTGGTGTAATAGTCTATTGGTTTTGGAGTGGCCAGAGAAAGTTTTGCGGGTGGAGCTAGAAGAAGGGAAACCAGAACTCTAGCTACTTCCTGCGTGGTTGGTCTTTCTCGTGATGGCAACAGAGACATCGACCGAGTGATGGCGGTAGTCCGTCGTCTGGGGCTCGTCCGTCGTCTCTGACGACTGTCCCGTCGGTGATTGTAGATTTTTGCGGGTATGAGAGACCAAGAGTAAAGACAGACTTACAGAGATTTTGCTCGCGTTTCTCAAAAGGAAAGGTTAAACGGTGCGTTTTCTATTTAATTAAACGATACGTTTCAATTCGGGGTGCAATTCGGCGCAAATAGCTTTTTCTTTTATTTTTATACTCATCTCAATCTATTGTTAGGCATCGTTTGTTGATTGGTTTCTCAGGAGGATTTCATGGAGTCTTTACGTTTTTTATTCATGTCAATCTATTATCAAACACTGTTTGTTGATTAGTCTCTTTGGGAGAATGGGTTTGTTGATCGGTCTTTTTGGGAGAGTGGGTTATTATTTGCACCAGTGAATGGATTTTACGTAAAGTTTGCAGACAGGAAAATAAATGGTGCTCATTAAAGCAAGTTCGACTAAATTGATTCAATAGTAAGAGGGAATCTCTTTGTACTTTATTTTATGTTATTTTTTATTATTTACATGTAAATAAATTAATTAAATAATAATTCACCTACATTTAAAAAATAAAAATAAATCTAAAAAGTACAAAATTCGACGTCAACTAGTTAAATATGAATGAGAAAATATTTGATTTGCATCATTTGTCTACGCTTTTCCATGAAATTTTAGATGTCCTTAAAGAAATGACTGAAGAAGTGTCCCAAGTTTTAAAAGAAGGGTACCATCCATTCTTGAACTGACCATTGAGTGTAATTATAGAAGTTAAAGACAGAGCAACCATGATTGATATGTATTCGTATGTTAAAGTGAAAAAGGTTACTCTTGAAGATAATTTAACTGAAACAATATCTGGGGAATGACACAAAAGGCTTGGTAATCGTTTCGCTCATACAAGAAGTTATCTTCGAGAAGTGCCATGCACCAAAGAAATCAAGATGAAGATGAAAGTATGGTTAAATGGTTCCTATTAAGTTTTAAGAAAATTAATGAGAAAGTCGACATTAATTTGGAGTTGGATATGCATGATGCATTACTGCTTCGTCAGAAGTTTAATTATTCTAAAAACCTTGTTGGGGAGCTTTTTTTCAAGATTCAAGGACCAATAAACTTTAAAAAGAAAAAAAGAAAAAAAAATAATCTTGACGAGTTTCATCCAAGGCATGAAAGTAAATGAAAACCTGCAGGCTCCTTATATTTGAACTCTGACCAGGTCACAGACAGCTAATAGGCATGCACATATGGGCTCCTAGAAGAAGAGAAGGCCTGGCATGAGAGAGAAGAGGCTGTCAGCTTAGCCAAGGAGACTGCCTGGCAGTCTACAGCAGCTTTAATTGATGATGGTGAAACCTAGCTAGCAATATTGGAAGCCGCAGGCAAGTCATCCCTGGCTACCAAACAGTATTCTTATCTTCATGTAAGACCTCCCTTCTTGATGATCACACGACGTAATATTCTTTTAATTAATTAAGCAGCGATATGATACTTAATTTTGCGATTGCTCAGGGTAGTTTGATGCTTAATTTACTTGTTGAAGAAAAGAAGGGCTACCATGAAAGAAGAGAGGCTGTCAAGTTAGCCAAGGAGACTGCCTGGTACCCACCCAAGGGTTTAAATATTCAACGTTTTGAAACCACTTAGGAGAGATCAGGCAAGTCATCCTTGGCTACCAAACTAGCACTCTTTTCTTCATGTTAGACCTCTCTTCCTCTAATATTATTGATGCACCACTGGAATGCTGTTTCTATGTTTTCCACTGTCTATTTATAGCCTATATCTCAGTAGTGAGTTTAATTTTTCATTATTTTTGCCACTAAGGCCATATATAGCCTCCAGTGACATGGGCGGACTCAGCTTAGGAGGGGCTTCACCTCCTTCTAAGCCATTATTTTTTCTTTTAAATGCACCCCAAGTTCTTTTTGAAAAAGTTAAATAAAAATAATTTGCGTACATTTGTTATGTGAAGAAATATTTATACTATAGTGATAAGAATGCTATTTAGTGGTTTTTGGAACTTGGTTCAAATCTCAATAACTATACAATTTTTTTTTAGATATTTGGTGGATATTATTTAGAAAAATAATACTTTTACAAATGTGGTCACAGTGAAATCTATAATTTGAAATAAATAATTTATTATTGTTATTTTTTAAAATTTAAGAGAAAATAATAGAATTTGAGTTTTTGAGACTTTAAACGTACTCAAGTGAACAATAAAAAAAATAATAGGTGCCCAAATAAATTAAAATTTTTGAACTAAACTCCCCATAATTTAAGTGTTTGAATCCGTCGCTGCTCAATGATACACTTTCTTTACAACCGCGGGGATTCCTATTCTCCTTCTATTATTGAGTAGGTGAAAATTACCTTTTTCACAAATATGGGTAAATTGGATCGGTTTCCCAACTCCTCAATTATTAATTGGTAACTAGTGAAGAAGTTTGGATTGCGCCACAATTACACTGATTTAGATTAATCCCAGTAGATTTCTGATTGTAAAACTATTAACTAAACAGGTCGTTTTCTTTTTAATATAAATTTTTCTTCCACTCATCATGTGCACAATTCAGCTGGACGCATAATGGAATATATTCCCTTAAGCTGCAGTGACCCATGCAACTGATGCAAGCAATTGATCACTTTGTTTCTTTATCTCCATTTGAGGACGGAATATCCAAATCCCTAGAAGCTCTCAATATTCCAATATCATGCACATTTGCCGCACAACTTTTGTCTGATATTAAGCTCCTCCAATCGAAAGGATCGATCTAAATTCTGTCAAAGCCAAAGGCTGCACAGTTGCATGCATAATTATGACACTCGGTTAATTTTTACAATAATCGCAACCAATGATCGAGTACCAAGCTTTTGTCCAAGGACTGTCAGACTGATCACAATCAGAAAGAAGTTGTTTTCATGCACACATATTGACAAGTTTCCTAAATCAAGCTACAGTCACAGTTTCCAAGCAGACAGAGGCCAACTATAACAAGAAACAAATTGTTTATGCAATGATATATATCTTCGATATAACTCTCATGCAGGGTGTCTATTAGTTCGGTTGATAAAATCTCGAGTTAATGTGTCAAGTACAAGTTTAGAATCCCACTCATCACGTACGAGTGTAGAAGAATTAATTCAACTAACAATAACGCTATTCTTAAAGAAAAAGAGTACCGAATGGATGCACGCATATGGAGTGCGCTTCTCTGACCCTTCAAAATCCTTTGAAAATGAGATGATTTTGACCTCACCGGAAAGGAAAGAAGAACGAAATCAAGAAAAGATATGTCTACCAGGAAGTTAATTGATTTTTATATATTTGGTGTCGAGGGTTTGCTCAGAAAACCATTGATGAAGTGTCCAAGTCCTTCTCCCCGACACATTTTCTATTTTACTCTTCACAGGCAAAATGCACGTACATGATTCCAAATTCTAAAAGCAACACCTATTATGTCCACCACTTAAGATGCCCCCTCTATTGAATAAATAAAGTCGGCACCTGTGTCACTGAAAAAGATAAAATAAAGTTTGGATCAAACTAATTTTATTACTATAAAGGGATATAATTCAGTAGAGTTATTGTTAAAAAATTATTGTTTTCACTTAATTATCTTTAGTGCAAGTAATATAGAAGTAAAGTATACACTAATTATATTAATAATATTTAATGTATAGGCATTGGTAACAAAGATAGATATAGTTTTTAAAAACTAATACATTGTTATGAATTTATTAAAATAAATGTGGATGTTCATAAAATATATCTCTTCGTTTCCCCAGTATCTTCGACTAGTAACCTTTGATTTATCTATAACTCCCACTATCTTATAAGAAATTATGATCTATAATGTTTCAATTAATTTTATGGAGTGGTTATGTAACTATAAAGAAGAGCTCATTTTTTTGTTTTGTACATATTTTTTGAATGAAAAAATCACTCTATATATTACTCTCTTATTTTACTCTTTATCTTGTGTTGCTCCTTTATTTTGTGTTGTTGGCTTTTCTAACACGTTATCAGTACGAGATTATGTTCAGGTACTATTTCTTTTGTTTCTCATATATAGCACTTTTAATTATTATATAACTATAATTGTTCATCACTAATAACATGTCATATTAGCTATTATTGTCATGCTTGTATTTGCAATAACATTGACCTCTCAAATCGCATGTATATTACTTTTCTTCATTATATCTCTTGAAATATGCATAAATTGATGGTATAAGATTTGAAATAAATTCTATGACATGAATAGTATGATATTTAATGATTATAGAACTTTGTTATTATATTAGCATGAGTGATTATATGACATCTAATATTTACTTGTTAATAATGAATCAATTATTTATCTTTAATTATATCATTTTATAGCTTTTTGAAAATGTTAAATCTCGCAAAACTTGAATTTGTGACACTTGATATCTCTGGCGATAATTATCTATCATGGGTCTTGGATACCGAAATCCACCTTAATGCAATGAATCTTGGAGATACTATTAAAGAAAATAATGATGCATCTACCCAAGACTGCACCAAGGCAATGATTTTTTTTTTTTTACCACCATCTTCATGAACAATTGAAAAGTGAGTATCTTACGGTCAAAGAACCATATGTCCTTTGAGAATGTCTTAATGAAAGATTTACTATTATACTTCCAAAAGCTCATTATGATTAGATGCACTTACGATTACAAGATGTTAAATATGTTAGTCAATACAATTCTGCATTATTCAAAATTGTTTCTTAATTAAAATTATGTAGAGTGGAGATTAGTGATGCAGATTTGTTGGAAAAGACATTTTCTACTTTACATGCTTCGAATTTACTCCTTCAGCAGCAATATCGAGAGCGGAGATTTAGAAAGTATTCTGAATTAATCTCATGTCTTTTAGTGATTGAAAAAAATAATGAACTTTTGTTGAGAAACCATCAGTCTCATCCGACTATATATGTACCTATCCTTGAAGTGAATGGTATTTCAACCAATAATTGTAGTGCTAATGAGGTCATGGCCAAGGCCGTGGTTACAAAAATAATCAAGGTCATGGTGGCTATAATGAGAAATATCGATCAAACCACTCAAAGTGGTATAATGTTGTGCAAATTTTAATGAACTCGCAAGCGCACGAATCTATTGTAGTATAGATCAATGGTGACGAGTGTCGATCCCACGAGAAGGTGGATTTTAATTATGTGTAGAATTAATTTTGTAAATGGGTGGTTGGAATTGTGGTGGAAGTGATTTAAATTATCCTAAAATTGGAATTGAAATGGCGATAAGAAATTCTAAAATTGGAATTGCAATGGCGAGAATAAATTGAAGAGAAATTTATTGAAATGACGTACTTGGGTATCTGGATCCGTATCAACATGCATCATGGGCTAAATAATCCTTATTAATGCCAATTAAATCATGAGGGGAGAATCTACACCTCATGAACCACGCCCTAATCAATATGGTGCTAAGGGCTTATCATGCCAAATAATAATAACCTTATACTAGGGGGCCGGTGAAACCAAGGCGGTACTAGACAAGATTAGTATTATTTGTCGACGAGAAGTCAAAACATCCACAAAAACTAGAGGGGAAGAGAAAATAAATTTACCAAATAAAGCCCATGACACATGTTGAGACTTCACCTTCAACCCAAGCTTGAAAGGAAATTAGCTACTCATAATTGAACTAGGGGCAAAATGAGAATTTATTAAAATACAAAGAAAATACAAGATGGAGAAGGAATTACAGAAAATGGATCCCAAAAATGGATTCCGAGATATCAAATTAGGGGGGGGGGGGGGGCGCCCCTTTTTTATAAATACATGGAGTAAATCATGGCCATCGGATTAAAAACAGTTTGGACGCTCAGGATTGCGCTACGTCATCAGTCAACAGTACGCGATTTGACCACGTGGATGAACAGTAACACGGTTTGACCCAGGTGAACAGTGACGCGGTTTGGTTGAAAATAATCCTGTGTGATGCATGCACCGTACGTAAGATTTTTCATCCACTGATATGCTGCCACGTCACCATCAACAGTACATAAGAATTTTAGTCCAATAGGATCGTGACACCTCATCAGTCAATGCCACATCATCGGTCAATGTCACGTCATCGATCCGTCTATGTAAACAGTGTCGTGAACAGTAACATAGACAGTACCGTACACGTGAATAGTACCATACATATGAATAGTGCCATTTTTCCTTTTATGCCCCTCTTAAGGTTTTCGACCATTCTGAGTTCAAAAGTGATGTCTGTTTTGCCGTCTGATCTCTCCTTTATTGTGAAATGACTATAATGCCCCTAAAATACATAATTTTCTTAATTAAAATAAAACACACGTAATTAAATCACAAGAAGGTTAAATACATAAAAGTAAGGGTTGTTAGTAAGACTTGAAATGTAAAATGATGGTTTTCTCCTTTATAAATATGCATTTTCTAACACTTAACACACCCCCCAACCAGCTTATTGCTAGTCCCTAGCAAATAAAACGAAAACAAAATTCAAATCCAAAATAATTTTTTTTTATTAGAAACACTCGTGTTTATTCAATCAGATTAATGATAGCAATCAAATAAAAGTATAAGCATTATCTCCAGTCTAAAGAAACATCACACCCACATTAACCATCCACATGAATCAGCCTTGTAGACTTTGTTATAGATACTTTCAAAAATGACATGTCAAACCCCAAATTCTCATTGGAAATAGTGACACTCTCACAAAGAAATTAAACCCAATACAAATAGTCACTCCAATGAATGGTACTTGAGAGAGAAAATAATAAAGAAATGATATCACATGCTCTCATCAAGATGAAAGAAATATGCCCTTAGTTTAGAAATAATACGATCTCAAGTCAAATAAAAATGTTAGTCAACCCAATTTATTTATCTCTTTTTTTTTCATTATTATTATGCACCATTACATCTTTTTATCCCACATAACTAACTTCTACTTCAAACTATAGTTCCCTAAAATCAAGAAGGACTTTTATTAGAACGTAACGTAGGCTAGGGACATGGCTAACAAAGAAGGAAAATAAGGGAAACAAAGTGTATGTTTGAGAAAAATGCAGAGAGATTTTTTTTTTTTTGGAAGTTGCAAGGTGGATTTCACCTATTATTTTTATTCTTTTGAAACAACAACTTTTGTTTTGTTTATTTTTTTTCTTTTGTTTTTTACATAACTTCACTGAACAAAATAATTATTTATATTTTCTTAAACAGAAATAGGTGATGGAACTTATAAGATATCGGGTAATACTCCAAATCGGAGTGGGTCAAGAGGATAAGTTGACAAAGAAAATGTTTTTTTTTTTAAAGGCTCAAGAGGGTTAACTATGGATATTTAATAAAATGGATGACTAGAAAGGCTCAAACGGATCAAAGATTGTCTTTCCATCGTCTTTTAGGGTTCTAAATAATCATCCATATCTAATAGTTAGATGGGCCTCCAAATGTAGCAATACACTTTTTTTTTTAAGGGTTAACTTAAAAGAAATCTAGAGATCGTGTATAAAATAATAAACGGCTAAGTTGTATGAAGAATGAGCAAAAATGTTACTCTCCAAGAAAAATAATAGGCTCAAAAACTCACTTGGTACTTAGTATGACATGTTCATTCCTTCAAGCAACTCATATTTGTCTCCGACATCAACATGTAGAGTAGCAAACATAGTGTAACATCACTTAAGACCAAAGATAATATAAATACTGAAATTTAAAATTCATAATGTCATCCAATATTAAAACAAATCACACACATTTTTTTTTAAACAACATTCTACCCCCCAACCTATTCTAAGCATAAAAGGAAAATATGCATGCAGAAATGTGAAAATGATGCAGAAAAACTAATTAGAAAATTTGCCCTTAAAATGATGAAAAACAAAATGATTTTTTTTTTAAGAAGATGCGTTTCTAGAGGCACTACACTCCATATTCAGACATTTTCGACTAAAAAGTTGGAAAATGTATATTTATAGAGGAGAAAATAAAAAAAAGAAGAAAAATGAACATAAAAACTTATTAAAAAAAAGAAATTCTTTTTGTTTTTTTTTTCAAACAATGAAGATGGGTTTCTAAAGTAACTACACTCCATATTCAGCTATCTTTAACACAAAAAGTTAGCAACAGTTAGTTTCTACAATAAAAGATTAGTAAAAACTTAACCAAGATTCCACATTTGTCGACTATTCTCTCCCCCCAACCAAAACGAAACATTGTCCTCAATCTTTTAAAGGAAAGAAGTAGAGTTTAAAAGACATCACTTGGGTGGTGCAATACAGAAGAAAATATTTACAAGCGGAGAGTTAAATCTAATTTGTACTTCTTACTGCTACTCCTGTTACCATCATTATTTGGACGCTCCAACACAAAGGTCCAGGGGTCTGGCTCCGGTCTATAAGTTTGTAACAAATCAAGTAACGCATCAGAAGGAATGAAGTAGTTTTTTATTATATGGTTAAGAAATGCGATAAAGCCATCATAAAAGTTATTGACATTTAACAAACCAATGGGTTTCTGGTGGATGCGCAGATGGGCCCAAGATGCTAGTGTGATAAGTGCCTCTAGTGTTGCAAGATCTCCTGGAAGGAAAATAAAAGCATCAGCATGATTAAGCATTTCAATTATTATTTCTTGCATACCTGAGACGACTAACTCTTCTCCAGTTGATGAGTCAGACGAACTGCCCAATGGTTTTAGGACTCTTAGGATGATGCCTAACACTTGACTTCCTCTGATAAAAGCTGCTTCTGAGACCATTTTTGATAACCCTCGGTTACCTCCTCCATACACCAAGCGTATTTTTCTCGCTTCTATGCTTCGACCAAGATTTATGGCTGCCTCTACGAACTCTTTATGTTTGCCATAGTTAAATCCAGAAAGCACACACATATTTTTGAATTTTCTATTGGTAGTAGCTGCCATTGTGATACTTTTCAAAAACAATTTGTAAGTGCTTGACAAAAAAAAAATCACATTTAAGAGTTTTGGTAACAGTGAGTCACAGTTGTGTATGAGGTAACATGTCAGTGTCAAATAACGCGTAAAGCACATGGCTCGCGAGTAAAAAAGAAAACAGTAAAAAGGAAAAAGTAAACAGTAATAAAATTATTAAAGACAATAATGCAAACAATAAAACAACAGTGAAATAAAATAACAGTAAAGTAAAATGATATTTACAGGTAGTTGCGACTGTAGCTCACATCTTCCTCTGGTTTTACGTCCAGAAACGGCTTGAACGCCCTCTATGGGTCGAGGATAGGCTTCCCATCCAGATTTCTTATAAACTGGCAAACAAGGTCGTTTATAGTCAGATTCCCGAGACTATACCGTGCATGCTCTTTCTGGAATAATGGCCATAATTGGAGAATCGCTCCTTGCACATATCCACTGGGATGCGTTTCAAGAGACAAAATGATATCATCCAATGACTCCTTATTCAAGCCATCCCTAATGAATTGAATCTTATCTTCCCTGTTACCAGACATCATTCTTAAAGAACATGGGTTTTTATTGCAACTCATTCTGGCACACTTATGACAAGGCATGTATGCAATAAATTTTAGAGGTAACTCACCTGCCAATCGTACTTTCGCCTCAATTAACCAACCGATATCAGTAGGTATGTTATTTTTCATTAGTAATCGCATGCGTTCGGACCGAGCTTTATAGATCGTAAGGAGGGCATTCTGAGGAAGTGAAGGGAATCGCTTGTGAAGCTTTGCTA
This sequence comes from Citrus trifoliata, assembly GCA_018350135.1. Lineage (NCBI taxonomy): Eukaryota > Viridiplantae > Streptophyta > Magnoliopsida > Sapindales > Rutaceae > Citrus > Citrus trifoliata. The sequence goes on from CM031385.1 coordinate 8,618,844, forward strand.
GAATCTCGTTTATGTCCATACTTTCGCTTCAGAATATCAGTTATTATGGGAAACTAAAGTAACCAACTTGATTGTCACGGAGTACCGTTATCCGCCACTTCACCGGAGTAACAAACTAAAGCACACAAACAGAAAAACAAATTAAAACACACAAAGAAAATTAAAATCGTCCTCTTATTGAATTTACCTCAAGCTCCAACTGGATGTCGTAAACACTTCTCTCAATGTCTCTGAGTTGGCGTTCTAAACCCTCAACATAGGCTACTAACACTGGTGGTTGTAGAGTCCAAATGCGATGTGTTTTACAAAATTGAATCTGCATTTTGAGATGAGTTTTGACACGTTGAAGTGGTTTAAGAATGTTCAAGAGGAACAGTCTAAGTATGGTATTCATGATTAAAAATGATAAGAGAAAACTTAATGGTAAAACAAACACACTTATGCAAAAAAAATTCAATTAGCAAAAGAATAATAAAAAGAAAGAAAGAAAAATCAAATCAACGAAAAGAAAAAAAATCAATTCAAATCTGGTGGGTCACTTAAATTTATTTCGGTGTCTTCTCCATGTGGTTGGTACTCTAGATATGGCTTTAATTTTTGACCATTAACTTTAAACGTGACACCGTTCTTTGGGTCCTTAATTTCAATTGCCCCATGTGTAAAAACAGTATGAACAATAAAAGGGACCAGATCAACGAGAGCGTAACTTACTTGGGAATAGGTGCAAGCGAGAATTGAATAAAAGCACTTTCTGACCTGGAGTGAAAGATTTTCTCATAATGTGCTTGTCGTGGAAGACTTTCATTCGTTGCTTGTAAATCTTGGCATTTTCGTATGCGTCATTGCGAATTTCTTCAAGTTCTGCCAATTGTAATCTTCTTTCTGAGCTGGCTTACTGCATGTCAAAGTTGAATTTCTTGATGGCCCAATACGCACGATGCTCGAGTTCCACAGGTAGGTGACAAGTTTTTCCATACACTAGCCTGTAGGGTGACATCCCAATCGGGGTCTTGAAAGCCGTTCTGTATGCCCATAATGTATCATCAAGTCTTAATGACCAATCTTTTTTGTCTGGCCTCACCGTCTTTTCTAATATGTACTTTATTTCTCGATTGGAGATCTCAACTTGGCCACTGGTTTGCGGATGATATAGGGTTGTCACTTTGTGTGTGATTGAATACTTTGTCAAAAGAGTTTTGAATGCTTTGTTACAAAAGTGGGCACCACCATCACTGATTATTGCTTGAGGGAATCCAAAGCGTGAAATAATGTTGCTTTTCAAGAATCCTATTACCACCTTATGATCATTGGTTCTGCATGGAATTGCTTCTGCCCATTTCGATACGTAATCAACAGCAACCAATATGTATTGATGGCCAAAAGAAGGGGGAAATGGTCCCATGAAGTCGATACCCCATACGTAAAAAATCTCAACCACTAAAATTGGATTTAATGGCATCATGTTCCTTCGTGTAATGCTCCTCATTCGTTGACACCTATCACATGAAGAACAGAAAGTGTAAGCATCTCGAAATATAGTTGGCCAATAGAAACCACATTGTAAAACTTTAGTCGTTGTTTTCTTAGCGCTGAAATTGTTAACCTAAAGGGCTATACATAATGTAATTTTGATGATAACAAACATATGTATTGAGTGATTTAATAAATATTGTATTTCACATTTTCACTAGTTTTTGAAAGATAATATTTATGCAAATGAATCAAGTGAAATCAAGATTGAAGTCACTCAACGGACAACGGCGACATCAAGAAAAGTCTAGAGCTCAACGAACAAATTAGTGCGATAAATTCTTGTAAAACCGGTATGATTTAATTGATGCATGATTTAGCATTTGAGAAGCTCAAGAAATTAATTTAATTAAATACTTTTCATAAGCTAAAATGTTTTATTTTTATAAAGTAAAGTATTTTGTGGATTTAAGTAATTTGGACTTAAATGCTAAGATTTGTAATCTTTGAGTTTATTAAATATTATTTTGAAATTCAAATGTGGACTCATTTGCAAAGGTTTGAAACATTTTGGGTCATACCATAATTTATGAAACTTTGAGGACCCCAATGAAATTTGGAGACTTGAAATCCGAAGTTGGACAGAGAGGAAGCGGCGAACCGCTCGAGCGCTAGCGGCTAGCCGCTTGAGAAAAATTTCATATTTTCAATTTTTGGACTAAAGTGAAAGGTTTTGAGAACTTTGAAAAATATGGGTATTATGTTAAATTTGAAAAGGACCTCTTTGAAAAATATCAATATCTTTGGGGCCATATCATAATTTTAGAAAGTTTCAGAATGATAACTATTGGACCTATTTGCAAAGTTTTCTGACGTTTTGGGCCATAGTATAATTATAGAACGTTTTGGGTCAAAATGTAATTTCATTGAACAGTGTTACTGTAGCAAGATTAAAAATAACGGTAACATTACTGTTCCTGAGCGGCTAGCCGGTTAATCAAGCGGCTAACCGTTTGAGCACGGGTTTTTGGCTATAACGGCTAGTTTTTGGGATTTCTCTATAAAAACTCAACCCAAACTTCTTTCTAAGGTTGAACACAAGCAAATATAAGATCATATAACATATATTGAGCTTCCATTTCGTAAATCATCATTTGTTAAATCATTATTGAGCTATAATTTGTTATTCACTCTTAAAGAGAGTTTTATTGTTGTGAATTTCATTTCTCATCAATTTGTGAGTGTACAAGTGTGGGAAACACTTGGGGTGAAGAGATTGGGGATATAATCTCTTGTTGTAAAGGTTCATTGACACCTTGAAGTCAATTGTAAACGTTTGAAGCCTTGGAAAGGCTTGGATAGTGAAATCCTCAAGCCCGGTGTGCTTGGAGGCGTGGACGTAGGCGGGGATAGCCGAACCACGTAAAAATCCTTGTGTTCGTTTTCTCATCCCTTACTCTTTTATTTTTACGCTTGCTTGAATTTATTGTTCTCTATTTCACTAAGGCGTTAGATTGATTATTGTGCGAATTGTATTGCATATTTTTTTAAAAACCCAATTCACCCCCCCTCTTGGGTTGCATTACTTGCATTTCATTTGGTATCAGAGCCAGGTGCTCTTGTGTAGACTTAACCGTCTAGAGTTAAAGACCCATGGCAACCTATAGTGACTCAACCTTTAGGGAAGGACAATCTACAATTAGACCACCGTTCTTTGACGGTAATGACTACCCATATTGGAAAACTAGGATGAGAATTTATTTACAAGCTTTAGATTATGAAATTTGGGAAATTGTTTGTGATGGTCCATTTATGCCTTTAACTAAAAACGGAGTTGGGGAAGATATTCCAAAACCTTCACGGGAATGGAATGAATTGGAAAAGAGAAAAGCGTCTCTAAATTCCAAAGCCATGAATGCCTTGTTTTGTGCACTAGATAAGAAAGAGTTTCATAGAGTGTCTAGTTGTGAAAGTGCTAATGAAATTTGGCACAAACTTGAAGTTGTTTATGAAGGCACGAATCAAGTGAAAGAGTCTAAAATTAGTAGGTATACTCGACAATATGAATTGTTCCAAATGGAACAAAATGAGAGTGTATATTCTATGTATACTAGATTTACGGACATAGTGAATACTCTAGGAGCCCTAGGAAAGACCTTTTCAAATAGCGAGAAAGTTAAGAAAATCATTAGGTCGTTACCTAAGGAATGGAGACCAAAAAGGACTGCCATTGAGGAAGCTAAAGATTTGAATATCTTACCTATTGATGATTTAATTGGTTCTCTTATTTCTTATGAGGAAGACATGGCAGCCGAAAGAAGCAATGAGGAGAAGAAGAAAAGCATTGCTCTCAAAGCCTCGAAATATGAGAGTGATGAGGAAAGCGAGCTGGATGAGGAGGAGATGGATATGCTGGCTAGGAGGCTTAGAAAACTTTTTAAGAAATCCGGTGAGCGAAGAGAATCTAGAGACCTCAAGAACCGAAAGGAGAAGAAGGAAGTAATCAAATGTTATGAGTGCAAGAAGCCCGGTCATATAATAACGGAATGCCCTCTTCTCAATAAGCTAAAGAAGAGAGCAATGGTAGCCACATGGGATGATAGCGATGAGGAAACAAGTGATGGTGAAGAACATCAAGAAATGACAAATCTAGCTCTCATGGCAATTGGAGATGAATCGGATGATGAACTTGATGAGGTAAATGATCTTTCTACTTATGATGAATTATATGATGCTTTTAAAGAATTGCATGATAATTGGATAAAAATTGGTAGAAAGAATGCATGTCTTAAAAAGAAAATGGTAAAGCTCACAAATGAGAATGAATCTCTAAGTGCAAAGATTACATGCCTAGAATTAGAGAATAAAACATTGCATCATAAAGTTGCATTATCGAATGAGAAACCTAGGACTTCACATGAGCATTTAGAATCACATGTAAATGACTTGAAAAATGAAAAAGATGCCTTGCAAAAATCCAATGTTTCATTAAATGAAAAGATCAAAGAATTGGAATTAGATAATGGAATGTTACATGATAGAATTGCATCATTCACATGTAAACAAAGTATTTCGTATGAGCATGAGAAATCACATGTTGATAAATTAATAAATGAAAATAAAACTCTTAAGAAAAGGAGCAATGAGTTGAATGAGATTGTTTTGAAATTCACAAATGGGCAAAAGATGTTGGATAACATGCTTAATTCACAAAAATGTGTGTTTGATAAAGGAGGACTTGGGTATAAGCCTTACTTGAAACAAAAATATTATAAGAATTATTTTGTTAAGGCTAACTCCACAAATGATCAAATTGTATGTCATTATTGCAATCAAAATGGTCATATGAAGAATAGATGCCCAATTAAAAGAAATGTGTATTATGGAGTCAAATGTATTTGGGTTCCGAAAGGAACTAAATCTAATACTCAAGGACCCAAGAGTATTTGGGTACCAAATGGTACAACTTGAATTTGTTTTGTAGGTACCACAATCAAGGAATGGTAGAGAAGTTTCTTGATGAAAACTTGTGAGGAAAATCATTTGAGAATGATCTAGAAGAAAAAGATGAGGCAAGATGATTTAATTGTTTTGGTAATAATTCTTGCCATATTAATTTTGTTGAATGAATCATGATAAATGAATTTGCGAAAATATGCTTGTATGTTTACATGATTGAATTATCATTGTGTTTAACATTGAGTGTTTTATCATGATGCATGGATAAATATATATGATGGTAGCATGTCAACTCATCATGATGAATTTATTTGATTTTTAATGATTATGTAATGGCTAAGCATGAGAAATGAGTGATATGCTTATTAATCTTTGAGTACACATATGTTTTATGATTGAGTAAAATATATAAATGATAATAGTTTATCAACTCATCATGATGGATTTGTTTGATGTTAATGTTTATGAAGTGTTTAAGCATGATAGTTAAGTGGTGTGTTTGATTTATTAACTTTCGAATGCTTATATGTTTAATTATTACGAAGAACAATTTTCAAAAATTCGGCATGAACTTGGGATGATGAAATTTTCGCATTAACGTCTCTATTTATGTTATTGAATCTATTAAAATTGTTTGGAAATTAAATGAGTCGTTGAAAATCCCGAGTCTGCACATGCTGTAATGAATTGGACATAACTTCTTCTAGAGAACTCTAAATCAAGCTCTGTAAATTTTATTGGAAAGCTAACTTAATTATCTTTCCAACGGTATATAGCTTGTATGTTAATTCTTGCTCAATCAATACAATTTTTATTTTGATATTGACCTTTCTGCATGTTCTTAAGTTTTGAATGCTTATATGCTTCATGATTGTATGCTTGTTGGATGGATTATTTGTTTGAATTAATTATCTTTTGGATGTTTAAAATCATGAATTATGCATTAAATTGGCTCTTGAGATGTTTCGGGATCACAAAATGATTACGGAATTGATCGAAACAAGCCGGAAAACAAGAAGAGTGCAGGTGGACAGCAACCAGGCGGCTAGCTGCTTGGAAAGTTGTCCCAAACCCGAGAGCAAGCGGCTAGCCGCTTGCCCCCAAGCGGCTAGCCGCTTGGTCACGGGTTGGGCATATTGGTTTTTGCTCCTCTCCTTCCTTCGTTATTTTTCTACACTTGTTCTTCCTCTCTCTCAACCGTGAGCTACCCTCTTCCATTTTTATGCCAAGATCAATCTCTTAAATCATTACTTATTCATTTCATCTTCATTAAACACTTCTCCATCATCATTTATTCACTTGTTCTTCATTATTTCTTCACCATCTCATTCACACGTGAACAGTATCTCTCCATTTCTCTCTCGAATTTCTTCATCTTTCACTTATTTTCTTGTTAAAATCAATCATCCAAATCATTATTCATCCATTACTCCTTCAATTTTCGTTCTCAAAACTTCATTTCATCAACTCTCCACATAAAACCCAAAATCAAAAACCTAACTCTACCCGTTTCTCTCTCTACATTTTCAAGCTTCCTTTAGCTCATTCTTGATCCGATCTACATCATATATTAGCTTCATTCATCTCTAGGATCAATTTTCTTGGCTCAAACAAATCCATTTCACTCAATTTTTGTAAACCCGAAATTGGATTTTTAAGCTTGTTTTTGTTCTAACAATGGTGGATGGTGATAAATCCATGAGCAAACAAGTTGCCAAGAGATGTAAGGAAAATTATGGAGATAATACGGAGTTCATATCAACCCACTTTCAGCATCTACCTCTTCGGAAATGGTTTTACGACAATTTTTTTTGTCGAGGTCAATTATCGCTCCTTATTTTGTTAACATTCGTAATTTGAAGAATTTAGAAATTTGTGACCAATCTCTTAGTTATTTTTTCATTGCTATGGGCTAGAAAAATGTTTTAATTATTAAGAAGCAATTCTATGAAAATTTAGTTAAGGTGTTTTATTCGAATATGATTATGAGATTCTCAAATATAATTGTTACAAGTATTGCGGGAATTCATATTGAATTTGATGATTATATGTGTGTTGCTTGATGAATTGATGGAGTTGTTGGTTTGATATAATTGTTTAAGCTTATATGGAAGTGTTTTTAACTATGTTGTGTATTTGAGGATTTGAGCATTTTAAGGGGAGACTATGCCGAAATTTTTGCTCGCACAAAATTGGTAATATCTTTATCGATTTATTTTTTATGTTCTTGTTTCGATTGCATCTATTTCTTTTGAAAGGGGAGATAAATATGATATGTTTTTGGATAATATCATTTTGTTTAAATTTTTTAATTGGCCATATATTTAGGGGGAGCATACAATATGTTTTTGGATAATATGCATTTTGAGCATTCTTTTGATGGCATTATTCGAATATGATTATGGATAATTTGATGTTTGGTTATTATATGTTTCTAGATTAACCATTGACATATTATCGGTCTTAACATGATTTCTAGTAATTTTGATGATGAAGGGGGAGAAGTCATGTATTTGGAATATGAGGACATGTAATATGTATTTTGTATTTCAAGTATTTATGCATGGTTTTGAAATATTGAGGGGGAGCTTTCAAATTATCATAAATCAAATATTCAGGGGGAGTTTTTGATTTATATGTTTAATTATGTATGCCATGTATTAAGGGGGAGTATAAATGTCAAAATACATGAGAAGTTTGTCATCATCAAAAAGGGGGAGATTGTTAACCTAAAGGGCTATACATAATGTAATTTTAATGATAACAAACATATGTATTGAGTGATTTAATAAATATTGTATTTCACATTTTCACTAGTTTTTGAAAGATAATATTTATGCAAATGAATCAAGTGAAATCAAGATTGAAGTCACTCAACGGACAACGGCGACATCAAGAATAGTCTAGAGCTCAACGAACAAATTAGTGCGATAAATTCTTGTAAAACCGGTATAATTTAATTGATGCATGATTTAGCATTTGAGAAGCTCAAGAAATTAATTTAATTAAATACTTTTCATAAGCTAAAATGTTTTATTTTTATAAAGTAAAGTATTTTGTGGATTTAAGTAATTTGGACTTAAATGCTAAGATTTGTAATCTTTGAGTTTATTAAATATTATTTTGAAATTCAAATGTGGACTCATTTGCAAAGGTTTGAAACATTTTGGGTCATACCATAATTTATGAAACTTTGAGGACCCCAATGAAATTTGGAGACTTGAAATCCGAAGTTGGACAGAGAGGAAGCGGCGAACCGCTCGAGCGCTAGCGGCTAGCCGCTTGAGAAAAATTTCATATTTTCAATTTTTGGACTAAAGTGAAAGGTTTTGAGAACTTTGAAAAATATGGGTATTATGTTAAATTTGAAAAGGACCTCTTTGAAAAATATCAATATCTTTGGGGCCATATCATAATTTTAGAAAGTTTCAGAATGATAACTATTGGACCTATTTGCAAAGTTTTCTGACGTTTTGGGCCATAGTATAATTATAGAACGTTTTGGGTCAAAATGTAATTTCATTGAACAGTGTTACTGTAGCAAGATTAAAAAATAACGGTAACATTACTGTTCCTGAGCGGCTAGCCGGTTAATCAAGCGGCTAACCGTTTGAGCACGGGTTTTTGGCTATAACGGCTAGTTTTTGGGATTTCTCTATAAAAACTCAACCCAAACTTCTTTCTAAGGTTGAACACAAGCAAATATAAGATCATATAACATATATTGAGCTTCCATTTCGTAAATCATCATTTGTTAAATCATTATTGAGCTATAATTTGTTATTCACTCTTAAAGAGAGTTTTATTGTTGTGAATTTCATTTCTCATCAATTTGTGAGTGTACAAGTGTGGGAAACACTTGGGGTGAAGAGATTGGGGATATAATCTCTTGTTGTAAAGGTTCATTGACACCTTGAAGTTAATTGTAAACGTTTGAAGCCTTGGAAAGGCTTGGATAGTGAAATCCTCAAGCCCGGTGTGCTTGGAGGCGTGGACGTAGGCGGGGATAGCCGAACCACGTAAAAATCCTTGTGTTCGTTTTCTCATCCCTTACTCTTTTATTTTTACGCTTGTTTGAATTTATTGTTCTCTATTTCACTAAGGCGTTAGATTGATTATTGTGCGAATTGTATTGCATATTTTTTTAAAAACCCAATTCACCCCCCCTCTTGGGTTGCATTACTTGCATTTCAGAAATGACCTCCACAAGCTTGTTCATGGCAGAATGAAAGGATATTCTGAATTTCATTTTATGGGACAAATCGTCTAACAATTTGGTCTGCACAATATTTGAACAAATACGGGTCATCCCAAAAGAAATTCTTTATTTCTGCAAAAAATTTGGCATTGTCTTGCTTGGTCCAATGCTTTGGAAGTTTACCTGTAACAAGATAATTAATTATATCAGCATACCAAGGTAATACTTCCACACTCATTAATTGTTCATTTGGAAATAACTCATTCAATATTAATGGCTCTGTAAGTGTGTCAAAATGTAGACAAGAGAGATGATCCGCTACAACATTTTATGTGCATTTCTTATCTTTAAATTCCAAGTCGAACTCCTGCAAAAGTAACACCCAACGAATTAGTCTAGCTTTTGCATCTTTCTTTGTGAGAAGATATTTAAGAGCACTATGATCTGTGAATATAATTATTTTATAACCAATGAGATAAGATCGAAATTTTTCCAATGCAAACACTACTGCTAGCATTTCTTTTTTAGTAGTTGAATAGTTCAACTGTGCATCATTCAATGTCATACTAGCATAGTAAATAACATGGGGAATTCGATCAACTCTTTGTCCTAATACTGTTCCTACTGCATAATCAGATGCATCACACATGAGCTCAAATGGTAAGCTCCAGTTTGGGGGTTGAATGATGGGTGATGATGTCAACAAATGCTTTAATTTTTCAAAGGCAACAAAACAAAAATCATCAAAGACAAAAGGTACATCCTTAGCAAGTAGATTACATAAGGGTCTAGAAACTTTGCTAAAATCTTTAAAGAAACGTCTATAAAAACCAGCATGCTCAAGGAAAGATCTTACTTCTCTAACTGTTTTGGGTGGAGGAAGATTAGAAATGAGATCCACCTTGACTTTGTCAACCTCAATACCTTTGCTTGAAATGATGTGACCGAGAACAATACCTTGTTTTACCATAAAATGACACTTCTCCCAATTTAAGACCAAGTTCTTCTCGATACATCTCTATAGAACTAGTGTTAAATGATGTAAACATTGATCAAACGAGTCACCAAAGACAGAAAAATCATCCATAAAGATTTCAAGGAATCGTTCAACCATATCAGAAAAAATACTCAACATGCATCGTTGAAATGTAGCAGGTGCATTACATAATCAAAATGGCATCCTCCTATATGCAAATGTGCCAAAAGGGCAAGTGAAAGTGGTTTTCTCCTGATCTTTTGGTGCTATGGGGATCTGATTGTATCCTGAATAGCCATCTAGAAAGCAATAAAATTCATGACCTACTAATCTATCAAGCATTTGATCAATAAATGGTAAAAGAAAATGGTCTTTACGTGTGACAGAATTCAACTTTTTATAATCAATGCAAACACGCCATCCTGTAGTTACTCTAGTTGGTATCAATTCATTATCAACATTGGTAACTACTATGACTCTTGACGTTTTAGGGACAACTTGCACAAGACTGATCCATGAACTATTAGAAATGGGGTAAATGATACCTGCATCTAATAACTTAAGGACTTCAGTTCTAACAACTTCTTTCATATTAGGATTTAACCGACGTTACATTTCCCTAGTAGATTTAGCATTTTCATCGAGGTGAATATAATGCATGCAGTCTACAGGGTTTATATATTTTATGTATGCTATGGTCCATCCTAATGCCCCTTTGTGTTCTTTCAAAACATCTAATAACTTACCTTTTTATTCGTCGTTTAGGGATGATGAGATGATTACCGGTAGAGTACTTTCTTCTCCCAAAAACGCATATTCCAAAGTGTTGGGTAATGGTTTGAGCTCGAGTTTCGGTGTTGATTCTGATAATGGGATGAGTTTCTTCTCTAATGGTGCTAGTTGTTCAACTATTGACTTCCATTTACTAGTGTCCATGGATGGTGTTGAGTCAAGTAGGGCGTTGACATCTTCAACCGATCTGTCAATATCAAAATCCAAACCAAAGTGAGTTAAACATGTTTGTAAAGGATCATCACTAAGGTTTGAAACAAAAGTATCATCAACTAGTGCTTCTATTAAATCCACATCAACAATTCCATCATATGCACTGTGAGGTTGTTTGGCAATGTTGAAAATGTTTAGCTCCATAGTCATGTTGCCGAAGGACAACTGCATATTTCCAGTCCTGCGTTGAATGTGAGCATCCGCAATTGCCAAGAAAGGTCGGCTTAGAATAATGGGGATGTGCTTCCTTAAATCCTGTATTGGTTGAGTGTCAATTACAATGAAATCAACAGGAAAATAAAACTTGTCTACCTGGATAAGCACGTCCTCCACAATACCACGAGGTATTTTCGTAGACCGATCAGCAAGCTGTAACACCAATGGAGTTGGGTGTAATTCTTCAAGTCCAAGTTTCAAAAATACTTAGTAAGGCAATAGATTTACACTAGCTCCTAAATCCAACAAAGCATTCTCAATTGTGTGGTTCCCTATATTACATGAGATAGTGAGGGAGCGTAGGTCTTTGCATTTTAAAGGAATTTTATGTTGGAGTATAGAATTAACGTTTTCTGTTAAAAATGTCTTCTTTTGAACATGCATATTTCTCTTTTTAGTACAAAGGTCTTTAAGAAACTTGGTATAAGATGTAACTTGTTTAATCGCATCAAGTAAAGGGATGTTAACATTTACCTATTTGAAGATTTCAAGAATCTCACCTGTGGATTTTCCCTTTTTTCCTTTAGCTAACCTATGAGGAAATGGAGTTTTAGGAACATATTCTCGTGAGTTGGTTTCTTCTTTCTCCTCCGGTGGTGAGTCCTCAACATTCACAGGTACAATTTTATTTTCTTTTGTCACCGGCATCTCCACTTTGTTGTCGACTTCTTTTCCTTTTCGCAAGGTCATGACTACTTTGACCTCTCCATGCTGCTATGGTGAACTGGTACTTGCTTCATACACTCCTTTAGGGTTAGGCACTGGTTGACTTGGAAATTTACCTTTCTCAACAGTCATTGCTAAAGTCTGAACTGAAGAGGCAAGTTATCTCACCATCTTCTCGAGGCTTGAAACTGATTGGGCTTGTGAATTGAAGTCTGCTCTCAACTCATTTTGTAGTCCATCAATGGTGCGGTTCTGTTGCTCAATCGTAGAGTGAGTAACATTCTTGAGATTCTGGAATGAATCCTCCTATGGTCTGGGTTGAGAGTAGTTCTGGTTCTGATTGTATGGTCTAAATGGGGGCTGAGAGGCTTGAGGAACTTGAGGAATTTGTTGCATTGGTGGAGCTGGAGCTGCTGGTCCATTCTGTTGGAATCCTTGAGACCAAGAAAAATTGGGGTGGTCTCTCCATCCAAGGTTATATGTGTTGGAGTATGGGTTGTAATTCGATGGTTTTCTCATTACTTCTATGGCATTGGCTTGATCTGAGTATGAGTCATGGTCATGTGGTTTTGTTGATTTAGCAGTCGATAACGATGCTATTTGTCGAGCAAGACCTTCAACCATCTCCTTGACTTCTTTGATTCCCGAAGTTGACTCGCCAATGTGAACTTCATTCACTCCTTTAATTCTTCTAGTATTCCTAAGTGATCGACTCCGTTGTTGGGAATTATCCGCTTGTCGCTGGAAGAATTCCCAAATCTCTGATGCACTTTTTGACATTAACTCTCCTCCACTTGTTGCCATTAGCCATTCTTGCACATTTGGTAGTAATCTCTCCAAAAAGTATTGGCATTGGTGTCATTTCTCGTACCCATGATGTGGACACTTCAAGAGTAGCCCATTGAATCACTCCCATGTTTCAAAAAATTGCTTGTCCTCTCTCTGGATAAGCTCCGAGATTTCCCTACGAATAGCATTGGTTTTATGCACTGGGAAATATTTATTCAAAAATTTAGTTACCATTTGTTCCCATGATGCAATGCTATTAGCAGATAATGTATTAAGCCATGAACGAGCTCTATCCTTTAAAGAAAATGGGAATAGTTTAAGTTTTACATTATCATCTGAAAAATTCTCATAATTAAATGTTTGACAAATGGCATGAAAATCATTCAAATGATTATATGGGTCCTCATTTTCTAGGCCATAAAATGTAGGGAGACAATTTAGCACACTAGGTTTTAATTCAAAACTCTTAGCAGCTACATTTGGGTATCTTATGCATGATGTGCTCAAATTAGCTAAGGGACTAAAATAGTCCTTAAATGGCCTCCCCTGTGGTTGCAAATCCATTTTATTTTTAACTTGTTTGTGTGTGCGAAGTGTTTTCTCAAGTTCAAGGTCTATAGGTTCAAGATTAGGTAATAATGACCTACGACCATGCATGCAAGGAACACAAATAAATGGAAACAAAACGAATAAAAATAAAGAAGAATGAGAAATTACAGTACTAACCTTATTGCGCTGTTACAACCATTCTATAAAAACACACTAAAACAAATACGTAAAATAAATTAACTACAAGTAAATTAATAAGATAAAAAAATTACAAAGAAAAATAAATTGAAAATTAAATTACAGAAAATAAATTGAAAATTAAATTACAGAATTTTAAAGAATAGAGAAAATAAATAAATAAAAATTCTTAGCTCACAATGTAAATTCACTCTTTTTTTTCTTTTTTTTAATAAAAAAAATTACAAGAAAATAATTAAAAAAATTATTCACAAAAATTAATTGTATGAATTAAAATTACTTACCTCTCCGGCAACGGCGCCAAAAACTTATTGTGCAAATTTTAATAAACTCGCAAGCGCACGAATCTATTGTAGTATAGATCAATGCTGACGAGTGTCGATCCCACGAGGAGGTGAATTTTAATTATGTGTAGAATTAATTTTGTAAATGGGTGGTTGGAATTTTGGTGGAAGTGATTTAAATTATCCTAAAATTGGAATTGAAATGGCGATAATAAATTGTAAAATTGGAATTGTAATGGCGAGAATAAATTGAAGAGAAATCTATTGAAATGACGTACTTGGGTATCTGGATCCGTATCAACATGCATCATGGGCTAAATAATTCTTATTAATGTCAATTAAATCATGAGGGGGGAATCCACACCTCATGAACCACGCTCTAATCAATATGGTGCTAAGAGTTTATCGTGTCAAATAATAATAATCTTGTACTAGGGGGCCGGTGAAACCAAGGCGGTACTAGACAAGATTAGTATTATTTGTCGACGAGAAGTCAAAACATCCACAAAAACTAGAGGGGAAGAGAAAATAAATTTATCAAATAAAGCCCATGACACATGTTGAGACTTCACCTTCAACCCAAGCTTGAAATGAAATTAGCTACTCATAATTGAACTATGGGAAAAATGGAAATTTATTAAAATACAAAAAAAATACAAGATGGAGAAGGAATTACAGAAAATGGATCCCAAAAATGGATTCCGAAATATCAAATTAGGGGGGGAGGCCCCCTTTTTATAGATACATGGAGTAAATCATGACCGTCGGATTAAAAACAGTTTGGACGCTCAGGATTGCGCTATGTCATCAGTCAACAGTACGCGGTTTGACCACGCGGATGAACAGTAACACGGTTTGACCCGGGTGAACAGTGACGCGGTTTGGTTGAAAGTAATCATGTGTGATGCATACACCGTACGTGAGAGTTTTCGTCCACTGATATGTTGCCACGTCACCATCAACAGTACATAAGAATTTTAGTCCAACAGGATCGTGACACCTCATCAGTCAATGCCACATCATCGGTCAATGCCACGTCATCGATCCGTCTATGTGAACAGTGTAGTGAACAGTAACGTAGACAGTATCGTACATGTGAATAGTACCGTACATATGAATAGTGCTATTTTTCCTTTTATGCCCCTCCTAAGGTTTTTGACCGTCCTGTGTTCAAAAGTGATGTCTGGTTTGCCATTTGATCTCTCTTTTATTGTGAAATGACTATAATGCCCCTAAAATACATAAATTACTTAATTAAAATAAAATACACGTAATTAAATTACAAGAAGGTTAAATACATAAAAGTAAGGGTTGTTAGTAAGACTTGAAATGTAAAATGATGGTTTTCTCCTTTATAAATATGCATTTTCTAACACTCAACATATAACAGTAATAAGAAGCAAGAAAAAGATCGACAAAAGAAATCTCCAAAGGATCATGAAAATGTTTGCTTCAAATGTGGTGTGAAAGGACACTAGTCTCGTGTTTGTCATACACCAAAATATTTAGTTGATTTTTATTAAGCATTCAAAAAGACAAAAAGGAAAGAAATTGAGACAAATTTCATAGATCATAAAAATCCAACTGATATAACTCATTTGGATGTTTTAGATTTTTTTGAAGATCCAAATGGTAAAATTGACCATTTAATTGATGATGGACATGTGAAGACTGATTAAAAGTGCTACACTTTGAATTATTTTATTTTTAAAGTTTGGTGTGTTTAAATTCTAAAATAAGTACTAGTGTGTATGACGTTTGGTGTGTTTCTTTACAATTATGGTGTGTTTAAGTTGCAAAATTGTTTATTATTTTGAGTGTTTTATGAAAATTTGGTATGTAACTTTTATATTTCTTTAATAAAATATTTTCTGTAATGTTTTCTTTATACTACCTTAATATTCTTTATATTCAATTGACTTATTTTATATCCATGTGTGAGGATATACAATGAATTTGAACAATCACTTGGTGAATAATGAAGATGGATGTTTGGTGGATAGTATGACAACACGCACAATTCTACGATATAAAAGTATTTCCATAATTCAATATTAGTTAAGGCTAATGTTACTACAATATCCGGTTCTGCTAATCTAATTGAAGGATTCGAAAGAGCTAATATTATGTTACCAAATGCTACAAAATGACAAATAAATGATGCTTTATACTCCAGCAAATCCAGCAGAAATCTGCTCAGTTTCAAGGATATTCGTCAAAACGGATACCACATTAAAACATCTAGTGAAGGTAATTCTGAATTTCTTTGCATTACTTCAACTATTCCATGCTATAAGCGTGTATTGGAAAAACTACCTTCCCTTTATTCTGGATTGTATCATACAATTGTAAGAGCAATAAAAATAAGCCTTACAATGAACCAAAAGTTCTCTGATCCTAAGATTTTTAAATTTTGGCATTATCGACTTGGGCATCCTGGATCAATCATGATGCATCGTATTATATAAAATTCACTTGGACATTAATTAAAGAACCATAAGATTCTTTTGCGAACTGAAAGTACATGTGCTGCATGTTCTCAAGGTAAATTAATAATTTAGTCATCTCCAATGAAAGTAAGTATTGAATCTACTAAAATTTTTTTAAAAAAAATCCAAGGGGATATATGTGGCCCTATAAATCCAAGTTCTGGACGGTTTCGTTATTTCTTAATCTTAATAGATGAATCAACTAAATGGTCACATGTCTCTTTACTTTCTAGTCGTGGTGTTGCATTTGCTAGATTTCGTGCTCAAATTATTAGATTAAAAGCACAATTTCCTAATTTTTCTATTAAAAAAATTAGACTTGATAATGTTAGTGAATTTACATCTAAATCTTTTAATGATTATTGCATGTTAATTGGACTTGATGTTAAGCATTCTATCGCACACACTCATGCGCAAAATGGTTTAGCTGAATCTTTGATTAAACGTTTACAATTAATTGCAAGACCATTAATTCTTAAATCAAAATTTGCCTTTTTATGTTGGGACATACAATACTATATGCTGCATCATTAATTCACATTCAACCAGGCTCTTATTATACATATTCAACTTCACAACTTGTTTTTAGCCAATAGCCAAATATTTCTCATTTGAAAATTTTTAGATGTGTTGTTTATGTCCCAGTTGCTCCCCCAAAAGAAATAAAATGGGTTTGCAACGAAGACTTAGAATTTATGTTCGCTTCGATTCTCCATCAATAATTAGGTATCTTGAACCTTTAACTAAAGATATTTTTACTGCACGATTTGCAGATTGTTATTTTGATGAGCAAGTTTTTCCATCATTAGGGGGAGAAAAGACAAAAACAAATTAACGGGGAGAAAAGACAAAAACAAATTAACGACAAGAAATTACATTGCATGCATCATTATTATCTCATCTTGATCCTTATACAATTCAAAGTGAACTTGAAGTTCAAAGGATCAAAGGATCATTCATTTGCAAAATATTAATCAAATTCCTGATGCATTTACTGATTTAAGAAAAATACTAGAATCACATATTCCAATTGAAAATGCCCCAACACGTGTTGAGATCCCTGAAAGATAACATGACAGAACTAATGAAGATAAAGTACATCTAAAGCGTGGAAGGCCAATTGGCTTAAAAGACAAAATTCTCTAGAAGAGGAAAACACAAAAAAGTTACAAAATAAAATTAGTACTCCTGAAGAGTCATTGCCTACTAATCAAATAATAAAGATTGATCAATCAAATAATATTCGTCTCATTGATCCAGAAGAAGAAAATTTGCCAACAGCTGAAGAAGTATCAATTTCTCCTGAAAAGAAAAAAAATAATGAAATTATGATTTGTTTTGTTGGTACAGAAAAATCTTGGGATCGAAATAAAAATATTATTGATGATATTTTTCATTCACTGTTTCTCTTAATATTACAAATGATGATGGGGATCATGATCTAAAAACTGTGGAGGAATATCGACATAGAAATGATTGCCCAAAGTGGAAAGATGTTATTCAAGCAGAGCTAAATTCATTTGCTAAATGTAAAGTATTTGGACCAGTAGTCCTAACACATGAAGATATTAAACCTATTGGTTATAAGTGGGTATTTCTTAGAAAACGAAATGAGAGAAATTAAATTGTGAGATATAAAGTAAGGTTAGCAGCACAAGGTTTTTTTCAAAGACCTGACATTGATTATGAGGAGGCATATTCTCTTGTTATGAATGCAATTACATTTCAATTTCTAGTCAGTCTTGTAGCCTCTGAAGGGCTTGATATGCGTCTTATGGATGTTCTGACTGATCATCTGTATGGTTCTATTGATACAAATATTTAGATGAAAATTTCTGAAGGATTTAATATGCTAGAAGCAAACAAATTTAAACCTCGTAGTTTATATTCTTTGAAACTGCAACGATTCTTGTATGGATTAAGAAAATCTAGGTGTATGTGGTACAATCGTCTAAACAATTATTTATTGAAAGAAAGATATGTAAATAATCTAATTTTTCCTTATGTTTTTATTAAAAAATCTGAAATTGGATTTGCAATAGTTGCAGTATAGGTTGATGATTTAAATCTCATTGGAACTCTTGAAGAGCTTTCAAAAATAGCTTTTTGTTTGAAAATGAGTTTGAAATGAAAGATTTTGGAAAATAACATTTCTGTCTTGACTTACAAATTGAGTATTTGCCAAGTGAAATACTCTTACATCAATCAACATACACTAAAAAAGTTTTAAAGCATTTTTATGTGGATAAAACTTATGCATTAAGTACTTCAATGGTGGTATGATCACTTGATATGGAAAATGATCCATTTCGTTCTAAAGAAGATGGTGAAGCAATTCTTGGTCCTGAAGTACCATATTTAAGTGCAATTGGTGTACTCATGTATCTTGCAAATTGTACTCGACTTGATATTGTATTTTTAGTTAATTTATTAGCAATATATAGTTCTACACCAACTTGTATGCATTGGAATGGTGTAAAGCATATATTTTGCTAGCTCTGTGGAACAGTTGACATGGATTTATTTTATCCAAATTGATCAAAATCTCCACTAATTGGATATGCAGATGCTGGATATTTCTCTGATCCACATAAAACTCGATATCAAACGAGTCATTTATTTACCTTTGGTAATAGTGTTGTATCATGGCAATCAATGAAACAAACAATGGTTGCAACATCTTCAAATCATTCACAAATACTTATTATTCATAAAGCAAGTTGTGAGTGCATTTAGTTAAGATCAATGATACAGCATATTTGAGAAACATGTAGATTGTCATCAATTAAAATAACCCCACAATATTATACGAGGATAATGCAGCATGCATTACCCAAATTAAAGATGGTTATATAAAATGTGATAGAACCAAGCATATTTCTCCAAAATTCTTTTATACACATGAACTTCAAAAGAGTGGTGATATAGATATTCAGTAAATACGCTCAAGTGACAATCTTGTAGGTTTACTTACAAAATCCCTCCCATTAGTGACATTAAAAAAATTAGTACACAAAATTGGGATGCATAAACTCAAAGATTTTTCTCCAAATCTTGAAGAATCTATGTCAAGATGAGGGGGAGTATACTTGTTGGGGAAAGTAATTTATTTTGGAGGGAATTTTATATGTTGTACTCTTTTTCTTCACTAGGTTTTTATCCTATACGGTTTTTCCTAATAAGGTTTTAATAAGGCGACTCTTTATCTCTAAAATTATTCAAGATGTCAATGAATAATGCAATCTTTTTCCTTCACTAGTTTTTCCCTAAGGGGTTTCTTTTAGTAAATGTTTTAATGATACATATTCTTTGTAATGAGCATTCAAAGGGGAGTGTTATGAATTTATAAAAATAAATGTGGATGTTCATAACCTATATCTCTTAGTTTCCCTACTATCTTGCACTAGCAACCTTTGACTTCTCTACAACTCTCACTATCTTATAAGGAATTGTGATCCATAATGTTTCCATTAATTTTATAGAATGATTATGTAACTATAAAAGGAAAGCTCATCTATTTATTTTGTACATATTTTTGGAATGAATAAAATCACTGTATAATATATTGCTCTCTCATTTTACTCTTTATCTTGTGTTGCTTTATTTTGTATAGTTTCTTTATTTTGTGTTGCTAACTAATAGCTTTTCTAACATACATTTATTTATATGGTATCAGGAATACGCAAGCCATCTTAAAAGCATAACCGTTGCATTTTCTTTAATATTTTTCTCTCAATGTAAAATATATAAATACTATACAATGATTTGGCAACAATTTAAAAAATAAATTATTATCCCAAACAACTTTAGAAAAATATTTTTGTTCATCCTAAGCTTTTAAAGCAACAAAATGTATATATTTTGTAATGTATAGATAATTATTATAATATAGAGGCAAGTTTCTTAAGATGGAATCTAAAAAAATTTGAACTTATTATAATGTAGAGTTTATTCTTATTAATGGCTAGCTCAAATTAGGATCAATTTTTTTTTACTAACATAAAAATTATTCATATATAGAATATTATTATACCAAGGTTTTATTGTGGGTTCTTTATTCTAAAAGAACCCACCCCCTGTTACCCAACGATTGCCAGATTGTATCCTTCATCCTTTGAGCTTTCTAAAACGCCATAAGGGTTTGATTTTATTTGTAAGAGGCTCCATGGATACTAAGAATTTGAATTGTTGCTTCTAATGGTTGAGAGATATTAAATCTTGCAATAGACTTTTCCACCAATACACCATTCAATAAGCTTACCACATAAAATCAATCTGAAAAGCCCTTTTTTAATAAATTAAAAAAATTACCAACCCACCTTTACTGTTTTTTCAAATAAACAATTAAATATATTTTTTTTATTTTCATAGAAATAATTAAACATATTTTTATTTTTTTATATATTTTTCAAAATAACAACCAAGCACATTTTTATTTTAAAATTATTACATTGAAAACATCATTTTTCTTCTCTAAAATAAAGTTAGAAAACACTAATTGAAAAATAATGCCTTACTATGCCACATCATTTACTTTTTGAATACACACATCCTTTCTGTAGGTATGTTTAGTAATTGCACGAGTTCATTTAGAACCTTTCTCTGAATTGCATTCTAAATTTAGAGCTCAAAAATCAAGTAAGAAAATATATACTTTTTTATTTTTTTTTCAAAATAAATAATCAAACACATTTTTATTTTAAAAATATTACATGGAAAACATCATTTTCCTTCTTTAAAATAAGGTTAAAAAACACCAATTGAAAAATAATGCCTACCATGCCACATCGTTTAGCTCCTGAGTGCACACATCCTTTCTGTGGGTATATTTAGTAATTTCACGAGTTCGTTTAGAACCTTTCCTTGGATTGCATCCTAAACTCAGAGCCCAATAATTAAGCAAGAAAAGATACACGTGCACTTTATCTGGTCAGCTCAGCAAAAAAGGGCGGATATGTATCACGTGTGGACCCGCATATTTCGCCAAATCTTTAACACGTGCGCATACTGCCATTCCATGCTTATCATGTGCTTCAATGTATGTTCGTTTCATCACAAGGTCCCGTACCTTGTGCTTTGCATCTGTTCTCTCACTCATTCTCACATGCCACTGCTTTTGCTACTTCCACATTTACGCCATCATCATTCAGTAATTCACTTCAAGCTTGTTGAACAATCTATAGCAAGCCGGGAATATCAATGGAAGACAGTTTTAAATTGAGTCCGGGAAGCTCTATGTTGGCACTGTGTGATTTTTGCAACTCAAAGCTGGCAGTTTTGTACTGTACAGCTGACTCTGCCAAGCTTTGCTTGTTCTGTGATCAGCAAATTCACTCAGCTAATACTTTGTCTCTCAGGCATCTTCGTTCACAAATCTGTGACAACTGCAGAGCTGAACCGGTTTCGGTTCGTTGCTGCACTGAAAATCTTATGCTCTGTCAAGACTGTGACTGGGACTCACATTACAATTCCTCTGTTTCTTCCGTGCACGAGCGAAGTTCAGTTGAAGGGTTCTCTGGTTGCCCTTCAGTAACTGAGCTGGCGTCGTTTTTTGATCTGATGGGTGATGATTTATTGAATTTGGGTTCTGGGTTTGGTGTTTATGAACCAAAAATGTTGAATTTCGAAGAGCTTACGGTGCCGACACAGAATTGCTCTGTTTTCGTGAGTGGTAACAAGTACAAGAAAGAGGTTTACGAGCAATTAGTGGAGATCGGGAAGAGGGATTTGGTGAGATTCAATGGAAATGGAGCTGAATTGGGGCCTGGGACGACGACGAGTATATGTGATCAATACGGCTATACGCAGAGTCTTGAAGTGGAAAATATTGATGAAGAGAAGTTGCTGAACCCGAAAACGGCATTTACATCTTTGTTAACGTTTCCTAATAACACAGATTTGAGAGAGCATGATCGTTGTGTTGCTGATGGTAAACTTATGTGGGATTGGGATCCTTCATATCTGGCAGCTCAGGTTGGTATCAACATTCTTTTGTTGTCATTTTTTTTTTCTTTTTCCTGACATCTACTGTTAGCCTTTGGTTGAAAGAAATGAGCGGAGTAAAAAACGAGGAGGAGTGAAAGAATGAGAGAAAATTGTTTTAGTTTGATGCGAAACATACCGAAGTTTAAAGTTAAGCCTTTGACACATGATTTAATTTTTTGATTTGTTCTCTTAAGTAATCTAACATCCGCCAATTTGTATCTTATCATCTGTATCGGCACCTTTTTAATGAACCCACTTAGACCCTTTTACATTAAATGGTTCAGGAAACTCAATACCTAGAATTTTCGAGTCGAACACTTTGTATCGTGCACAAGTTTAGATCATATATTCGTTCAATTTTCTTTTGGCGTTGGTTATTTCTCTAACAAATTTCTTTTGGTGTTGGTTACTTAACTATACAGAACAGCTTATTGTACATCTATTTGGTCTTTTACGAAAGCTATAGGCATTTGAATTATGATAGGATATGCTGTGGTTCATTTCTTCTAGGGAATTATTACAGTGAAAAGACATCTTTCTATTTCATATTAGAGCTGCAGGTTGAATGCTTCTGCCTTGAGGATTAAACTAAAGACTGAAATCTCATTGCAAAACTTTTTAGCAGTGTTCAGAGCTTCAATTTGTTAGGATTCCATCTCTGTGATTCTTAGTCAATATTTAAGTTCTTGATCTGTTCACAGTAGCACAAGATATTACACATAGGTTTGGTGACACGGAACATGGTGATTTTAGCCAAGATCTTCGTGCCATTTCCAATCAAACTTTGTTGTAGACTTACGTCAGATGACAGGGGCCAGAGAGCATACTTCCTAGATACACGAGTGAAAAATGTGTGTGCTTCTATTAATTAAGTCACTGTACTGTGGCAACTTATCTCTAATAAATCAATGGTTGAGGATTATACTTTGCTGCTTGATGTCCGTGTTAATTTGAAAGATCTAATTGTCTCTCACTACGAAAGTTTCTGCCTGTTATTTGAATTGTTCTTGATCAATTTTTTGAACCAATTATCATAGTTAACGTATCTTATTGTCCTTAATCGGGATATATCCTTGGTACAGCTCTGTAGTAAGTAGTAATGAGCTCGATTGTAACAGTTTCAGAATCACTCTAATCAGCCGTTTTCAAGCCACACACCAACAACAGAAGAAAGCAATAACACACCAATAATAGGACCCCCATCGGATTATAGACCTCATGAATTTGAAACATGGGAAAGCACCAAGGTTGTCCAGGGCATGCATCACTCTATTCCGCAGGGGAGTGAGACTGCAAATGAGGCTATAACCCAGTTCGATAAGGAATTGTTAGCCAAGAACAGAGGCAATGCCATGTTACGTTACAAGGAGAAGAAGAAAAACAGAAGGTATCTATACATTTTGCTATCATTATCTTCCTAATGGGTAGCTTTATTGCTTTTGGCTTTCAATACTTAAATATCTATTTCTGATGGGCGTAGTAAACTGTTTCCAGCTATGGCAAGCAAATCCGTTACGAGTCAAGGAAGGCTAGGGCTGATACTAGAAAGCGGGTGAAAGGTCGGTTTGTTAAGGCAAGTGAAATTTCTGATGTTGAAATATAACATTTGAATGTTGCAGATAGTTTGTTGTCCATGTCCATTACCCCTAAATTTATCTTCCCTAATGTTGTCTATCACAACATGTGGTAACGAGATATTTAACTGTTTCATTTTAGTTAAGGGTATGTTAGTTCATAGTTATCTAAAGAACTGAGATTGATTACATGGAGGTGTGCCTGTATGTAATATGAAGGGTTCAGTTTTACAAATATTATCTGAACAGTGCCTGGGCCATCTTATTGCTCTTATTTCGTCAAGTGCAATAGTCTTTATGTTCACTGTAGACTTCTGAAAAAATAACAACGCAGATAGGAGTTGCCCTGCAATAGTCTTTCAGCCGCGCAAAGGCAAGCAATTTTGGGTGCAGAAAGTTCAACAAATCTTGCAAGGTTTTGTGCTGAAGCCCTATAACCTCGAGATCAACCACTATTGCGAGCCTACGATTACAATAGAAATATGATTATAAGTGGGTTCTTTCCAGATTGTGCTTCTGATCCACAGTCAATGAATTAGTGAATTGTGCTATCAGCTTTTTAAATTTCAGTTTCAGAGAATTCCCCAGCAGAAAAACAACACAGAGCAGTATAAAAGCAGCATTCCATTTCTACAGGGAAAGTTGATTGGCATTGACCACTAATGCAAGAAAAAAGTGATGCTTCTAATATATCCTTTGAACTTCTAGTCACAGATTTATAATAGCCAGCTTAAAGACTCTTCCATTGTTGCAGTAGACAACCGAACTCACCGTCAACTCTGTTCATCCCATAGCTAAATCGATCGAGCAACTGTACAATTGCAACAGCAGATAACAAATATTCTGATAAAACGTTAAATAGGGCATGGATCGAACTCATTAGAACCCTTTGATGTTACAATGTTAAATAGCCCGATACATTACAGAAAACAATTCGATCTTTTTGTAATAGCAAATATTTGACAACTGAAAAATGAATAAACTTAAAAATTGATTTTATAATTAAAATAATTGCTAATAACGAAATATTATTAATGTTAAGAGAGTTTAGTTGGTTTAAAATATGAAGAAATGATCAATAAGAGAGTATAGTTTGGAAATTTATGCCTACCAAAATCTCTACCCAAATACATAGAGGTATAGTTACCTCTATGGTTCTATCCACAAGTGTGCAAGAGGAATAACCCAAATCAAGCAAACGAAATAACCTAGAAAAAAATTAAACAAAACTTACTTCAGTATAAATAGAAAAACTACAATATATTCCTAAAACTATAATACTAGTTGCTCCAGATCTACTTAATCAATCTAGAAAACAGATGATGACATCTGGGTCCCTGAGGTTCTAAATATTCCCAAATGGGGACATAATTAATGAATTTATACCTGTTAGGCAGCCAACTTTAATGAGATAACAAAATTACCCAGTAATATTAAATCTTGACCATCATTAAGCGAATGTAACTTATCTCTGGGTTCTATCTAAAACGAGCTTTTTTTTTTTTTTTGTCGGTGAACTTGCTAAACTACATACAAATTCCAGAATTTTCCTGCAGAAGAACATTCTAAAGAATAGCATCAGCTTTAATTATATTAAGAACCTCGAGGGGCGCCAGAATATTTCTGTAAACTTGAAGTGTAACTTGAGCGTCACACTACATGATATTGGTGATGCGCACTGACATTACTCCACACATTTTAGAACTACACACACATGCATGGAACATACCCTTGATGGCTAGCAATCTCTTAAAAGTGCGCGCTGATGTGAAAGTAATGCAACACAAAAACTATTTTATCAAGATATAAAGTTTTGATCAATGGTCTAAATCAAGTAGTTGCCAATTGGACTATATTAGAAGATGCATGGCTAGGTTTAAATGCTTGAACTTAAAGATTGCTAAAGCTTCTTCTACTAAAGTTGTGCGGCCGGTAGGGAAAGATTATCAATGTTTCGTTGATTGTAAAGCTTCTAGATATAGAAGAATTTCGATGGCGGAGCCAGAAATCGAGTGTATCGGGATAATTTTTGAAGATAATTAATAAATACAAATGTTATATATCTCTAATTTATATTTTCGAGACAATTACATAGGGAGTAGAATTATTGGCACCCCTCCAAATACCTCTTAAAATCCCTTTAATTATTTTATAATTTTAATTTTTATTAAAATTAAATAATTAGATAATTTCTAATTAAACCTCCACTCAAAAGTCAAATAATTTTTTCCCTTATAAAATCTAACATTTTAGAAATTAAAAAGGTTATTTTTTCTCTAATTTTCTAATATTTTTTCCTTTAATTCAAAAAGAATTTACCATCGATAACTATAATAGAGAGAATGAAAATCTATTATTTTTTCTTTTAAATCTAAGAGACCTCATTGTTGAAATGAGGTTTAATAATAAAAATTAAAAAATGGGTTTTACACAATAAATTTTAATTAAGAGTATTTTTGTTATTGATGGAGGTGTTAAAAGAATTATATACTTTTAAAAAATATTTTAATGAGTTTAATTAAGAAATGGGGTGTTAACAGATATTTAGAGGGGTGCCAATAGTCCCACTCTTACATGGGTGCAATTTGCGCTTTTAAAATTTGGAGAGCAAAGGGAGAGGTTACTGAGAGCTACTGGCAAGATTTAAAAGTGTAGAATAAAATTGACCAATTTTTTAAGAGTAGGATTATTTGAGCTTATTAATTTTCTCTCTGCACCCTCTTTTCTTTTAAGAATTTTATTATCTAAATCATTTTTAAAAAATTACTTTATTAACATTTTCTTCTCTTTCTCTTCTCAATTTCATAAATTCTAATTAATTTATTCATATATATCTTTTAGCTGTAATAATTAATATCATCAACTAAGAGGACCAAAAACCGATCATTTAAAAATGAACATCAACAACCATGAAAGTTAATGAATATCAAAAAATTAATTTTGACAAAACAAAAAAGCTAATAAATATATAAAAAAAAACTCTTATATATTGAATGCATGAAATATAGATCATAATCTACTAAGTAAGACTAAAATAATGAATTCAAAAAATAATGAAATTGAGTATTCAGTTTACAAAATGTGAGAGTAGAGAGAGTATGTAATCGTAAGATAGAAATAGAAAGTGAGTAGTGAATAATAATTTTGAGATTTTAAAATTTAAATTTTTAATAATGAATTTATTTTTTAAAATGGGGGCAAAGAGAAACTTGGTGGGTTCAAATAGCTCCATTTTTTCTTTAATTAAGTTGAGGCAAATGGCTTCAGTTGCCACATATTACCTTTGTCCCCAGCTCTTGTTGTCTATATTTACTTAAGTTTTTAAAGGAGTTTGTAATATATATGTGTGTGTAGTATTGATATGGTCCAAAATTTAGATATTATTAATTTAATAGTTTTTCTACACATTGTACTATTAAACTATATGATTTAAATAATTTGTTCAGTCTTTAACGAATTGAGGATCGTGGATTGGAATAAACAAATTCAAGATCCTAAATTGGAATTATACACAGAGAGTGTTGATTTAGTATAGAATATTGAACTTTATTAAAGTCTGGAAACTCTATTAAACCATATAGTATAATTGCTTTCTCGAACTTTAACAAGTTTAGGATCTTTCATTAGAACATATAGAATTTTTAATCAAAGATTCCCAACCATATTAAAGTAAGGGATAACCAAATAAGATAGAAGACAAAACAATATAAATTTTAACACACTACAGAATAAAATATATCATATTAGAATCTATTTTTTTGTCTTTTAATATATCCCTGACTTTAATATATTTAAAGATCCTTAAATGGAACATATATCTATATATGTGCGTGTGTGTCAATCATGTATGCATGCTTATTGTCTAGAATTTACAGGTAGATACTGAGCTCACCCTAGAAGTTTGGTTCCCAAATCGTCAAGAATGCATAGCGAATTCCTTCTCTTTGATCCAAGTGCTTGATGCTTGTTCCGACGAACAACAAATTCCGTTGCTGACCGCGCGAGTCCAATTGCAACGTCTTATAGTTCGAAAATTCTTCTCTAAAACTAGTTTACCCAAGTTTTAAAAGATTTTGCAATAAACATAATTATTTTATGTGAACTTTTAGGAGTAGCTCGACTAGTCGTGAACGGCACTTTGTGCTCAGAGTAATAAGTTTGAATAATAATAAGGGATGAATATTAGTGTTTAGTAATTCAAATTTCTCATCCTCGTCAAACCCTTTTTTTTTTCTTAAAAAGAAATTATTATTTTACAGTAATAACGAAATATTCGTATAACAATTTTACGAACCATCCGAGTTCAATTCTCCCATGGTCATGTGGGGTCAAATTTTTCTCAAAATTATGTCTAAACATAGTCCATTGCTTAGAACTGCGGAGCACATTAACGTTGATCTCAATCTTCTAAACAAAAAATGATGAATATAAAATAAAATAATTAAACCAAAAAGAGGATCAAGATGGTCACTGATTGGCTTAGCTGTAAAATAAAAATATATTACTGGTTGACAGTTAGCAAAATAATTTGGCTAGTTGGAGACTGGGCAGATTTTAATTTAGTATCATGCATGATATGAATGAACCAGCCTGTAATCTGTGCGTGATAACATGATGGTACCTGGGAAGCTGGCTAATCGATTTTCCTGCTAACATATTTTGGATCAGATTTATGATGAAGCCGCGTGGGGCGAAGGCAGATCCATAGACAGCTACTGGATTTTCCTTTTTTTAATATATCATTAAGGTTGTCTGTCAACTTCTGCTAATTAATTTATACTTTAGATTTCATTAGTAAATGCAAACATACAACCGTTTATTTAGGTATTTTCACGTGCGCTTGATATGATAGGAAGTCGGAACCAATGGAAAATATATGTGCTTAATTTTGTTGATACTTTCATTTTTTGCCCCCCAACTAAAATACTCCTGTGGTTAGGGATCTGACTATTAAAACGGTATATTTTAGCAATGGTAATATATTATATGACAATCTTGGTGCTTATTATTATTTGTACATAGATAGTTATGGATCTATCATACATCAAGCCTTAGAGCATCACAAAAAGATTTCTCAAATGAGGTTTTACTTATCATTTGAAAAGTCTTATAAGTATAGAAAAGTTTTAAAACACTCTTCAAATGAAATTCTTCAAATAAGATTGTCCTTCTCTTTTTTCGATACTGAAGACAGAGAAACACAATCTCATTTTAAAGAATCTCATTTAGAGAGTCTTTTGGAGCCTTCAATTTAGTATTATATTATTATTTTTATCTTTTAATTTTTGAAGGGAGAGATGTGCTATTATTTTGGTAGAGAAAAATGTTTGATCAAAATAATCTGAACTTATTTTTATTTGAAGAGTTTTTTTGGAAGAATACTAATTTTTTTTATTCTTCTATTTGTCAAATAGGTAAGCGAATATGTATTTGAAGAGTTAAACTAGAAGAATCTTTAGGTGGTACTCTTAGAGCATTACCAAAAGGCTCTTCAAATAAGATTATATTACTTATTTGAAGAGTCACATCAATAGTTAAAGCTCCAAAAGATATTTTAATTAAAATTATTAAAATAAGAATTAATTATCTCTCTTTAAATTTGGAGAGTTAATTTCTCCCTCTTCAATTTATATTTTATTACTTTTCATTGAAGAAAGAGAGAGAAGTACTTTAATTGCTATTGACGTTTGCCTTTAAAAAAATAATTATATGATTAAAATAATATTAACTTATTTCTATTTGAAGAATTTTTTGGAGAATATCATATTTTTTCACGTATTTATTTGCCACATAGGTAAGTAAATAGGTATTTGAAGAATAAAATTTATATACGCTTTTAGAGATGCACTTAGATAGCTATATTTTGGCCTCAAATGAGATGTATCGAAATTACGCTTGATTGTTCTATTATTGCTCAGTTCCAATATTTAAGTCCAAAACCAGATAAATTGAAGGATTTGAATTTAGTACAGAGTTTATTTGTGCTCAAATCTTAATAATCTTCTGTTATACATGCATGTATTGCAATTTATAGTTAAGATTTAATTAGTTTTATATTCTTATCCAATAACTGCCCATTATATTTTGTATTTTTATATGATAATTACCAATTATTACATTCTTACCTAATAACTAGTAATTGTATATTTCTAAAAGGTTAACAAAAAGGTCGGTTCAATAGTAAATCTAAATTCATTTTTGAATGATTAGTTCATTCTATGATTGCTCAGTTCTAATATTTACGTGTAAAACTAGTTAAATGAAAGGATTTGGCACATGCGCTATGTAGAAAAAGAAGTACTTTACCATCTAATTAGTAAGTGATATGTCAATCTCACGTACTTGTGCTTTAACAAAGAATAACTTCATTTTATTATTTATGACAAAAATAAAAGTCTAATTATTGATTAATCTCGTGTGTAACAATACAAAGTTTGGTAAATTGTGAACGGGCTTTAAATTCAAGTAAGAATAGAGGATAATAATTGGTGTTCAATGACTAAGGTTTCTCATCTTCATTTGAACTTATAAAAATTATTATGAGTAATGATAAGGATGATTACTAATCTCATCAAAAATAAATTTTGTTATGATTACTAATCTCATAGAAGTAGATTTTTAGCCCTAAAAATGTAATACATTACACTAAGAAAGACTAATTAATTCATTTCATAAAATATAGGGGGAAAAAATGTCTAAGGAATATTCCCTATTAATATTCTCTTTTTTTTTTTTCTCTTAATCCTCTTCCCCCGAAAACTATCATAAACAAAATGTATATTATTTTATTTGGTCTTAAACCCGTGTCCTGCAATTCTAGGAGCACTCGACATATATGTAATGCATACTTTGTATGTGGTCGATTTCAATGGCTAATAAATATCAGTTGTAAACTTGAAGAGTTAAATCAATTTGGCAAGTCAAAGGTTGAGATTTCATATTTTCATAAGTAGCAATCGTAAATAGAGGCACCAAATCAGATTTCACCAGTTGTCAACCAAACCAGCAACTCGGCCTAGTAGAAAATGGTCCCATGCACCTGCTCCTCTCACTAGGACAAAAATTACTGCATTTAAACTCTAAACCGCGTTTGGACATTTTAAAAGAGTGCTTAACAATTGGACTCGCCATCAAAGTGCTTAGTGAAAGTATCTTAGTCCATGCAGAGTGACAGTTGGGTTAAGTAAAGTAACAAAGTCTAATGGGAAATTTAAAAGAGTCTCCTTTAACAACGCGAAGACTCCTACGTTTTCGCCATGTGAGGCTTGTCTTGGTCACTGAGCTTCTTCCTATTGAAAGATTCTCTCTCTTCTCTTCAACTGAAAATGTATATCAGCTATATATATATAAATATGCATCCCCTGAAAGTTTCTTCTTCAATTCTCACTCTCAACTCTCTCTCTCTCTCTTCTCTTTTTGTCAGTAAGTCACTTCATCAAGGTCCTCCTGCTCTTTGTATTTTCTTTACATGTCTTAAGCTTAATCATTTTCTTTATTCAATTGACGACAACCCACCTGCATATTTTCACCTGTCAACTTGAGATAATTTCTTTTTCCATTTTTCCTTTTTAAAAAAATTATATTAAATTTTTGTCTATATTATTTTCTTTGGCCCAACTGTATCATGACCTATTGGTCACATTTATGCATGCCCATATGTTTCTTTTAATCTTCTTTCTGGCTTTCTTTGACATTTATATTTGATGAAGAGTAAATGAGATGATCAATGATTTGACTTTTGAGTAGGATGCTATGCTTGATAGGAGTCCCCAGAAGAAGAAATGGGGTGCACGTCTTCAGTATACGCATTGGGGAGAAAGAAAAAGGTGACCATACCAGAAGTTGTTGTGTATGTTCCCGCTATTAGAATCCCGTTACAATCTGATCTTCCAAGGGCACTTAAAGGTGTAATTCCGAAGGAGCTTGTTGATAGGTTGACTTGTTTGAGGAATCAGATTGTGTTGGTGGCTGAGGATACTGGTATGCTTTCACTATTCTGTAGTTTCTTTTATTGTTTTGTTTGGTTGCTGAGAAAATGCCGGGGAACCATTTGCTTTTGTAATTCTGAATTATCTTGGAATTTATGTTGTTTGGGGCCCAAGTAATAAGGCGGTCTATTTTGGTTTGTGATGGAAAACAAGTTTGAAGAATCAGGATAAAATCTGGGATCATTGTATTTTCAGATTTCAGGGCAATCAAGTGGATTATTTCTGATGTTCTGTTCCCTTGTTTACCCCAAAAAAAAAATGATATCCAAAATGCAAATTAAACAGGCCAATATGGAAAAAAAAATGTTACATTGTTCAGAAACCAAATTCAATGGTTTTCAATTTTAGTCTCTAATTTTTCTATTAATTATAAATTTTGATTCTTGCAGATGGATCTGCTATTACCGAACTACGGCGGGCACTAGAGGAGTATTTGACTCTCTTAATTGGGCTCACCAAGAAAGGTATTCACGAGCTAGTGTCTTCTTACTCTATATAACTTTATCTATCTTCCTGTAGTAAATGATCTGCGTATAATTCCAGAAAATGGCCTTGAGGATTTGGTAGAGTTCAAGTGGAAAAATCTAGGCGATTATGGGAAACAAGTAAGATATAGTACATAAGCCTCTTTTTTTTTGGGTTTTTCTGTATTATTTTTCCATTTATTAGCCGTCTAATCGTTTATCCTAAACTATTCGCAGGAAACTTTTGTGGCAAACTCCTGGTTTGAATTACTTTCTCTTGTTCACATGATGGCCATGCTGACACTATCAGAGGCCAACTCCCTGATGATCCCCAAGGACGTCTCTGGCTCGGGTGTGCGGGTTCTATCTTCAGGTTTATAATTTTATCCACAAAACTTTTTATGCCTCTCCTTGAACTATAACATTGATAGACATCTTAACTGATGAATTGTCATTTCTAATCTTTGTAATCAGATTGTAAGCGAGAAGCTGTTGATTTACTGCTCAAGGCATCAGGTTACTTGGAATTTTGTACCAAGAATATAATAATTCACATACCGCCCGATATCAAGTATGTCGACAAAGATAAAGCCGAAGTTCTTATAAAACCTTGGAATCAAAATTCATCATTAAAATCATATGTGATTTCAGGATTAGGTTGCCAAAAGATTTGCAAGATGGTGTATTGGAGGCTATTTCCATTCAAGCATTAGGCCAGGTATCCATCTTTTGTGTCTCTGGAATAAGTTGAAATCTCAATTTTATTATAAACACACATAATGGATGTTATTGAATGAATGATATTCTAACATATGATAGAATAGTACTGCAAATTCTACAATGTCACTTATATCTAGAATTACGTATCATGTTAGTGGTACATATTTTATCACCTACATAGCATCAGGGTTCTGTATCTAGAAACCAATACAAAAATGCAGTTGCAAAATCAGGGTTCAGTGTTCGTAGAGTCAACATAGAACCTACTACATTACCAAAATGTCAAATGGATAAAAACAATCACACAGATCAATCCATATAACTGGTCATTCTTATGCTTCACTGTTGGATACATGCATTTGTGGTGCACAACTAAAGGTCAGTGAGACTTTATGGCGTTTAGCATCTGGATTTTATGAAAATCTATGAAAATTAATCTTCATGAAAATTTCAGGGAACTGAAATTCAGCTTGGCTTAGCGGTTGATTGCCAAAAAGCCACTTTATCAGTTAAGAGGAGATTGGCATGTGAGCTATTGATCTATTACAGTCAGGTGTGCTCTAATTTTTTTTTTTTTTTGGATACAAATTACGGAATTTGATGGCTAAGGTGATGCAGTCCATAAACTTGAATTGCCTTTCTTTAAAACCTGTAAAATGAAGCCTGGAAAACTGCTTTTTGTTTCTCACCATCAGCATGGTTCTTCTGTGATCAGGCTTATCAGTGCTTGTCTGGATGTGACATGAATCATGGCTATGGAAAGAAGCATCTCTGGTTCATCAAGTGGAAATTTCTCGGAGCAAAGGTTTTTTGGTGCTATTTTTCCTTTTATTATCACATTCTCCTTGCTGCAATCAGTTAATTTTATGTGTCACATTCTAACTACTCTGGAAGCTGTCATCAGGCTGCAGCTTACTATTACCATGGTCTTATCCTAGACAAGGGTAATGAACCATCTTGTCATGTTAGTGCTGTTTGTTGTTTCCTTGCTGCTGAAGAGATTCTAGCAGAGAGCAAAAAGGCCTGCTTAACCTTTAGTCTAGCGCCTCCTACAACTAGGTTGGTTCCTATTTTGGTTATATCTGATGCATAAAAAGTTTTGGACAATGTTGTCTTATTATTCTTGAAATTTCTGTGTCCTCAACATTGGCTCAATTGTTTATTAATCTTTCACCCTTGGAAGATCTCCTCCACTCTGGGGTGCTATGAAGCATTTACATCAGAAAATTCCTGAAGTTGCATCAAGGAAGTCTCAGATGTATGGTTACCTCTTAGAAGAAGAGAAGTAAGGGATCTTCTGTTTGTTTGTTTGTTTTTCCCCCCCTCTCTCTCAGCAATTTAGTTGATAATAGTCCTTCTACTGAATAAAATCTAGCCCATAAAATGAGAATGCAGCTTTTTATGTAATTTTGCTTCATTGCTGTCGATGTAGGGCTCTTCAAGCATTGCCAGAACTACCAAATTTCCAACTGTCACTAAGACCAGACAACTATGAGTTGCCTGAGATAGATCAAGCTTGGAATACAGAAAAGTGGGAAATCGAGAGCCAGACACTGAAAGAGCACCTAAAAGATTGTGAAAACATCACTGGATCTGATACTGAAAGCGAATGACCTACATGTAAAACTTTTCTTTTTCGTATCTGTAGTTGAATTGGCATACACACTTTGTTGTTCAAGCTAATATATCAATACCGGTTAAAGCAATAAGCCACTATGTTGAATTTCTGGATCTTGCTTACCCCTAAGCCTTTGTTAATGTTAAAAAAGTTTATTTCATATATATTATTGCTATTTGGCATTGTCAATAATAAGAACCAAAGATATCTAATGCAATTCGTATTTATGACTCTTACTGCATTTATGTACCACTACTGCTGCATAATTCTGCCATAAATCCCTTGAATTCTATGGACCCACCCAGCTTATTTCTTGTTAGAAATTTCTGCACAATATTTAATGGTTTATTATCACTATTTATGTGTTTCTTGGTCCTAGTAATGTACATTGATAATTGAACGTTCAAGGTTATCAACTGGCAATATCATTCTACTCGCAGCGCTTTTCAAATTGCATTACCTAACTGCCTTAATTGGAAAAGGCTTTAAGGCTCAACACTGACTCTTAAAAGCTTAAGAACTGGTATTAGCTGCAAATTAGCATGAAAAACTTCTAACTGAAACTCAGCAAATTAAAATAGACAAAATAAAACTGCACCATTGTGCTTCTGCAATCTACATCTACATTATGAAATCTATCTAAGTTTCCTTGCTCTTTTCTGATAACTCTCTCATTCGGTAGCTCGAGACATAAGCTTGTGGGCAGACAAAATTGTGAGTCCCATGTAGCAGAGGAAAGCCAAGTAAGATAACACAAGAGCAATCGTCGATCTATTACAAAATTTGGGCGCAAAGCCACAAACAGCCCCCCACCCCATCTTCAATTCTCCATACTTGCCTACATAACCAATTGCAGACGCCGCCGCGCATCCTGATATCAGCAACACCATTGTCACCTGTGATTCAATTTGCCGTTAATTTATTATGATTGTGTAGAAATTTTCTTTTAATAATAAGAAGCTACAAGTAAAAAGAAAACAATTTACTTACCATGTCATGCAAAAATAGGAGAAAATATTTCATGTGGGATGCTGAGCGGCTAATAAGGCAAACAAAAATCAGAGAAAGCACTGATAAAATACATGTCACAATGTTGGCACCGAACAAGAACCTGTGGCACAGTTAAATCAGAAAAAAAAAATTAAAATAACGAAGATAATAATGATTTAGCCCTATAAAAGCATAATTTTTATTTAATTGTTACCTCCATGCGGATGAGGAGCTGTAAGTAACCTTCATCTGGACCAAAAAGACAAGGACAGTTTGAGTACCGGTGATCATAAGAGAGACTGCAGCCAATGAGAAAGCAGTGGCTAAAATTCTGAGCGTAATTTGAGCCACGAAGAATCTTTTGTTGGACCAGGGCCAACTTGAAGAAGAATATTTAGCAGCTGCTGTTTCGACTGCCATTAGAGAGACCCTCCTGACCGTTCCAATAATAAAGAAAACTAAAACAACCGCAAGAGCTGAAACTGGGGGCAAAAGGGTCGGGGTGGCCAATTGCCAGAATCTTGATAAATAATAGCTAAGGGTTTATAGGCACCTGGCAAACTCCATCAGACGAGAAAATCTGATTTGATTGAGAATCGGATATCTTTCACACCCGGATAAGGAAAATCAATAATGGCAAAACACAATTTACTCTTTCAAGTTTAATTTGAATTTTTGACTTGATTATAATTATTAATAAATTATTTTGTGCGTTTCTTTTTTTTTTTTTTAAACTATCGGTTGGTAGGTGTCATGTTCTTGATTGGTGTATCCTGACGTTCTCCCTCTAAAAAAAAAAAAAAAAAAAAAACTATTGGTAGATGGGGGTCATAATGGTCAGCGCCTTTTTGTATTTATTACTTGACTCAAAGTCTAGCCGTGAATGGAAGAAGTGCAAAACACGACTGTTATTAACCCTTTTAACACAAAATTGCAAACAGATATTTTGTTGGCAAACAATAGCATATGGGTCCCTATTTAATATTTTTCGTTAAAAAAAATAAGAATATAGCTATAAAATAAATAATGGATACAAAAATTTCAAATTAACCAAAGTACTCTAAAGGAGTGTTTGGCACCCCTCATTACATGGGATTGCATTGCATTAGCAATGCAGCCACATGTTTGGGACACCATGCTATGCATTATGGTGCATTATATAATGCAATAGTTTGGTGCCCCAAACATACAATCCCATATAATGAGGGGTACCAAACAGTCCTTTAGAATACTTTGGTTAATTTAAAATTTTTTTATCATTTATTTATTTTATGGTTAGCTAATGCGGCAATTAAGTTTTTTTTAATTTGTAATAATAATAATAAAATTAATATAATTTTTTAATTAATATTATATTATATTATGTTTTAATTTTTATTATTTTAAATATATAACTAAATAATGTATTATTTAATTGTATCATATTAACTAAGATATAAAATTATATTAATTAATCTTTAATAAGTTAATATAACTAGTAATAAATACTTAAATAATATAATATAATATTACATTATTAATTATAGTACAATAATTAAATTAGTTATTTTTAAATAATTTAATATAACTAATAATAAATATTTAAATTTGAATAATATTAATTGAAAATTAATAATATAAATAATTATTGGATTATTTAGCTCAATTTATTTTCTTAGTGAATATGTTAAAACAATTGTATCACTTTATTATTCTATAATTATCTTGTAATATGTATAAATTTTTATTCTATCATTTTAAGATAATTTTGGAACTAATCTTGAAAATTTAAACTATTTATTTATGTTGTTAAATTATTTAGAGATTATTTGATTAAATTATTTGCTTCAATCTTTATTTCACAAGTTATATATTTAGAAAATACTGAAAAATACACTTCCAAAAATTTAAGACTATAAGCTTCGGAAGAATTATGACATTTTAATATATTTTTTAATCAAAATGTTAAATTTCTAAAATTTAAGAATTTTATATTTATTTTTTGTACTAATAAATATTATTCTCTCAATATATAATTTAAATTAATCACAAAACAATTAATACAATACAGTGCAATACTAAATATAATATAATTAAAAATTAATACAGTACAATGTAGTGTCAAACATTGTACAATATTATTATAATACAGTGCTAATTCAATACAGTATAATATAATACATCCGCATTAAAATAATGCAATACAACATAATACAATACAATGCACCAAATGCACCCTAAATACATTGTTATTAAGTTTATTATTGATAAGCTTATTGTTATTGATTAATTCAACAATCACATGAGTTTCCATACTTATTGTTGTTGATAAGCTTATTGTCATTGATTATCATGGGTGGGGGGTTGCTTTAAATTTCCAATGTGGGATTTTAATTTTATATACTTAAGACTTTAGGTCCTTAGCTAATAAGAATTATACGAGGGACTTTACAAAACTAAAATGGTGAAGTCACCATAGCTTATAGCACTCCCCCTTGAATTCGCCACTTTAATTAAATTACTCTCAAGATAAGAAGTGGTGTTGGATGTGCTTAATACTGCATCGTTAAAACCTTGCCAGTAAAATGCAGTGAGACAAAATCTAGTCAAATGAAAAAGAGTACAGTGCATATCTATCTGATATAGTTAAAGAAGCTCTTATCTTCAAATGTGCTCCCCCTGATGAAATATTCCCTCAAATGTCATGTATCAATTTGAGTCAACACATGCCAATACTATGGACTAACTTCTCATACGCTGATGTGGGAAAGCTTTAGTAAAAAAAATCAACAAAATTATCAATACATCGTATCTACTTGACATCAAATTATCATGAAATGTAGACAAACTTTGGTGAGATATGCGTAGTTCGATCTCGCTTGATGCATCCTCCTCAAATTTGAGCAATATAAGTAACATTGTCTTCATACATAACTATTGGAACATCCATTGTAGAAGTCAAAATTGTACGTGATCTAAATATGATTGATAATAGACCCCAATCAAACACACTCTCTGCTTGTTTCATGTAGCCCAATGGTCTCTGAGTGATTAGAAGATGTGGCAACATAAGTCCACTTAGTAGATCTTCATGAAATTGTTGTGAAAGTATATATTGTCTGTAAATGGGCTTTGTGGGGATTAGAGAAATAACATGCGTCTACATAACTAATAAGACCAAGATTCTCTGTTGGCTCATTTGCATAGAATACCCTTAAATCCATCGTTTCGTATAGATATCAGAAGATATGTTTGATGTCGTTCCAGGGGCGAAGCTAGAAAAAAATTTTAGGTGGGCTAATCCAAATATTATCCCAATTGAAAATATAAAGGATAATGAAAAATTCATTAATATAGTAGAAAATACATCAAATCTAAGAAACAAATCAATTTCAATTAAACACTATTTCAGTTGTGTCTTGCGATACTTTCAAGAATTAAATTCATCTCTTTCAACGTAGATAACTATACAATCTAATAAAAAGTCATTCTCCATGTTATTTCGAAGTAGTGTCTTGATAAACTTCATAGCTGAAAATACTCATTTAGTCGTTGCAGTCGAAACAGGAAGAGTTAACACTAAACGAATCAATATGTTTAACAAGAAGTAAATTTGAGACTTTCTTGTCTGAACTAATTTTTGACATAATTTAGAAAGTGAAGAAATACATTGAAACTCAACCAGGTGAAGCACATCAATCTAAAAAACATTCTAACTATCTTTTCAAAGCAAGTACCTCAAATTGAATAAAATGTTGATGATAAAATCTCTCTGCAAGATTACAAATATCATCAACATCAAATGATTTGAAAAAATCAACAGGATTTAAAGTAGAGCTTAGAGTAAGAAGTTTCATCGTCTGATCTATAAATTTATTATTTAACTCTATCAACTAAAAATCTATTACAGCATTAACCAAATCAATTTAATAATAATGCTCCACTATAACATAATCTTTTTGCAGACAAGAATGCACCATACCTTTCATACGGCGATCATTCATTTCAGGCACATCAATATGATGACTTTCACAAAATGATATTACATTCTTAGTAAAAATATCCCAACTATTCTCCCTAAAGCTTTGAAGAAGTAATTTTGTAGTCGATATTAAATGTATAGTATTCAAAATGTCTTGAGATTTCATTTGTAATATTTGACAAAGTAAATCATTTATCCTTAAAACTTTATTCATCAAATGCAAGATAAAAACAAATTTAAAGGTTGACATTGCATCATACACACCTTTAGCTTCCTCTCGTATGTCATTATTTACTCCATTACAAATCATCTTTTTAAAATACTCATGAACAACACCAAACATACTAATCAACCTACTGATCGAAGTAAAATGAGAGCTCTAGGGAGTTGCTCTAGGTCGTTGTAATGAACAAATTTGATTAGCTCTTATATCAATTTCAAGCTCCCCAGAGGTTATCAAATCAATAATTTTAGCCTCCCTAATAGATTTCAACTCAGAATGACGCTTAGGAGAGGAACAAAAAACATTGACAATAAAATTCAAAGTTGAAAAAAATTATCTATACACCAGCACATCTTTGGAAACTTTCATTAATGTAAGTTGCAGCCGATGAGCAAAACAATGTACATAATATGCATATGAACAGTCTTCTCAAAATAATGTTTGCAATTCATTCCATGCACCTCCCATATTACTAACATCATCATATCCTTATCCTCATAAATTTTTAACCAAAAGATTATAACGAGTAAGGATATTACATATTTCTTTTTTAAGAGTTGATGCACTAATTTTTTTCACATTCAAAACTTCAAAAAACTGTTTATGAACAAATATATCACAATCAACATATCTCAAAATAATAGCCATTTGTTCTTTTTTAGATTCATCTTGCGTTTCATCAACAAGAAT
This sequence comes from Citrus trifoliata, assembly GCA_018350135.1. Lineage (NCBI taxonomy): Eukaryota > Viridiplantae > Streptophyta > Magnoliopsida > Sapindales > Rutaceae > Citrus > Citrus trifoliata. The sequence continues at coordinate 8,659,356 of CM031385.1, forward strand.
ACAAAATTTTGCATCTTCAATTTCTTCACGAATTTTTTACCGCACTTTATTGGCAATGATATTCAAAAGCTCTTTTTGAGAGCGTTTAAATATCGGATGAAATATATTTTGTATTGCCCGGAGCATGTTCCAAGACAATTTTGTTAGGATCAAGAGCTTACCATTGGGCTAAAAGCTTAAGCTGGCCAGTGAAGGCCACTCCCACTTCACTACATACTCAGAGTCCTTTAGAGCATCTCGTTTCACACCATTGACTTGGCTACCCCCCTAGGGATTTATGCCTCTGTCAGGTTTCGAACCTAAGACCTCACTCTCTCCTGACCATTAGTCCCTCATAGTTGCACTATCTCAACCAATAAGCTTAAGTTGATAGTGAAGGTGCAACTTTATTTCCTTATACCATGGAAGCGCAGAGCCCCACACTAAGTGATGGATGGACATGAGGGGCTTTACACATTTGTAATTATGCCAATAGGCCAGACATTAACGCTCTAGGTAACATTACTGCCACCTTAATAGAATTACACAGAAGGATGTTACACCCATAAGCGCACAGAAGAATTGTTGGTGGCCCATAACCTCAACAATCCCCCCCCCACAAAATTGCTTATGTGGCAGCTTGAATCCGTGACCTCGCTCTAATACCAATTGTTAGGATCAAGTACTTACCATTGAGCTAAAAGCTTAAGCTGGCCAGTGAAAGCCACTCCACTTCACTACATACTTAGAGTCCTTCAGAGCATCTCGTTTCACACCACTAACTTGGTACCCCCTCAGAGATTTACGCCTCTGCCAAGTTTCGAACTCGAGACCTCCTTCTCTCCTGAGCATTAGTCCCTTATAGTTGCACCATCTCAACCAACAAGTTTAAACTGATAGCGAATATGCAACTTTATTTCCTTATACTATGGAAGCGCAGAGCCCCACACTAAGCGATGGATAGACATGAGGGGTTGCACACAATTGTAATTGTGCCAACAGGCCAGACAGTTATGCCCTATGTAACCTTACTGCCACCTCAATGGAATTACACAAAATGATGTTACACTCACAAGCGCACAGAAAAATTGTTGGAGCCCCATAACCTCAACAAACTTCAGCAGTATCTTTATTCATCATTACTGAATACTTTATCATTTCAATGAAATTTCTAGGATTAGAAGATTTAATGGACTCACCATGGCCTCTAAAAGCACATGCTTGCTTTATAAGCCATTTAACAGCTTCTATTGAGGTCTGAAGTCAAAATCTATTTTGTAAAATATGTTGTGATGATTGTCAATTCATGACTCTATCTATATGTTGAGATAGATTCTTTAAACCACCCCACTTTAGCATAGCATTAATATTATGTGAATTAAACCTCCCTTCATAATGCAAAAAAGAATATCTCTCTCCATTATTAATCCTCTTCCAACTCCTAAATCCCTCAATTGTAAACTTAAGATATTTTGCTTTTTTGTTGTCAAAAAAAAAAACATGCAAAACAATATACAACATCAATTTCTTTAGAATACTCAAGCCAAGGAAATTGTGCATACCAAGTGTATTGAAATCGACGCAACTGTTGCCCATCAAATGAAGGTGAAAACTCTTCTAACTTTGGTTGATATAGACCCATGTTGATATACATTCTCCTAACATCATCTTGTTGATTAACAAGTAATGTCCATATTGGTTTACATAACTTCGGATCACGTTCTAATGAAGCAATATTTTCACTTTAAGCTTTAACTTTTTGAGACTTTGATGCGGGTTGCTCATCTAGTTTAGGATCATCAACATCACATGGAACCTCACTTGACAACTGACCATCATATTTTTTCTTAAAAAATGCAAGAAGAATTTTTATAGGCTTTAATGATTGATTGTTTGACATTAATTAACACCTGAAAAATAAAGAAGTAAAAACATAAAAGAAATTAAAAAAAGCAATCACCGATAAGTTTAATAAACAAATTAATAAAAGCATAGAACTGTCAATCCATCACAATAACACATTGACACTATTCAAAAGCCAAACAATAAGTTTAATTGACAAATTAACATTATATATAATATACTGGATTGAATTTATGGTCTCCATTTGACATAATAATAATTTAATCTTATACAATCAGTTTTTCTAATCAAGTATAGTTGCGACCCCCATATGGTTCTTATAACTGAGATAATTTATTCTTTACTGCGTTACAGTTTATAAATATATTGAAACCGTAAATGAGTAAACAAAAAATAAATTTATTATCTATTCTTACTAAGAAAAAGACAAAGAATTAAAGAAGCCAAGAAAGAGAGCATGAAGAAGCCAAGAGAGAGTGGAAGACGTTCTAGAATCTGGAACCTCAAAAAAGGGAATCCTTTTTTTTTAAAATTTATTCATATGAATGGGCTGAATGGCAAAGTTGTAACTAATGCAGTGGTACGGTTGTAAATAAAAGTAAAAAATAATGACAATTTTGTAACTGGGCACAATGGTATTTTTGTAAATTTTTTAAAATTTTAGACGGGCTGTAGCCTGCTCTAGCCCACAGTCCCACACATGGCCTTACCACTATGTCATTCTAATGTTGCCGTGTTGGCATTGAGCTAAATTTCACAAACAAGTTCACAGAGGATGCAATGTTTGGTCTGGTGCATTAAGCTAGATACAATAAAACACTAATTGCATTTAGATATGGTACTTCTGGATCAAGTATCTTTTCGTCACCCCTTTAGGGCGGAGTGGATCCTTTTTATAATAAAGAAACTGAACAGCCATAGGAGTACTTAGTAGATGAGCATTTCCTTTATTAAATCGTTTTAAGATTTTCTCAACGTAAGCTGATTGATGGATAAGCACTCTATTTATTTTATGATCGATCTCTAAGTTGAGATAATATTTTGTTTTCCCCAAATCATTCATTTTAAATTCTTTTTTTCAATATTCAACAATTTTTAGGAGCTCTTTAGGAGTTTCAATTAAGTAAATGTCATAGCAAAACCTGCTATAATTGTAAATCTAAATTTGGATTTTCCAATGAATATGCATGGGCAAATAAGATTATTTTAATATCGTTCTTTAATTAAATATTCATTCAAATTATATTCAACATGCATCGAGATTGTTTCAGTTCGCATAAGGACCATTGTTGCTTGATTGAACATAGATTACAATCATTTGATTTAGATGCTTTAGGCATTTTGAATTCTTCAAGGATTTTCATCTAAATATTAGTATCAAGTGACAATATAGATATATAGTCACTATGTCCATGAGACGTATGTCAAGTTTTTCTAACATTTCTAATTAAATTGACTAAGATCAAAACATAATAGTATCCATCACTAGGAAATACATATAAAGGATATATCTAAATTACAGAGAAATATTATAATTCCTATTCATACTTTTCATTTCTCTATGTTTTCTGACAAATACCCATTTATATCTAACGAGTTTGACATCTTCAAGTATCTGGACTACAAGGACAAAGCCTTTACATTTAGTTAGAGGAGTAAGTTTTGCTAGAATTGCTTATATCAATTGAGGTCAATCATGATCATTTACAACATCAATAGCTATTATAAATGCAAATACATCATTGATGATAATTTATTTACGATTCGACACATTTGTGTTTGTAAAATTTATTGACATGGTTTTATGTCCAACCACTTCAAGGGCTTACGCCTCATCTTTGTCATATACCTTTTCAAGAGGTCTTTCAGGGTGTTTGGTGTCATCAAGGACCAAATACCTTTTAAAATATTACCTTAAGTATAGTTAACAAAAATCTCACTATCTCTTGTGTTTAGGGACCATCAATTTATCTAAAATTATGATGCAGAAAACATAAGTACATTTATAGCTAAAGTTTTATTTCCAACAGGATCCTGATTTTTTATTCTCCTCTTCTATGGAGTTTTATAACGGATAACTCATTAGCTATTTATACATTTGATTGTTCAGCAGAAACAATCACTTGGGTTAGTGTATTAGTAGCTGTAATATGTAACTTGGTTCTTTTATTAAATCTACATCTAATAATTGATTTATAATTTGTTGTAAAAACATTATCCTCTATACTTCATTTTCACATTGACTAGTAAGAAGATCTAACTGAGATAATGTGAAAAAACTTTTCAGGACAATTCATGCTCTATTTTAAAAAGTTTTTATTCCCTAACAATAGAAAAAATTGTTTCTTCAAAGTGACAATCCACAAAATGTGCGATGAAAAGATCACCTTATAGGGGTTCAAGATGTCAGCAAATGCAATATTGTGTGTACCTAATAAACAAATATGTAATTACCTCACAGAAACATTATTCAAAACCATAAAGTAAGAAAATGAGCTACTATGTGGATATATTTGTCCACATATATCTCCCTGAATTCTTAGTAGAAATAATAGAAATTTATGAATAAGATTATAAGGGAACCGTTTAACCACAATTTTTTTTTTGTGAGCACGCTGTATAAAAAAATCTAATTGGACAATAGATCTGTTGGTTCTTTTAATAGATGCCCATAAGAATTTTTAAAAATTCTATGCATCATTGTAGACCCAAGATGTCCAAGGTGATCATGCCATAACATAAATATATTTAGATCTATACACTTTTGGTTTATCACTGCGTAACTTTTAAATCACATTTGTGATTGCGTAATACAATCTTGATAAGAGTTTTTGAGCTTTTCTAATATGTATTTCTTCCCTGAGACATTTTTAGTAATGTATAGATATTCTGCATTATTTTGATTTAAAGTCTCAATATAATATCCATTTTGGCGGATATCTTTAAAGCTCAGTAATTTTCCTTTAGATTTTGCTAAATATAAAGTATTCTAAATTATTAAATTTGTTCCACTTGCTAATAAGAGGATAGCTCTTCCGAAACCTTTTATCTGATCTGCAAGACCAAATATAGCATTTACTTTTCCTTCAAGTAATTTGATTTTCAAGAATTTTTTTATCTTAAAGAATAATATGTATGGTTGCACTCTAAACCAAGCATACATCTCCAGCTGTCGTTTTCCAAAATAAACGATTTAGTTCTAGAATGCATGACCTTACATTAAACAAAATTTCATGTTAGTCATGAAGATTAGATTAAAAACATTAAATACATCTTCTGACCATCTTTCCATCACTAACTATATGACCATTTTTTCCCTTTATGCCTTCAAAAAAATTTGATTCATCTTGATGAATCAAATCAACAAGATTTGAGTTATTGACTAAATTAGTCTTAATTTCGTTTTCACTTCTTGGATGTATAGTATAGGTCCACTAAATGTTTTTCAATATTGCAAGTACGTGACCAATGACATTTTCTTCCAAATCGATAACAATTTTTTTTTTGTTATTGTATGTAGCATTTTTTTTCTTTCTACACCATTTTCTTTATTATGTTGCCTCCTCAATTATGTCTACTATTAGTATATGTATTTACATTCGTTTTTAGGAATGCTTGAGAGTCAGTTGGACGTAATTCATGATTTTTCATTAGGAGCTTATATTTTATTCAGCAACTAAAAGAGATGTTATAAACTCAGATCATTTGTTGTATTAATTCTCCTGATAGGATTGTTGCAGGACAACATTACTGAGTGTCTTTTCAAGCATATCTCTATAAGTAGTTTCTACACCACACAATTTTATTTATGAGGTGATGTGGAACAGAGTAGAGTTGTAATCAAAGGGTCTTTTATAATCTTGTAACATAATATTTAACCACTCATGTTTAGCTTTTGAAAGGAAAATATTCTTGTGGTGGTTAAATGTATCCTTGAAATTATTCTATAATGTTAATATATCTTTCATTGTCAGATATTGAACTTTCAGGCTCTCATATAAATGGTGGCAGAGGAAAATCATAACCTTCGATTTTTCTTGCAAGCATGTTTCATTTCATTTTGTTATAGTGCCTTTCAAGCCCATAGTTTGCAGATGCATTTTTGCATCTAACACCTAAGAAAGGTAGTTTCTTCCAGAAACTTCAAGAGCAAAAATATGTGACTTCATAAGATTTGTCATTTTAAAAAGGACCTTATTATTAATAAGCAAAGAAAAAAAAGAAATAAATATCACAATATAAATATAAATTAAGTAAATATAGACAAAAAAATTATGAAATATGTAGATATTTAATGCATGTATTAAAACTTTAACTTAAAATCATAACTTAGAACTTCAGGTTCTCAATGTTGTGCAAATTTTATTGAACTCGCAAGTGCACGAATCTATTGTAGTATAAATCAATGGTGACGAGTGTCGATCCCACGAGGAAGTGGATTTTAATTATGTGTAGAATTAATTTTGTAAATGGGTGGTTGGATTTTGTTGTGAAAGTGACTTAAATTATCCTAAAATTAGAATTGAAATGGTGAGAATAAATTCTAAAATTGGAATTGAAATTGCGAGAATAAATTGAAAAGAAATCTATTGAAATGATGTACTTGGGTATATGAATCCGTATCAACATGCATCATGGGCTAAATAATCCTTATTAATGTCAATTAAATCATGAGGGGGGAATCCACAGCTCATGAACCGCGCTCTAATCAATATGGTGCTAAGGGCTTATCGTGCCAAATAATAATAACCTTGTACTAGGGAGCCGATGAAACCAAGACGGTATTAGACAAGATTAGTAATATTTATCGACGAGAAGTCAAAGCATCCACAAAAATTAGAAGGGAAGAGAAAGTAAATTTACCAAATAAAGCCCATGATACATGTTGAGACTTCACCTTCAACCCAAGCTTGAAAGAAAATTAGTCACTCAAAATTGAACTAGGGGCAAAATGAAAATTTATTAAAATACATAAAAAATATAAGATAGAGAAGGAATTACAAAAAATAGAGCGCAAAAATGGATTCAGAGATATCAAATTAGGAGGGGAGGCCCCCTTTTTATAGATACATTGAGTAAATCATGGACATCGGATTAAAAATAATTTGGTCGCTCAGGATTGCGCCACGTCATCAGTCAATAGTACGCGGTTTGACCACGCGGTTTGAACAGTAACACGGTTTGACCCGGCTTTGAACAGTAACGCGGTTTGGTTGAAAATAATCATGTGTAATGCATGTACCATACACACGATTTTTTATCAATAATATGTTGTCACGTCACTAATCAACAGTGCATAAGAATTTTACCCTAATAGGATCGTGACACTTCATCAGTCAATGCCACATCATCGGTCAATGCCACATCATCGATCCGTCTATGCGAACAGTGTCATGAACAGTAACGTAGACAATACCGTACATGTGAATAGTATCATTTTCCCTTTTATGCTTCTCCTAAAATTTTCGATCGCCCTAAGTTCAAAAGTGATGTCCGTTTTGCTGTTTGATCTCTCGTTTATTGTGAAATGACTATGATGCCCCTAAAATACATAAAAATACTTAATTAAAATAAAACACTCATAATTAAATTACAAGAAACTTAAATACATAAAAGTAAGGGTTGTTAGTAAGACTTGAAATATAAAATGATGATTTTCTCCTTTACAAACATGCATTTTCTAACACTCAACACTCACCTCCTCATTTGTGTTGTAAACTTTAAGTTACAACAATAATATTCAACGATAAATATATGCAAGAACAAATTATAATTTATTGCAAATGACTTGATAAGCGGTTAAACCAGTCATATAAACAAATTAATTAAACAAAATAGGGGTTAAACTAACCATATAAATAAATTAAACAAATCTTATTAACAGAATGATAACATATCAATAAAATAATAACAAAATACGCAGTATTATAGAACTAGCCATTAAAATTATCATAAATAACAAACAATTAAAATAACAGCATAATAAATTCACAACATAATAATAATAATAAAGCATAAAAAATAAGCATACATAAACATAAGTAGTAGAAATTAAACTATCCACATTAAACCAACTATTGCATTAATAATGTGTTATAAAACAAATAAATGATTAAAAAAATTCAAATTAACTAAAGTACTTTGCGTACTTTGTTATTCAGTTTATTATTGATAAGCTTATTGTTATTGATTAATTTAATAATTACATGAGCTTCCATGCACATATATAGTAGTTCATGGGTGGGGGTTGCTTTATATTTCCAATGAGGAATTTTAATCTGATATACTTAAGACTTTAGGTCCCTAGCTAATAAGAATTTTACGTGGGACTTTACAGAAGTGGTGAAGTCACCGTAGCTTGTAACAAACATAGTTTGCAATTCTTCATACTGGTCCTTATAACTTTGACTAATTTTGACTCTTAACAAAGATTAGTCTATTCTCGCGTCCAAACATCTCGCCAAAATCAAACGCAGCTGCCGCTAGGCTCCTAATATCTTAGCACTAACCACCTCGACTCACTCCTCCATTCCTCCAATTCCCCCAATTCAAAAAGCCTTAACAGAATAATCAAGCCACATACGTGCAGCGAGAATGGTTTGTCGTTCACGTTTGTTATATTACAATCAGTTTCGTCACAAGTTTCTCGCCTCCACAACTGCTTCCGCCATTTCTCCTTACAAATTACATATAAATTTAAATCTCCCGTATTCTTCCACAGTGTTGTATTATCACTCTCTTAATGGCGACAACCGCAGGAGCTTGTTTCTTCGCCGCCGGCTCGTTTCAGGCGTTTCACCCGAGTCCGAGGCGTGTGGCAGCGACGACGAAAACTACGGCGCGCTTTGCAGAGATGAATGTAGAAGGTACGAGAAAGGGATTGAGGGATTACTTTGAAGAATCAAAGGTTATGATCAAATCAGACGGCGGACCGCCTCGCTGGTTCTCTCCACTGGAGACTGGGGCCCGCTCTCACGATTCACCTCTCCTTCTCTTTTTGCCTGGTCAGTGTCTCTTTAGTTGCTTGTATCACTGTTATTGAATTGCCCGTTAGCTTTCTATATGTTTCCGCTTAACCGTCTGTCGCTCACTGATTGGTTAACACTTGTGGTCATACGTTTATTATTAAAAATGAGTTTAGTTTTAATGATCTGTTAGCTTAGCTATCAAGTAACTATTATAATTAAAAAAAGAAAGTAGAATTTAAGTTGTCAAGTTCTTATTATTTATTGGTATAACTTTTGTCAACATCAATCCTTTTAGTTTCGGTGCAATAAGTTATCACTATTCAGAGATTTCACTAGTAAAAGGCATTTGTATTATGTAATGTTTGATTCATAATAGGCGTTGCACATACGAAATGGTAAAAGATTAATAGATAGGTTTATAATGCTGTAGTATGTTAGATATGTTTTGTCATTATAGCTCAATTGTTGATTTGCCAATTTAGAATTTATTTGTTGCTGGAGTATTTTCTTTTTTCAAATGGTTTACTTATAGCTTTGAAGCTCTGAGTGGAAATAGCATGAATTATTCATTTTTTTTTTAATTTTAAATTTTGAAGGGATTGATGGAGTAGGACTTGGATTGGTTAGGCACCATTACTCGCTTGGAAAGTAAGTAATGTCCAAGATTTGAGTGCTTTATACCATCAATCATTGATAATCAGAACTGTTGAGAAGTTTTCGAAATTGAAGCCATCTTGATGTGGACATCCAATGATTCACCATGTGTGTCTGAGTAATTTATCGATTTTTTTTATTAATGAAGGATTTTTGATATATGGTGCTTGCATATTCCTGTCAAGGATCGAACGTCGTTTGCAGGTATCGTTATTCTTTGTGGTGGTGTATTTGTTGGTTCCTATAATGAGCAATGTAGATGGTGTGTAGGATTTACTTTAAATATTTGTTTCATGTATAAAATCAGAGTTTTGAAATTTGAATTGAGTGGTAAAGGAGATGCTAATATCTCTCTCGCTCCCTTTATATTTGAAAAATACAACCTTCAATCCATGCCGTTCTGATTATGCAGCCAAATTTTGTGTTACCAAATGCGACCTTGTTGTAATCAAGTATTTCATGTACAGGTCTCATCAAGCTGGTGGAGAAAACAGTCAGGTCAGAAGTTAAACGCTCACCAAATAGACCTATATATCTGGTTGGGGAATCTCTTGGGGCATGCATTGCACTAGCTGTTGCATCTTGTAACCCTGATGTTGATCTTGTTCTGATTTTGGCAAATCCAGGTGGGATATTCCTTTGTAGATCATATTATGGAATCGGTTTTCCTTACTTTTTGAAAGTTTTAGATCCTGGAAAATCCAACATTATGTAAGCATGTATTGATAGGACTGTTAAATTTAGTTTCAGTTTTTACCCCTAATCATATCATAAACTGAGTACACAGTGTTTTTTTATCATCATATATATTTTATTGTACAAAGAGAACTATGGTTAACTAGTAGAGTGCTTAAGTACTTGGAAAATGGTAAAAGAGAATAACACTAGAAGGCTGCAACATGTAGACAGTCAAAATTTGAAGAAACAAATTGCTATATAAGCAGCAGAACTTCAGAATGATAAAATAAAAAATGCTCTGCTTCAATAGAATTGCTGCAAGTGAATCAACTTTATAGAAGATAATTATTTGCTTTCACTTTACCTAAGTCATGTTCATTCTTCAGCTACATCTTTCAGCAAGTCACAGCTGCAAACAGTGCTTCCTTTGTTGGAAGTCATCCCCGACCATTTCCATCTTAGCCTCCGTTATGTACTGAGCTCAATGACAGGTCTATATTCCGACTTATATTATTTTTCTGTTGTTCAACATATATATTGGTTTTTTTGGTCCAGAATGGTCATCTCACCCACATTTTTACCCCTTAAAATGGAAGTGCATTAAAAATGTACCAAATATTATTTCAAAACATTCCTCTTACGGAATCATTCTAAAAAGTTGTTGAAGTTTCTTACTAATAGAAGTTTAGGTCCCTGGATGGCTGGAAGCATGGGATGTTGCCACCATTTAGTATGCTTTTTGGGTCTCATTTAGAAGTCAGTAGCATCAATTCATTTAGTTTTTTCTGGTATCCTGCAAATCATGGCGTGCTTTCAACTAGTCATCAAAAATCAATTGATTGAATTTAGGTGTCTAAACCAGTGGTCTTAAAACATGCTGAAGAGAAGAGGAGTTGTTATAAGTCTTGGTTATGTATCTCTAAAAAGAAAAGTTTAGGTGTCTATCTTTATGGATTTAATGATAAAGGCTGGATGCACAATGGACATGCAGCTAACTGTAGATTATTATTTTTTTTCTTTTTCTTTTCTGATGAATCCAAATCAAAATGCTCATGCCAATACAGTTTTTTAAGAAATTTACAGTAGGATATGCCCTTATCCCTTTTTTTCTTGAGATAGTTTTCTTTTTCCATTAAGTTTTTTTTCTTTTTTGGTGGTTGTTGTAAACATCCAGTAGAAGATCATTTCTGCCTCTCACCCTTGTATCATGATCTACATGTCAGAAGGTAGTTTGTCAGATTTGTACTTAGTACCTCTTTCATAGGTTGAGTAGAGGGGTCCACTAGCACCTAGTTGTTGAAAACGCTAGGATTCTTTATTTTGATAATGGATTCTTTACCATGATCAGATATTTTGATTTTGTTTCAATATAAGTCCCCACACGAAATTCTTCCAAAATAGCATTAGCAATTTTGCGGCATATATCCAGGTGATCTTTTGAAAAGGGTGTCAGGTATCCTGGTAAGGGGACAAACTCTGCAGCAAACAGTTGGAGGTCTTTGCCAAGATTCTGTTGCACTGCCCTTGTATCTCTCCGTAAGTTTAATTCAATAGCATGTAAACTACCCATAGTAATATACTTGTCTCATACTTGCATGTGAAAACAGAGGATATATCTTAAGACGATAATCATTTGTCTCATATAGGAAAACAAAATCTTAAATACCATAGAAAGATGCATCTTTGGATCTGTATTTTGTCAATATGTCAGATACCATCACTTGCCCTTCAATTCATCTAATTGGCACATACGCTCAATTCACCACCCAAAGAAAAAAAAAATGATAACTTGCTTGTTGCTTCCAGTGTAGTTTGACCTTCTTTTGTATTTTTTTTATTAAAGGAGATTGCTCTTTCTTTGATCTTGAAGTTGATTCTCACTCTGTAACTCTCTTTATTGCTCATCAATTTAATTTACAATTTAAGTTGCAGGTTCTCACAGACATCTTACCACAAGAAACACTTATCTGGAAGCTTCAAATGCTTAAAACAGCTTCCACATTTGTCAACGCACGCCTTCATGCTGTAGAAGCTCAAACACTGATACTTTCCAGGTCCATTTATCTTTTGACATGATTCCCTTGTGTTTCAGTGGTTATTAGGGTGAAAGAAAGATGTATTTCATGGTAACAATTTTATACTATAAATCCAAAAAGAAAGTTTTTTTTTTTAAAAAAAAAGGCAGAATGACTGCAATAAAAACAACCAACAAACAGAAATTTTGAGCATCTACTGCTTGATGCAACTTTAGAAATCTACCCCTCAATTTTAACCATTATTATAGCATTCAATTTTGTTGGTTTTTCCTCCAACTTTGACACAAATGGTGGGAATTTTCCTTAGTGAGAGTCTATTCGAGTATATAAATATTAAGAAGATAGATGAGATCCACATTGTTGAAATGACACCTTTTGTATCTCTTGGGAAATATTTTGTCTCCTTCAGAAGTTTATTGCAATTTAGGAAAAAGCAATGCCGATATATTATAGTTAAATTTGGTTTTCACTTGTGCAGTGGAAGCGGAAATGGCAAAGAGAAATTAATCATTTCACAAATCAGGATTGCATGATAATAAAATAAACAAATTATCAACATATGCACAGAGATTGAGTTTCACCTGTTATGATGGGCTGGTTTCTGTTTTGACTATATTATTCATATCCTTCCTAGATAACAAGATAGAGTAGTGAGCAGTAGTTTAGCATAGTCAAAATATAGTATTTACTTAAATAACTATAAACAGCATCCCTTATCTTTGTACACAAGAGATAAAGCTTCCACATTTATGTCCCTGATGTAAGAAAATGCTGTTTGTTGTCTAAATTGGTCATCTAAGCTTGTAAAGCACACACACAAATACCATGATTTTCGCACATTTCTCTTTTAAGTTCACTATTCTTTCCCAACTGATTTGGCTAAATTGACAATGTCTTTCTAGTGGAAGAGATCAGTTGCTACCTAGTCTAGAGGAAGGTGAAAGACTTTTTCATGCATTACCAAATGGTGAGATTCGTCGTGCTGGGGACAGCGGCCATTTCTTATTTTTGGTAATTGATCTATGTCTCTCTGTATGTTTGCATGGTGAAGTCAAAACTGTCAGAGTTGTAATGTTTTAGGCAATCTTTTTATGAATACTCTCTTAGCCTAGGTAAATGCAACAGGTGATACTCTTTTGGACTATGATGAGAATTTTTAGACAGCAAAGAGCAACGAGAGAAGCAATTATTTCAATTTTGAACTCAGCTACAGATAATACCAAACAATTGGAATAAATAATTATCTATAAAACAAAAGGGCAGTAGTCGACCAATGTAATTTTAATGCTACCAACCAATTAAAATATTTCTTCTACTATACTGAATGGAGAAATCTTTGAGAGCCTTTGTGACAATCAAAATTGTAAATGATGGGATCAAAGCTCTTTAAGTTGAAGTAAATTTAAGCATTTTTGTAAGTTTTCTTGTTTATGTTCGTAACATTATCAATTCCTGTTAAGTTTCTGTCATCTTACATCCAAACCGATTTGACTGGGCATAGTATTGAACTGTGTATTGCAATATTTTATATGCTTTCTTTAATGGCAGGAAGATGGCATTGATTTAGCGAGTGCTATCAAGGGTTCATATTTCTATCGTCATGGAAAGTACCTAGACTGCGTTTCAGATTATGTGCCATTAACTCCTTCAGAATTTAACAAATTAAATTTAATATTAAGGTAGGCAGTGTTCTGCTTAAAACTGAGAAATGCTCTTTGAAATTTGTCACTGTCACAGTATGAATAAAAGGTTTGATATGAGCCAGTCTATCAGTTGATTAGCATTATTTGTAGGTTTGGGGTTTGTCAGTTAATTATAGAGAGACTAATTGTAAGACCCTATCAGTTTGACAATTTTTTTTTCCCTTTTGGACAGTTCCGTACTGTCCTAATGAAAAGGCGTATACTTTTTTTTTCCCCTTTATAGACGAATTAAGGTGGGTAATTTTATTTGATTATGGATTTTATATGAGTAAATGTCACATTGATTAGTATGCCCTTAGCGGGCAGTGCTCTGTGCGGACCAAGATGTTTCACTATCTTCATTGAGTAGATTTTCTGTTAAATTCAATTTCGTTTAGTGAAGTTTATTTTGAATATGAAATCTAATAGTTGTAAAATTCCCAGTTATATCGAGCAAATGTTTAGCCCGGTGACACTCTCCACTCTGGAGGATGGGATGATTGTGCGTGGTCTTGGAGGAATTCCTATGGAAGGACCAGTCCTGATTGTTGGCTATCATATGTTATTGGGAATTGAATTAGTCCCCTTGGTCTGTCAATTTTTTATCCAAAGAAAAATTATTTTGCGAGGAATGGCACACCCTATGCTATTCGTCAAGCTAAAAGATGGACGATTACTAGAATCATTTCCATTTGACCAAATTGGAATTTTTGGTGGGGTCCCTGTCTCAGCAGTTAACTTCTACAAACTTCTATCATTAAAGTCCCATATCCTACTGTATCCAGGTGGCATACGTGAGGCGCTTCATCGAAAGGTAACATTTTTAACGGTTATTTTTACCTTTAAAAGTGCTTAAATGACTAGAGACTAGTGCAATTTTATTTTTTCCCTTAAGAATTTAAGTCAAAATTTTAGTGATTTAGAATTTGAACTTAAAAATTTAAGTCACAATTTCCTTGTAGAATGTAGTCATTTTAAAGAAAGTTAGTGAAGTGAAGGAAAGCCTGTATTTTTTTTAAGCCAAGAATTGTTGGAAAATCTGGTGGAGTTAAAACAATTTTGACCCATTATAAAAGTGATCTGCTGTTGTAAAATAATCATGATATTGTCTTGCTCGTACTTATTCAGACAGAGAAGCCTTTTCACTTTCCATGATTGCCATGCCAAACAACTTGATGATGAGCTTCTCTCCTACTGAAGCTCATCGGACCACAACTGAAATTGAAATGATAATTTATGAAGAAAACATAATCATTCTTACTTTAGAATCCTAATATTCATGTTTGAGGATATCTGGTGCATGAGTACGTATCATGTCTATAGAGAAAAAGGACTTATAATTTAATTATGTGATCCTCATATTTTCAGGGTGAGGAGTACAAGTTATTTTGGCCAGAACAATCAGAATTTATCAGGATGGCAGCTAGGTTTGGAGCTAAAATTGTACCTTTTGGCGTTGTTGGAGAGGATGATTTTGGAGATGTAAGTCTGCAGAACTTTTAATTGATTGGTTTGAACATCTTCGTGTAAGCTTCAGACTCTCGATATGTACAATGAATTTAATGAAGAACTTCTAGAAGGTGTTTTTCAACTTGTTAAATACCATACACAGCAGTTCCTGCCAACTTGTAGATATCCTAAGCTATCCTACTAGTGTCAAGCCACTGGTAGACATTTTTGTTTGAGAGATTGTTTGTGGTGTTGGGCGCAGGGAGGAGGTGGTGGTTGGCAGGGTTGGGTGAGGGAAGAGAGGAAAAGGGTGGGGGTAGATAAAATTTCTTGTTTCTTCTAAAAGAAATTACATTTTGAATAAGTTTCCTTTATGCCTATTAATATTATACACTCCTAAATAGTGTCACGTCATTTGTACCTTGTGTATCTTTTAACTTATCTGCACACACCACACTTTATATTATAGCTCCTCAGTTGATCACTTTTTCTAACCAATAATTGATACGTGTTTATTGTTGTCAGGTACTGCTTGATTATGATGACCAAATAAAGATTCCCTTTATGAAGTCTATCATAGAAGAATTTACGAATTCAGTTGGGAATCTAAGGTACTTGGTGTATATGTTTGCATAATAAACTACATATTTTTTCCCTTGCATTTACCCTTAGTTATGTTCCAATTATTGCCGGTAACTTAGAATTTTAGTATAAACTTATGATGATAGGACTGAGACGCGTGGGGAGGTGGCAAACCAAGATTTACATTTTCCCCTCTTTCTGCCAAAAGTCCCAGGCCGCTTTTATTATTATTTCGGGAAACCAATTGAAACAGAAGGTATGGCCGTTAATACACTGATTATCTATTATGTAATGTTGTTTGTGATGGTTATCTTGTTAGCCTAAGCCAAAATAAAGTAATAGCGTCATTTTACTAAACCTTCTCTTAGGCTACCAATCAAAAAGTTGCATTTCTGAGTTGTGTTTCATGCAAGTTCAACACAGAACTTTCCCATTCCCAGCATCCCTCCATCTGAACAATGTAGAAATGCCCATGGTATAAATTAGCTTTGGTTAACATAAACTGTTCTTTTGGAGGTATAAATGCATGATTTTATGTAGTCTCAAATCAGAATGAGAAAGCATACTGGTCCACTGCATCAATCAATATATATGAACCTGGCCTGTCCTTTGATGCATGTGTACATTTGTTCATGAGCTAGTTTTTGACAATTAGAAGATGCTAACATATTTGTCAAGTTCGGTAGCTAATATGAACTTATGTTCATTCATTCACTAACTTGAATCTTTTATTATATTTCGGAAGGGAGGAAGCAGGAATTAAGAGACAAAGGTAAAGCTCATGAATTGTACTTGCACGTCCAAGATGAGATCGAGAAAAACATTGCTTTTCTGAAGGAGAAAAGAGAAAAAGATCCTTACAGGAGTGTGTTGTCCCGACTTGCTTACCAAGCTGCTCACGGCGTAACATCTGAAATTCCAACTTTTGAGATTTAATTAGGCCATGGTGGTCTCCTAGTAAAAAGTTCATTATGGTCTTTCGAATTCGCAAGTTTTTTAAATCGAATGATTGGCCGTCCTTGAGACTCTCATCATTTGTTTACTTTTTTGGGTTTTGTTTTAATTGGCTGGGAAATAGTATTTGAAGTGAACAAGAAATTACGAAATAGAATTAAACTTAAGCGTGGAACGGAGTTGGGATAATTTGTCACGACATTAACAACAATAAATAAATAAATTCATTAAATAAGGTCCAGTCCTCGATTGAACCCGGAAAATTATTTGTACTTTTTTGAAAAATCTAATGTAAACTATAGAGAAAATGAATCTAACTTTGTTGGACTCTTCGAGGTGTCCATGACTCGACGTCAAAAGTCGGGCCGTCCATTAAATCATCATCGACTGCAACGTTACGTTAGTTTGTCTTCTCAACTTTCATGTCATAATCATTGATATCTTTTTTTTCTCCTTGAACTTTCAATGACAAGACAAGCTCATCATGCAGTTCATTAATCATTACGTGGTGCATGACCGTGATCTGCCTTTTTTTTTTTTGGGTACTTTTTTTAGTTATTTACTTATTATTCATCAAATCATTTGTTTTACTTTAACATCGATTAATTTTACATGGGGACTGCAGTAATCGTTTTCGTATGGTCATAGCCCATGGTGCGCGGTGCATCATCTCTAAATCGGACTTGACTAGCTTACAGAGTCTATAAGCTACAGCCTGCAGCATCAGCCGTTGGATGTGGTTGGATGTGGAGTGAGAAACTAAACAATAGAAAATCGGATGGTGGGATGACGGGAGATGTTTGTTACAGAATCTGTACCATAGACAGGTCCCTCTAAATCATGACTGCAAATGATCAACTATATTCTAAAAGCAGACTATTCAACGACAAAGACTTTTCTTACAACACTTAAAATGAGGGACAAAACTACGTTACAGATTCTGTAAGGTACAGACTGCAGCATCAGCCGTTGGATGTGGTTGGATGTGGAGTGAGAAACTAAACAAAAGAAAATCGGATGGTGGGATGACGGGAGATGTTTGTTACAGAATCTGTAACATAGACAGGTCCTAAAATGAGACTACTCAATCAAGTCAATCTCATGTGTTTTCATTTTCTATCTTTGGTTTCGTCCATCAAAAATTCATAATTAATAAATTTTAATAAAGATTATACACTTATCTAAAAGATAATAATATAGAAATCTACACACACTCGAAGTTACGAATGACGTGGTATACTACCATGACGTTGGAATTTTTTTTAAAGATTATATCAAGATTATTTTGGGTTGTAATAATTAATTAAATAAGTTGTATGAAATAATAATTTAATAGTGGGTAAATTATATTATTTGAAAAGTAAAATATATTTATTTGATAAATTTTATTAAGATAGTGTTGTTTTATTGTATAATAATTAAAATAGGATGCTGCTTCTTAGACACCTACCCCTATTTTTTTTCTCGAGCCGTTAGATTTTAATTACTTTAATCAAACGGTTGGGATTTGTAAATGAATAATGAAGTGGTGTTTGGCTACCATCTAAACCGTTTGCTTTTTATTGGTTTTGTATTTTTTGCTTTCTTCTCTATAATGCTTGACTAGATTTGGAAATATTGACTGCCATCGACAAAAAAATCTGAAACTATA
Organism: Citrus trifoliata; assembly: GCA_018350135.1. NCBI lineage: Eukaryota > Viridiplantae > Streptophyta > Magnoliopsida > Sapindales > Rutaceae > Citrus > Citrus trifoliata. The sequence continues at coordinate 8,677,852 of CM031385.1, forward strand.
ATCATTTTTCAGTTGTGGGCAAACATAAACTATTACCAGTATATGGATTTACACTTAGCAAATTGCGGTAGGATACCAAAAACTGTAGCTTTCCGGATGGTCATTCCCAACACGGCAACACCGATGGCTCTTTTCCTTTAATTTTGTTCTTTGAATTTTCCTTTGATTAATCATAAAAAAACTTTTTTTTTTAATCATGTGTTGTTAACATTTACATGGTTAATGTGATTGAAATCAAGTGGTTGTTATTCATGGAAAGAGAATTGTCAGAGATTTTGTTGTCCCCATTGCAATAAGATATTGTTATAAATTGTATTGTTTCTTGTAACAAATACGATAAAATCTCTATAAATTAATAGTTTTGGGACTATGAAAAAAATTATTAAGTTTAACAAATATCGATAAATTGATAAATTAATTAATTATTAATTGATGAAAATATTCATTATTTTGAAAAAAAAAAACGATCATGCTTTACTATTGATTTACCTTGAGTTGGTATCTATTATGTTTTATTTGAATAATAATTTTCTTTTAAGATGGTTTTTTAATAGCTAGCTGCCTTATATTAATAGTATTAAGATTATTGTACGGTTTTTATTTTTCCATGTCAAAGATGATAATTCTACTAATCAAACCTTTTCAAACAAAGAAGTAGCGGTATTGATACTAAACAATATCTTCTCGCAGAACGACAAAGTCAAAGATGAGATCCAAGTCGAAATTAATTTAAAAACCAAGCAAACATTGTTGAGAATATATTTTAGACAAGCCATATGAACATATCATATGGATTTTGTTTTATACTATGTAATTATTAATTTATATAGTAAGTGGTAATAAAAGATGAATTTAAAAAAAAAACTATTATTTTATAAATTTATGGAATTATTAGTTTATCACTTTGTCCTTGACTATCAATTTATTAAGAATTAATTTATTGAGATTTTACTATAAATAGTAATTGATTATCATGTTTACGCTTCTCAACTAGTAATTGCTTCAGCTTATTTTTGTTTTCACGTACAAATTTATTGGAAAGATAGTTCAACTTCAACATATGTCTTTTTTCCAATAACAATTTTCTTGCTACAAAAATAATTTCCTTCTCATGACCGACTTCCCCAATATTCTATATGTGCCATGTGCTGCTTTTCTCACTGCTGCTTTTTAGTAGATTGGGTTGCATTTTAAATACCCCTAAATTCCTACATCTACTTCCATTCTTGGTTCTTTCATTAAAGTTAAGTAGTCACCTGCATTTTATGTCAATTGCAACAACAAAATTGTAAATAGCCTACATTGTATTGTTTCTCACTAAATATTTGCTTCCACAAATACTTGTTCCAACTAACTAATTTATTGTTATATACAGCAACATTTTCTTGATTCCTTAAACAAAATACTTGCAACATTAATAGTTCCCATCTAATGACCTACATTCCTGGTTTGCTTCATGCGCCATGTGGACACTTCTTCACACTTGCACGATATTTTGCTCATTCTCATTCAACGGCAACTTCACTACACTACAAGATGAATAAAGAGGGTATAGTCCCCAACGGACACGATCAGCAGAGCCATTAAAAATAAACAAAAGTTAAATACCCTTTTATTTATAAATCAGGGCAGGACATAATTGTCTTTTCATTAAAATATTACGGTTATAATAAGAAATTCAAAAATGTGTGGTAATTTATTTAATGATCTACTCATAAAAAAGTAATTTCTTTTTGCTTCTAAAAGTTGTTGTTAAAAGAAAGAAACATATGAAATAAGTAGTTTTTAAAAAATTATCAAACATTAATTTTATCAAATTTTATTAAATAAATTATTTCAAATATTTTAACCTCAATATCAATTAAAAAAATATTTTGAACGCTCTTTATTTTTTATTACCAAAAAAAAATCCTTTTATGAAACCACTAATAATGATATTATAAATTTAATTTAAAAAATAAAAATAATTTACACAACCATTTATCACAAACCCTAGATCTTTATTGACAAATTCATCATTAAGGTAGTATAAAAACTCTAAAACAACATTGTATATCTTGCCATTGGTGCAGAGAACAACAATCCAATGCTTCAAGCAAATAGGCTTAGTTTAAAATTTTAATTTACAATATCTCACAAATTATGTTAATAGAAAGAAAAAAAAGATTTATGCAATGTCTGGCTCAACGATTAGGCATATTAAAAATTAATTAAAAAGAATAACAGATTCAAAGAAAAAAAAATGCTAAACATAGATAAAATGATTAAATACTTGAAATTCTAAACTTCAAGTTTAAGAAAAATGGATCCAAAGGCGGAAACAAAATGTTAAACATAGATGAAACGATTAAATACTTGAAACTTTAAAGGAAAACTAAAATCTTTCAATTAGAACACTCGTCCATTCATACACCTAAAAGCCACGGGTTAATTCTTGAAACATTTTAATTTTTTGAAAGAGTTCTAATGAATTTGCAAAATCCAATAGATCCTCTTTCTTCAGATGTTATCTTTTAAGTTTGGTTTGTGAAAACAAAAGTAAGAAAAAACTAAAGGAAAATAGAAGGAGAAATGGGAGTTGAAAAGAAAAAAAAAATCATAGATTATTTTTTAGATTTAATATGGTGTACATAATAAAAGTTTGATTTTTAAATTTTATAAGTGAGCATTTTGAGTAACTAAGTGTTCTAACTAATTTTTGTATTGCAAATAACCCATCCTATCCATTATCATTAAAAAAAGTTGCCATATGTTTTTTTCTTTTAATACTGATTACATACTATATTATTAAATATTACATTAAATATTTACGACTATTATTATAATAGAAAAAATATGCTGATATTTATAATAAGATATATAATTAAAATTATAATATTACATTTAAATTTTATAAAATACTTATACAAATAAATAATTATCACAATTATAAAGACAGTGGTTCACGTGAGTGGCAAAAATTGCCATGTGTTAAAAACGGAAACTATCACTAAACCCCATTTGACAAAATCTGACCAATGTTATCCTCTCTGTAGTCTGTACCGGCGTATAGAATTTGCGGCCCTCTGAAAAGTAATACGAAAATATCGCCCACTCGCCGGTCGCCATCTCACTCTCATTTCTAATTTCTTGATATTTTCATATTAAAACTTTATTATTATAAAAAATAAATAAATCAAATAGCCTTTTGAATCCCTCTGCACACGCTAGTGCGCTGCCGCCAGATATCAATAAAAACAACGAGGGAGTTCTTGTCCCCGCTGCTTACTCGCTTCAACTCTCCATGGCGACGATCCCAGCTAGCTGTATTTTCTCGGCCGATTTATCGGCAATATATCGTCGAGACAAGACGTCGTCGTTCGGAGAACGGAAGCGGAACCCGGTTTTGAAGAGAGTAGCTGTGACGACGGAGCAGACGTCAAGCAACAGCGGAACGGCAGTCACGTCGTCGGCGAGGAGTTTTGTGCAGGAGAAGGCTCAGAAGAGTAGTGAAGGAGAAGCCGAGACGTCGTTGCGGAGGGTCAACGTCGAAGGAGATTCGGAAGAGAGCAGAAACAGTTTGAAAGATTACTTTGACGAAGCCAAAGATATGATCAGATCAGACGGTGGCCCGCCTCGCTGGTTCTCTCCGTTGGAGTGCGGGGCCCACTCTCCCGATTCTCCTCTCCTTCTATATCTACCTGGTTTGTTTCTTTATTTTTGTTTCTTTATTATTCAATTATTTATTTATTTCTTTAAAAAAAATTTAATTTATTCTGCCACCGCGAGGCTGCGAGCGAGCAAACGTCGTTTCTGGAAAGTGGAAAGTAATTATAATGGACTTTTGAACTTTTGGTGTTTTAAAAGAAGAATGTCAATTATTAATCAATTACGAGTGAGAAAGTTTAGTGACATCACTTTCTTTCTTTACAGTACTAATTCATGTCCACACTGATAATGCAAAATTATTTACAATAACACATTGGCGGCTCGTTTTGCGAACACATTTCGGTTTTTTATTTTTTTATTTTGCTTCTTCAAGTTTCGGACAAAACCTATTATATTTTTAGCATTTTTTTTTTGTTTCTGAGTAGAAACACGGTGTAAATAGTCTTTTTAATTATTTTAAAAACTTATTAAACCCAGCAAGATTCGGTAAACAAATCCTAAATATAAATATAATATAAGTAAAATTTAATATTATTATATTATTTGTAGTACGATTAGTATTATATTATTAATTTATTTTTATTTTTATTTTTTTTTTACTATAAGTATATTTTACATTTTATATGGTGGTCCCGGCGGATCTACGTTGAGGACCCTAAGCCGCAAGGCCCGAAAGGATATTTGAAAGAGATATATATATATATTTACACTATAAATTTAGGAGTATTTTTATAATTATAATTTTTTTATTTTTTAAAATTTAATTTTTGTAAAATAAAATGGTTCTTTTTACACCGTATGTGAAATAATTGGTTCAAATTCTAATTCGACATGTTTTCACCATGTCTCACGATTGGATACCATCTCAGACTTTCTCTATAATTCAAGCTTTTAAGCATGTTCAAGTGTATGGTATTTATCTTATAATTCTTTTTTGCTTTCTGTTTCTAGCAAATGACTTTTTCACTTCTAATATGGTCCATTTCATTGGTATTAAGATTCTCACTTTTACTGATAATTTGTATGAATTTCGTAGGGATTGATGGAGTTGGACTTGGACTTATAATGCAGCATCAAAGAGTTGGACAGTAAGGATTATATAATGCTTTCTAGTACCACCACCAATTACTTCTCTGTGTTGTGTGTAAAATGTTTATAATTTTTCCATTTTGGATCAGTATATAATTTGATTATCTTGCTTCCTCAACTTGATCCGTCTGATAATCTAATTTGGAATTTTTCATGAATGAAGGATTTTTGATGTATGGTGCTTGCATATTCCAGTCAAGGATCGAACATCATTTACAGGTCTTTTTGCTTCCATTCACTCCCTAATTGTTAATGCATTATACTATTCATACCAATATGTAAGATGAATTTCCATTTTATTTTTATTCAAATTTTGCTCTTCTCAATCTCTTGATTTTCAGGGCTAGTGAAGCTGGTTGAAAGAACAGTCAGATCAGAGGATTATCGTTTGCCTAATAGACCCATATATCTTGTTGGAGAGTCTCTTGGAGCATGCCTTGCACTAGCCGTTGCAGCTCAGAATCCTGATATTGACCTTGTACTGATTTTGGCTAACCCAGGTGACTTTCTCATCATTTGTATTAGCAGTAGTTGAGATGTTGTTTTTAGTAATCGATGGGTATAACGTGGACACTGGGTATTATTTTTAAATGATGAACACTATTTCTTATTCATATGGTATCTAGTTAATGTTCTCTCCTTTCAGCTACATCTTTCAGCAAGTCACAGTTGCAACCTCTGATACCTTTATTGCAACTCACACCTGATCAAGTCCTTCTTGCCTTTCCATATATGCTGAGATTAATGGAAGGTTTGCTTTCTGCTCCTCAAACTTCCTTTTCTGGTTTCTTTAGTTGCATATTTTTAGAGGTAATTTCTAAAGTTCCCATTTTTAGGAGATTTATTTTATTTTATTTTTTTAAATTCAGGGCAAGAGGATAAATTAACTATTGGCTTCTTCCTTATTTTGTTGCAAATATAGGTTGTAGTTGATAATAGTCAGATGAAGAATTCAGGTATCTGTATGTGATGTTTGTTAAATTTCAAGACAATGGAAAAACAAGAATTGGTATTTGGTGCTTGACCATACAACCGAAAAATTAAAAAGGTTCATAGGCTGGCTGCACAATGTGATGGTCACAGACAATTTCTCTGAGTTTCTTGCAGACTATTTTTGAATGGCATGGATTTTCTTATTCTTTTTATTGTTTTCTTCAAATCAGCATATAGGATTTCATTTTAGACTTTGGGGTTATTATGGTACTTTCCAATGATTATAATGCTTTTCTTATCTGAGCTTCAATATTGACATGAAGTGAAATGCACTTGTTCTGTTCCTCATGGTAACCTTTGTAATAGCCTGAATGGAAGGGAAGACAATTAAAGGTTCTGGACTTCTACCTTTCAAACAATGTAGAGCTTGCATTCAGAACTGTTTTTCAGCTTGTGAAAGGGGGAAACAGAAAAAAATAAATTTGAAATGAAATGATTTTCCCTTCTTATTGTACTAGGAATTGATTCTAATTAATGTCCATTATTCCTAAACATGATGAAAATTTATGGCACATAAGTTTCTTCCATATTTATTATTCTTATATTATTGTGTTTAATAGCTGACATTATAATGTACGCACCTAGGTGATCCTTTGAGGATGGCAGTGGATATTCTGGTGAAGGGACTTCCTTTGCAGCACAAAGCCGGAGAGGTGTCACAGGATCTTGTTGTAATGTCATCTTACCACTCTGTAAGTTCTAACTGTCAAGATAATAGTGGCATTTTATTTCTATTACTTTCGAAAAGCAATTTTCAGTTTATGTTTTCAGAACTAATGCAATCAGCTTTTTGTTATGCCTTGGATCTGTTTGATTCATTGTAAATGACATGTCTCTGTTGTAATGTTTTATGATTTAGCAATATAACTTATTGGATAGCAGAAAGTAAGTGTGCTTTATATATCTGTTTGACCTCTTATGGTGATGATTTTCATATGTTGACTGTTTTATCTTTTCACATTGATGCTTCCATTATATATTTCTCTTGACATGCTGTCAGTTTCATGTAGAAGAATTGATAACTTAATTTACAGGTTGTTGCTGATATCATGCCTAAAGAAACACTTGTATGGAAGCTAGAAATGCTTAAATCAGCTTCTGCATATGCCAATTCACGCCTTCATGCTGTTAAAGCTCAAACGTTGATAATTTCCAGGTGCTCACACTTTGGCATGGTCTATTTGGTTCCAGTAATTATTAGATAAAAATTGGCTTTATGTGAGGTTAATCTTTGCCCAATAGCCAGAGAAGCACCCTCACCTTCCTAACACACGCTAAGGCAAGAAAGAAAAGGCCGGGGGTGGGGGTGGGGGTGGTGTTATCACTTTGGTAGACTGGTATCCAGTACACTGATTGTACAAATTCTTCTCTCTTCCGGAAGAATATTTGTTATAATCCTTATTGGTGCCATGGGGATCTTTGACCCAGCAGACCCAAACACACAAGTGGTCCGCAACAAAAAATCAAATGCGGCAAACAACCCAACCAAAACAACATGAAATAAAATAAGAGAAACAAACAATTTCTATTAGCAAAATAATATCTCATAAAATTCTGGAAAAAGCAACTGTTTCCATGATTAGCTTATTGACATAATCTTTTGCTGCTGCCACAACGGCTGGCCTTGAGAGCTTATTACAGCAACTCTTACTGTAATAGCACTTTCCTCAGTTTTAAAGGAATGGACAGTTTTAAGTATTTTGAATCACATGACCTCCTCCCTCTTCTTATATTCTACGCTAGTACCTTCTATAAAGCCTAAAGTTTCAGCTTCTTTTTTTCCAATTTTTTCCCCTTTAAGTGATTCTTCCAGTAAAATGTGTCAAAAACATTGTATCTTCTTTACAGTGGAAAGGATCAGCTCTTCCCAAGTCAAGAGGAAGGTGAAAGACTCCGTCATGCACTGTCAAAATGTCAGATTCGTAAATTTAATGACAATGGCCATTTTCTCTTCTTGGTAGGTTTTCTTCTCGCTTTCTTTATATGTGTGTGTGTGTTCAATTGTGCGCATTAATGAGATTCAGAGTTTAGAATTCAAATGGTAAAATCTCATAGTTTATTTGCTTGCTTGTGCCCTTATAATTATTTGCTTCATTATGTGCCATGATATGATGTAAGTTCATGTGAACATGGGGTGAGTGTATCTTCATGTTTTATAGCATAATTTGCACTCAAAATGTGTTATTTCATTTTCTATTTGATGTTCATAGTACACCTTCCCATGTGTGGCAGGAAGATGATATCGATTTAGTAACTATCATAAAGGGTACAAGTTTCTATCGCCGTGGAAAAAACCATGACTATGTTTCAGATTTCATCCCACCAACCCCAGATGAATTCAGAAAGATATATGAATCAAACAGGTAAAATATAACTTGCTAAGGTTCTAATAATACAAGTTAGATATCTACTATAACAAAATAAAAAAATTGGCCCGTGTGTATTCAAGCTATTAATGAAATGACAACATCATCTGCCCAAAGAATGCCAGTTGAAAGTTGGCTGAAAATAATCGGTTGGACAATCCATTTGTTCCATTAACAGTCATCACGGGACTATAAGGTTTACTGGTGTTAAGAAAATTGTCTATTGGAACATTTGAATATGCTTAATATAACTTGGTATCCTGGTGTTTGTTGTGTTAATCTGATAACCTAATAATTCCCTTAACTGCCCTCACTACAGCATGCTTATGATTAACCGAGTTGTGATTTCATTAATTTTGTATATTATTATTGGCTCACAACTAAGATTGTCCTAGGGGGATTTGTGTTGCTACTGGCCCTGTCATGCTCTCAACTTTAGAGGATGGAAAGATTGTTAGGGGCCTTGCTGGAATTCCTTCTGAGGGTCCTGTCTTATTCGTTGGCTATCACATGTTACTAGGACTTGAATTGACTCCTCTGGTATGCCAATTTATGATCGAAAGAAATATTCTTCTACGAGGAATTGCACATCCACTGATGTTTGTCAGATTGAGAGACGGGTTGTTACCTGATTTAGCAACATTCGACACACATAGAATAATGGGTGCAGTTCCTGTCTCAGGAACCAACTTCTACAAGCTTTTATCTTCAAAGTCTCATGTCCTACTGTATCCTGGAGGCATGCGTGAGGCTCTTCATAGAAAGGTAACATCTCTCAGTTAAGTTGTTACCTTCATCCTAACTTTTAAATTCATAAACTTGTTTGATGTTCACTTCATTCAGAATTATGCAAATTCACTCTAATACCAAAACTTCAATTTCCAAATTCGTATATGCCTTTTTATAAATGCAATAATTTGAAAGAGAAGATAGCAAGTTGGTGAATAGCCTATTTACTTCTATGAATGCAAAAATCTTCGAATGAGCTAAATGATATATCTTGTTATATGATGCAAATAACCTTGCTGTTACAATAAATTTAATTTACTTTATTTATGTTTGTCCTGAAATTTGAATTCTCTTTCCATGATGTAATGCTGACTAGCTTCACATGTCCATGTCACAGTCTTACTTGAGTAGGGTGATTTTGTTTGAGCATGTATGCATGCATCTGTTTTGTGGGACTACAAGTATTAGATATTCTCCTTATTCATTTCTTTCTGTTTGATGGTTTTTATAAACTTGTACAAAAATGAGACGCTAGGTATACTTGTTAAAATTCAGAATGTTTTATCTCATCTCTTCATACTTTTAGGGTGAAGAGTACAAGTTGTTGTGGCCGGATCACTCTGAGTTTGTCAGGATGGCAGCTAGATTTGGGGCTAAAATCATACCTTTTGGTGCTGTTGGAGAAGATGATATTGGTCAAGTAAGCCTGAAACATTACCTCTGCTGTATATTTCTGCTTAGTTTTCAGATTCATTTAATCAGCCACTAGCTTTAAGTCAACCTCTGGTATCTAACGAACAGTTGATTGCATATTCATTGACGTCAGGTAGTTTTTGATTATGATGACTTGATGAAGATTCCTTACTTTAAAGCTCAAATAGAGGCATTAACAGGCGAGACTATCAAGTTGAGGTAGTTTGAGTTATTTTGTATGTTTTTCCTTCACATTTTTCATTTAGTCAATATCTATGCCTTCCTGCATGGCCTCATTAGAGTTTGACATGATCTGCTGATGATAGGACTGATGCAAACGGTGAGATACAGAACCAAGATATTCATCTACCAGGCATTCTACCCAAACTTCCAGGCCGCTTTTATTATTATTTTGGGAAACCAATTGAAACAGAAGGTATTGTTGTTCAATGACCCATATCATGAAACCTATCAGGTTACCTAATTATGAAGAATCTAGTCAGGCAAAACAAATTTTTATAGTTCAAATGTGTCTAGCTAACTAAACTAATCTCCTTTTTCGAAAGGCTAATGATATAATATGGTGATAGGATGTATTGCTAGGGACATAATAACTGTTATTTTGCTTCCACAATAGATATTCTTGAGTGAAAACCACTTCTACCAGTGACCATGTCGTGTTTGAATTATCCAGTACTTTAGTGGCTGAAACAACCAAGAATTCAACTGGACTGTTACAATAACTTTTTGTTCAATGCTTCTTGATTCTGGGTTCCTTGGCTTGCAAGTATCCGTCCCAACTAAAAGGCAAACAGTTGATACTTTGTTATAAATCATTAGTTTATCCACCTAGACTAACCTGCTAGAGGGTGTTCAACATTCAGATGTGGTAGGTCTATACCAATAGACGCATGTCTTCTTTCTAATGTTTTCTATTTCAGAATTTAGGGTACTTGTATAGATTAAACAAAGTTAAATAAAATAGTGCCTCTAAGTTGTAGTTATTGTATTTTCTTTTATTGTTGTATTTTCTTTTTCTCAAATCTTTCACAGCTTTGATATTTAATGCAAGTTGATTAACTTAAATTTTTGTGAAGGGAGGAAACAAGAATTAAGAGACAGGGAGAAATGTCACGAGTTGTATACAGAAGTAAAGTCTGAGGTTGAAAAGTGCATTGCTTATTTAAAGGAGAAGAGAGAAACCGATCCGTACAGGAATCTATTGGCTCGACTTGCTTACCAGGCTACGAATGGCTCTACAAATGAAGTCCCGACTTTTCAAATCTGAGCATTGATTCTTTGTAATCTCTGAGAAGATCTGCAAGAGCTTCAGGAAATAAAGGTAGCATCAGTTCATGGAAAAAAATTAGTTGATGCGTTAGAGAAACAGTTCCAAGATTATTTATTCTTGATTAGATAGTAGAATTTGTTTGAAGAAAATAACAAGAAAAACATAGATAGATCACACGTTTGTTAATACTGCACATAGGATCTTGTAATAGACATTCATAGCCGTTCAAGACGGAAGAATAGTGTCTGTTCTCTGTAGATTAATTACAACACTATTTTTTCAGTGAAATGGAGTAAAAGTATTATTGTATTTGGTACATGTGGTGATCGGCTTGTGGACGAGTCTTCCTTGGTCATTGTTAAGGCTGCTCATTGTGGAGAATATACAGAGGCTAAACAGAACAAACTTAAGAAGCAAAATCACGTCAACATCAGTGAGTCAGCAAAGATTGTTAAGGAAAGCAGAACTTGAGCTTACAGCTCAGCATAGATTGATGAAGTTTGTTATTAGTCATATGAAATGTGTGTAACAAAATATGATTAGTTTTAAGTAATAAGTAATAAAAGTTTGTTACAGATTGTTACATACATGTGTGTACTGATTCAATAAGTCAAGAAGATTCTAGATTCAATAAAATTCATTTTTCTCTATGATTTTCTCTTCAGCCAAATACATTTGTTCTCAATTTTCACATGGTATCAAAACTCTCAGTTTATGTTCAATGCTAATTACAGCATAATGAATGCTAATTACTCACACATGAGAGGCAACTTTAGGAGAGGTTCTCCTGTTGATGGACATTTTGGTCAATTTGGAGGCAAAAGTTCAAATCCTACTGGAGGCATGATTTCCAATTCATATTCTAAGGGCTTTTCTACTGGTGGTAGTAACTTTGGTAGTAAAGGCGGTCATTTTGGTGGATTTAGCAGAGGTGGTCATTTTGGTGGAGCTGGCAGGGGTCAAATTATGCAATTTTCCATACCACCACATAGAAAAGGCATGTTTCCTTCTCCTAGATCTCAAGTTCTGAAAACTGATGATTTTGGAGAAGGCATTTCTATTTGTCAAATATGTCCCAAGTAAGGTCACACTGCTGATGCTTGCGGGTGTTGAAAATTGATTAAAAAAAAGAAGTATCAAAATGGTGGGTGGTTGAGCAACCATCTTTGAATTTAAAGATGGTGGGTGGCTAGCCATTGAACAAGGAAAATGGGTAGGTGCCGTCCATGAAAAGAAGAAAAAAAAAGGAAGAAAAGGAAGCCATAATTTGGCTATAAATAGAGGAGTGCTCCTCCTTATTTTAGTATCCCAAAATCCCAGAGAAGGAATCCAAGTTTTGGTGAGAAATTGAGAGAGAGAAATGTTCTTAAGCATGTAGTTATATTGAAGGAGAAATTGGCTCATCAATATGGGTATTAGGGGTTTGCTTTGTTAAGAGATATTTCTCGCGATTATGTATTTGGGGCTTGGGTGAGAGAAAATTATTTCTGAGAGTGGTTGTAATAATTTTCCACATAATGAATATTTTTTTCTGGTTGTCTTGTGACAACGGCCGTGGGTTTTCTCCGGATTTGGAGTTTTCCACGTAAATATTGTGTTGTGTGATTAGTGTATTCTCTATTTAATTTTTTTTATTAATTTGTTGCTTGATAAATTGCTTGAAGAGATTTTGGGAGGAAGCTCAATTTCCTAACAGTAGGTATCAGAGCCAACGGTTTGTACTTTGGGTATACGGTAATGTTTATGTAAAGCAAATATATCAGTAGCTGGTATTTTTCAAACTTATTTAGAGTTTGATGTTGTTGAAAAATTAATAAGAGAATGATTTTATTGACTTGTGGAGAATTCAAGTCCAAGGTGTATCCAATCTGATATGCACAAAGATTTGAAGGTGTGGACAATTTGGCACCTCAAGAAAATTGTCAAGAAGGCGGAGTGGGCTCGACAAATTACTCCAGAATCAGTAAAGGAGATACTGATATACTCGCAGATGGTTAGTTTCCTTTTGATAGGAGACTGGGTTAGTTCTTTTGGCATGTAGATCTCCAAGTTGCCATGAAAGAGAGCATGCTAAGATCAGCGAGATCCACAAGTTTGCACGTGGGCATTGGCTTGGTATAAATACAAGGTGTGTGGTGGAAATGTTATGTCATGGCTGAAGAATTCTTAGGGAAACCAAGCATGAGAATTGCACCATAAATTTCAGCTAGATATTTTGACATATACCGAGAAAAATCTTAGAATTGTTAATTTTAAATGGTATACTCTTTATGGTAGAGTATGATATTTCTCTATGTTGAGAATTATGACTGTTGGTGAAGAATTCTTAGGGAAACCAAGCATGAGAATTGCACCATAAATTTCAGCAGGATATTTTGACATGTACCGAGAAAAATTTTAGAATTGTTAATTTTAAATGGTATATTCTTTATGGTGGAGTATGATATTTCTCTATATTGAAAATTATGACTGTTGGTGAAGACAGTGTTTTGTAGCAGTGACTATGAATTTTTTTTTTAAATTATGGTGGAGATTGTTGAAAATTGATTTTAAAAAAAAAGTGTCAAAATGGTGGGTGGTTGAGCAACCATCTTTGAATTTAAAGATGGTGGGTGGCTAGCCATTGAACAGGAAAAATGGGTAGGTGCCGCCCATGAAAAGAAGAAAAAAAGGAAGAAAAGGAAGCCATAATTTGGCTATAAATAGAGGAGTGCTCCTCTTTATTTTAGTATCCCAAAATCCCAGAGAAGAAATCCAAGTTTTGGTGAGAAATTGAGAGAGAGAAATGTTCTTAAGCATGTAGTTATATTGAAAGAAAAGTTGGCTCCTCAATATGGGTATTACGGGTTTGCTTTGTTAAGGGATATTTCTCGGGATTATGTATTTAGGGTTTGGGTGAGAGAAAATTATTTCTGAGAGTGGTTGTAATAATTTTCCACATAGTGAATATTTTTCTCTAGTTGTCTTGTGACAACGGCCGTGGTTTTTCTCCAAATTTGGAGTTTTCCACGTAAATATTGTGTTGTCTGATTGGTGTATTCTCCATTTAATTTTTTTTATTAATTGGTTCCTTGATAAATTATTTGGAGAGATTTTGGGAGGAAACTCAATTTCCTAGCATCGGGCACATATATGATGACACATATTTACCTTTATCCAAACCCTTTGGTAAAGGTCAAATGTTTAGGCCAAAGATAGCATATATGGCTAACTTTAAGCCATTCTCTGGATATCAGTCATCATTTGAGGATTATTATAATATCCCTTACTCCAATCATTACTCTTCTGTCATCTATCTATCAGAACCTTTCATTGTTCCTGAAGCTCATGTTGCAAATTTTGAGAGTTCTGCTAATGAAGGTTGGTATCTTGACAGCGGTGTTACACATCACTTAACCAACAATATGGCTAATATGAATGTTCGAGAGAAATTTAAAGGCTCATATAAGCTTATCATTGGCAATGATCAAGGTTTGACTATTACTCATATTGGCGATGCTTATTTTAGTTATAAAGGTCCTAAAATTGCTTATAATCATACACACATTGCACTTAGAGATATACTATTGGTTCCTTATATTACAAAGAATTTATTGAGCATCTCAAAACTGACAACTGATAATAACTTTTTTTGTTGAATTTGTTGGCAATATTTGTTATGTGAAGGATTCTCTGAAAGAGAAAGTACTTTTATACGGACTTGCTGAAAAACGATTATACAAGCTGCTTCTGAACTCTTCTTAGTCAACCCAATTTTCTCATTTATCCTTCTTGTGTCATACCTCTTCCAATAAGCCTTTGTCAATGCTTTCTACATGTTGTTTGAATTTTTCATATTCCAACTGTCGTTTAGAATAATGATACAGGTCTTTTGTCTTGTTATCAAACTAATGTTTCTTCCTATATTGAACCAGTTAATAAAATGACTCTTTTTCATAGGAGATTTGGGCATCCTCATACTCAGATTCTGTTGCATTTACTCAAGCATGTTTCTTTTGTTAATCTTTCCAATAAATCAACTAAACAACCATTTCAACATGTTTGTGAAGCCTATCAACTGGGGAAGAATCATAAGTTACATTTTCTAGTTATTGAAACAAAAACCTCTCAAGTTCTTGAACTCATTCACACTAATTTATGATCCTTCACATGTTCTTTCTCAAGATGCCTATACCTATTATATCAATTTTGTTGATGATTTTAGTATATACACATGGATCTATCCTCTAAAGCTAAAATCAGAAGCCTTAACTGTCTTCAAATTGTTTAGATTGCAGGTTGAAAAATAATTTCAAACTACCATTAAAATGCTGCAATTTGACTGGGGAGGAGAATACAGACCATATACTGATTTCTGAAGTCAAAATGAGATCATCTTTAGACACTCTTATCCTTATACACACCATCAAAATGGATTAGTTGAAAGGAAGCACAAACATATTGTTGAATTAAGACTTATATTACTAGCTCAAGCTGAACTACCATTTACATTTTGGTGGGATGTTGTTCACACAGTAGTTTATCATATTAATAGTCTGTCATCTATAGTCTTAAGCTTTTTTACACCTTATGAGAGATTGTTTAATTATAAACTTGACTATAATATGCTTAAATGTTTTGGTTGTGCATGTGACCCTTACTTGAGAGATTATAACAAGCATAAATTTGATTATCACTCAAGTAAGTGCATTTTCATTGAATATGGTCTATCTTACAAAGGATATAAGTGTATGCATTCCTCAGAAAGAGTCTATATAGTTAGGTTTGTTATTTTTTTTTATAAATTTTCATTTCCTTATTCCTCAGATTCTGTTTTTAATTCTAAAGAATTTGATCCTTACTCAGCTCAATTATTCACTTCTCATCAAGTATATAATTTGTCTGTATCTTTACTCCCTTCTAATAGCAGCTACAATAATTCTGATTTGGTAAGCTCCACCAATAGCAATGCTAATAACTCAGATAATCTTAATCCAGCTAACAATTCTCATTCATCCTCACAAATAAACACCTCATGCACTTAATTAACAAGTACTTCAATACAGCAAACCAATGCACCATTCATTAAATCAAACACTCTTTCATCTTCACAACTACAACCATCACCATATCAACATGTTTCATCTGCACCCTTTTATACTCAAGAAAATACACACCCTACGACTACTAGAAGCAAAGCTGGTATATTCAAGCCTAAATTGTACTCTGCAACACGCATTCACAAATAACCAAATTCTGGATATGAAGCATTACAAGATCCCAAATGGTTTGAAGCCATGAGGAAAGAGTGTATAATGCTTTAATAAAAAAAATGGCATATGGTCGTTAGTTCCAAGAATAGTTGATCATAAAGTGATTGGTAACAAGTGGGTGTATAGGGTGAAGTATAATACAGATGGAAGCTTATCCAAGTACAAAGCTAGGTTGGTAGCCAAGGGTTTTCAACAGGTTGCAGGGGTAAACTATTTTGAAACAATCAATCTTGTAGCCAAACCAGATACTATTAGAGTTATCTTAAACTTGGTTGTTATTAATCAGTGGAAGAAAAGGCAAATTGATGTGAATAATGTCTTTCTCAATGAAGATTTGATGAAAGATGTTTTTATAGATCAACTAGTAGGTTTCATTGATGCTAAAAAACCAGACTATGTGTGTAAACTTCATAAATCTCTTTATGGACTCAAATAAGCTCCAAGAGCTTGGTATGAAAAATTGAAAGGATGTCTGTTGCAGTGGGGTTTCATAAACTCCAAACTAATTCTTTTTTTTTTCATAAAGAAAACCACCTCAATCATGATTGTGGTGTTGATATATGTTGATGACATTTGGTTACAGGACCAAATAGCATTGAGCTAGATAGTTTTGTTATTAAGTTCAACACAATATTTGCATTAAAAGATCTTGGCATTCTTTCTTATTTTCTGGGGATAGAAGTATTGTATGATACAAGTTGTGTTTATTTGTCTCAAAGAAAATACATTAGGAACCTGTTATAAAAAATAAAAATGCTTGAATGCAAGGGCATTGATACACTTATGAGTATAGGGTCAAATTGAATAAAGAAGCTCAGGGAAGTCTTGGACATTATGTTGAAGATCTAACCCACTATAGAAATATAGTTGGTGGAATGTAGTACATAATATTGACAAGACCAAAGATTGCCTTTGTTGTGAATAAATTGAGTCAATATATTTCATCACAAACATTGCAGCATCTTATGGCATGTAAACAAGTTTTGAGATACTTGAAAAGCACTCAAGATTATGGTCTTAAATTTGTTCAAGATGGAGATATGAAACTCACAGCATTCATTGATATAGACTGGGCTTGTGATTTGGATGACATAAAATCGATTGGTGTATATTGTGTCTACTTAGGCAACAATTGAATATCTTGGTCATTTAAGAAGCAATTAGTTGTTATCAGGTCAAGTGCAGAGAGTGAATACAAATCTTTAGCTTTAACAAGTGCATAATTTAGTTGGTTACAGTCATTGTTTTCTGAGATATGATTGAGATGCACGGAAACACCTACCATTCGGTGTGATAACATTAGTGCTACAAAGTTAGCTTGAAATCCTATTTATCATTCAAGAACAAAGAATATTAAACTTAATATGCATTTGATCATAGATAAGGTAATTGCTGGTGAGTTTAATATTCATTATATTCCAAGCAATGAACAAATTGCTGACATTATGACAAACTCTCTTTCATTTGTTCACTTCAATTATTTAAGAGCTAAACTCAATGTCCTTCAATATCCCTTGAGTTTGAAGGTGGCTGCTAAGTCTGCTGATTGTGGAGAATATACAAAGGCTAAACAGAACAAGCTTAAGAAGCAAAACCACGTCAGCATCAGTGAGTCAACAAAAATTGTGAAGGAAAGCAGAACTTCAATTGACAGCTCAGCATAAGTTGTCGAAGTTTGTTATTAGTAATATAAAATGTGTATAAAAAAATATAATTAGTTTTAAGTAATAAGTAATAGAAATTTGTTACAAATCGTTACATACATGTGTGTATTGATTCAATAAATTAAGAAGATTATGGAATTAATAAAATTCATTTTTCTCTGTAATTTTCTCTTTAGCCAAACACGTTTGTTCTCAATTTTCACAGTCACGACAGTGTGTATTTTACAAACATTAATATTTTATTGATATATTTACAATCAATGGCATGGACCCATCATTTTCAAGTGTGTCGCCGGAAGAAGGTGGACTGATTTTGCAATTTGCTAAGTAGCCGTTTCGTATGGTTCACGTGAGCTGCACGATTGGGGGAGCATGTGGGCTCACAGAGTCACTGTCGGTCGGACCGACCGACCAAGTTAGTGTCAAAGAATAAAAATATCTAGGTGATGGGGTTCTTAACTAATGAAATAAAATTTTGGGGTGAAGATGTCCGTAATGAACTTAAAATTCGGATTGCTTGATAAAAAAATGATTTTAAACTAATAGAGTACTGTCAAATTATCTATAAATTTGTCGTTGTTGGTGATAAGTTTTTTCATTGATCAAGAATTTCTTATCATAAAAATGATAGGAACATATCCAAATCTACTCATCTAAGAACGTCGTGACACACCACCGGTCAATATTCGAATCTATGTAAATTAGATTCGCGTTCTTGTCCTTTACAAAATCAACTTATTAATTTGAAGTGTATAGAAATTAGGTCAGAGTGAGAGTGAGAGTGAGAGTGAGAGAGAAAGAAAAAAAACAAAAATAAATAAATAAATTACGTTTCGCTTACGACTCAAGATATTCCACTATTTGAAAATGTGCTTTGTCTAGAATATAAATTGTACACTTAAAAAGTATATGATATGGTATGCCAGATTTGAAAGCTCAGCATTATTGCACGTTTGAAAGTATCACAATATTTTATCTTTTTTTGAGGTCATCGACGTGTTCTTTGGTCAAACCTCATTGTCATGGACAAATGAGAATTATTACAGAAAATTATTTTAAAACGTCACATATTGTTTATTTAATAATAATAGGGATCTCAAAAATTAAATTATTATTATTAATAAAAACAATGATAACAATCATATTAACAACAACAATAATAATAATAAATAATAATAATAATAATATTATTATTATTAAAAATAATGACAGAATAATAATAACAATAACAATAACAATGATAAAATAATAAAACAATATATTAATCAAAGACAAAAGTAAAATTATGAAATTTAGTTAGAGTAAAATGGTGGGTTTAAAGAATGAAAACTTAATTTTCATTGGAGATGAGAATTAAATTTTCGTTCCTTAATTCCTAAAGTGCATGAGCCCCATATATTTTATTTTCATTTCTTTATTGTTTTAATAAATAAATATCATTAATTATTTTTATTCTAAATTCAAATTCTTCAATCCCCCAATTAAACACTATTAACGGTGTGATGCTATATTAATTAAAAAGGCTTGGGAGAGGACCAATGAAGGGAAAGAAAAAAAAACTTTTCTAATATTTTATAAACTACTATCGAACTTCATTTTTTTCAAACTATTATAACCATACCAATGGGGTCACTTGAACTATTTACCTTAAAATTAAGAGGAGAAGATGGGGAGAAGATGACGACCACTTCAATTAATTCAATTGCAATTAAATAATTAAAAAAATGAATAGAGAATTTAAAATTAAAAGAGAACAAGAATAACACTAACCTCCCTAGTGTTTTTCACTTTTACTACTTAATTAAATCTTTGATTTTTTTTCTTACAAAAAATCTTTATTTTTTTAATTAGTTATTACATCTTTTACGTTAAAATAATATAAAATACACTTTTTTATTTGCATTATAACCTTACTATTAAATTTTAATATAGTTTGTTTGTCAAAAGGTAAATTAATATGGTGGTACACTGTAGACTCTACGCAACATTAGTTCGTCGCCATTTATTAACTTATATTTAAAAAAAAAATTTAAAAGGACAATTTACAAACTTGGTAGCTGACAGCTGACTCCACATTCTTTAATTGGTAAGAAACAAGAAGTTATATTATATTCACAGGTGAGCAGCTATCCAAATCTTATATTTCTAAGTAATGTTAATAAATATTATAAAAATTATGTTGAACACTTTAATTTTAATAAAAAAAATTGTTATATCATCATCTATTACACAAAGGGTCCGACTATGACGGTATTGCTCCACTATAATATACTGCTATAATCATACAATCATAGCAATAATTTATTTTTTACTATTTATCATTTTGATCGCATGGTTATGAGACAATACTCTACAATGGAGCAATACCATAACCATTGTGTTATATGAATTACTATTGATTGTAAGATAGATTAAATGTATCTTACAATTAAGTTTTTTAGTACAAAAATGAAAAACAAAATAGTGGAATTAAAAGGCCCAGTGAATGAATTTTACCTAGTTATAAGTTACATTAAATATAATTTAGAGAGACCCTCAATGCAATATATTATAAGTCATTATTATATGATTTGTTTTAATACTAATATAATACTCATTTCTAATGAATATTGCTCATTAAAGCGTTAGAATTTTTATTTCCAACATCTTATACTTAGATGGACAATGAGGAATTCATTATTTTGAACAAATTTTGACTACAAATTATGTGCAATACTTTTTATTGTAAAATAGCCTTTTCTTTTAACTTCTTCTTCTCCTAATCTCCTTCTTTTTAAAAAAAAGTATTTATAGAATTATTATTTTGTTTTGAGCACAAAATTGAATATTGAAGATAAATAAATAAATTAATAATTAAATTGAATAAAATAATTTTTGTACAACTTGACTTAATTATATTGTTGTAAATATGCATTAAATCTCTTAAAATTATGCGTCTTAAATATTTTTTGGTGTTTTAAACAAATAAAGTTAATTAATTTTTAAAAAATTTAAAAAGTTTGAATTTTTAAAATTAATATTTAAAATACACATAATAATAAAATTTTCAAAATAATTTTTAAAACGAAATGACACCAAGAGAACAACTTTGCATTTATGTCCAAGTTTTCTTTATTTAAAAAAAAAAAAATACACGCGTTTTCTCACTTTCTTCTCCATGTTCATCTATATTATTTTAATCATATATTCCATTCATTCACAATAAATTGACTTTTAAATTATATTAGATCAAATCTGTTTACTAAAAATGGGAAAACATTCCAAGAACCTTACATAACCTCACAAGTCACAAAAGCGCCACAAAACAAACAGAGGGAGAGAGAAATTCTTACTTCCGTTCTAGATGGCGACGGTCGGAGCTTGCGTCATTTCGGCCGTTTCCTCCCCGGTTTTTCGTCGACAAATTACGTCGTCGTCCGAGAAGCCGAAACGGAATCCTATATTGAAGCGAGTAGCGGTGTCAACGGAGCGGACGTCAGCTGCAACGACGACAGTGATGACGGAAACGACGCCGACGAGGAGATTTGTGGAGAAGAAGAGTAGCGAGTTACTAGAAGATGAAGCTGAGACGAAACAGAGAGTTAACGTGAGAGAATATTCGGAGGAGGAGAGTGAAGGTAGCGGAAAGAGCTTGAAAGATTACTTTGATGAAGCCGAAGATATGATCAAATCGTCATCAGGCGGCGGTCCGCCCCGCTGGTTCTCGCCTTTAGAATGCGGGTCCCACACTCGCGATTCTCCTCTCCTCCTCTTTTTGCCTGGTGCGTTTCTCTTTTCAGCCAATCCGTTATTATTGTTTATGTCGTCACCTTTGACATTTTTTAATGCTCATGCTTTATCCAAAAATCATTTGCTAATTATAATATATTTTTATAATATTTTACGAGCAAAAGTTTCCCTTTTTATTTCTTACTTTTTGTTTTTCCCGCCATTCTCATTTTTTTATTAATTTATCCGGTATGTATAGTAAAACCTCTCTAACGTTATCATGGTAGGACCAAATATAATGATAGGACCAAACTAATATTATAATTATAAAATATGCTGAGTTCAAATTAATTTTATTATAATAAAATATTATAATTTAATAGATATGTAATTATAAAATTTATTATTTTGATTTAATTTTTTTAATATGAGTAAAATAGAGGTAAAATACACTTGTCAAATTTATTATATACACACAATTGAAAAATATAGATATAATTTTAAAAAAATTAGTTTGTAAATTTGTATAGCGTTGGAAATATGTAAAGTACTATTAGAAGTCTAAAAAATTAATCATTGTCCCAAATTATTTTAAAAAAAATATTTTATTTTATCATACACGTAATATTATATATATATATATATAGTAAATACAAATAATGATTACTACGTAGAAACAAGTTCTTTAAAATAAAATCTAGAAACATTATAACTTATTTTTAATTAAAATTTATTTTTATTTATAACTGTTCCAATTTTTTTTTGTGATTACATAAAAGTTATTATGTAACACAAAATAAAGAAGTTTTACACTATATGCAAAAGAAAGTATATCTATAATAAACCATTTCTATAATAATAATAAGGATCTTGCTACCTTATAATTTCTATAAGATACAGCCCATAAAATGACAATATGGCCAATAATATCTTGTCACATGTATAAAAATTAATGGTTGGAGCCCGCTGCAAATAATTTTCCCTTATTTCTTACTCTCTCTGTAGTCTTCTTCTCTCTAAATACTTGCTTGTGAAGTTCTGCTGCTCTCATTCTCCGAGTATGCACTTCCAAAATTTATAATGATAATTTGAATCTTACACTCTTCTCCATCTTATGCAGTTGGTTATTTGAGCTCAGTTCTCTCTATATGATTAATAATGGATAATGCTGATTTTAAATTTTAATTAATTGCTTTTGAATATATCAGTATTGGGTTTGAGCTCTTGTATCTTATTTGTTAACTAATTTTTACAATATAATAAAAATAAAATAATTTAGTTGCAACAATGTTTATCTGCATCCATAGCGATGGATGGAATCAGCTCAGTAGTAATTTTTAATGAAATTTTGTAAGAAAGATGGTAACTCTAGAAAATCAAATATTATTAAGAAAAAATTACTGTCAAATTCAATCGATTCATGCCCTTCCGGTACCTTCCTCATGCGGAGATTTCCAAATCAAAACTGAAAGAATCAGTCAACCAGCAACGGCCACGGCGGCTAGAGTAAGAAATAACAGCTTTTTGTTACTTGTTACGATCGCTTAAAATCGAAATTATTTGAATCAGTTGCCCATTTATTACTTATTTACATTATATTGTATGTCATCCATTAGATTAAATTCTTCCAAAATCCAATGCTTGCGATTGGCTGGGCTGTTTGTTACCGAAACTGTAACTCGGCGGAGCCTAATAATGATACTTGTCATAAACTCTGCAGGGATCGACGGTGTTGGACTTGGACTTATAAGACAGCATCAAAGACTTGGAAAGTGAGTATATTATTAGGCCTTTTTATAGTTGTACTTAATGCTGTATACTACATATTTAAATTACCTCTTATTGATTATGTGACGTGGCAATTTTAAGGATATTTGATATATGGTGCTTGCATATTCCAGTTAAGGATCGGACATCATTTACAGGTCTTTTTTAATTTATATATTTTATTTGATTTTTTTTTTTAATTTTCATTTCATTCTACTTTTATTTAATCTCTCAATATTTTGATGATTCAGGTCTAATAAAGCTGATTGAAAGAACTGTAAGGTCAGAGAGTAACCGTTCACCAAAGAGGCCCGTATATCTTGTTGGAGAATCTCTTGGAGCTTGCATTGCACTTGCTGTCGCAGCCCGCAATCCTGACATCGATCTTGTACTAATTTTGGTCAATCCAGGTGAGGTGTGAGCACTTTCTGATCATAAATCATATATCTAAACCATGCATTGATGACATACGTACCATGGGATTGCATCACATCAATTAATACGAGCTGATTTGTATCAAAACTTTTAAGCGAAAAAAATATAAATCAATTAAACTCATTTCACCCATATATATATATATATATATATGGGTGAAATATATATATATACAGTAATTTTTTTGGTCATGAATTTTAAAATGTGGGAAAGTCTGAAAAAATTTTAAAACCACACGGTTTTAAAAGCTTACAGTTTTAAATTTTAAAACCATACGGTTTTAAAATTTTACCGGACTTTAAATTTCCAGACTAAAACATTTCTCTCTCTCTCTCTATATATATATATTGTGTAATTTAGATTAAAAATATTATATTAGCTATTGATTGATTTTCTTATTCATCATTAGTATGCTAATATCGTAAAACTTATTAATAACCGACACGTCGAATACTACATTACTTGATATACAAATTATGTATTTGAAACTATAAACTCATTTTTTAAAAGATGTAAAAGTTTTTTGTTCATCGATTGATCTAATGTTTAAACTGGAAAAGCAATTCAAACACTTGGTTAAATGATCATTTTTCACTTACTAGTAGGTAGCATATATATTTGTTAATTGTTGAAGTACTAACTCGATATTGATGTTTTTTTATGACCTTTTGCAGCAACATCTTTCAATAAGTCAGTGCTGCAATCCACAATACCTTTACTTGAGCTCATGCCTGGCCAAATAACAACTATGCTGTCCTCTATTTTGAGCTTAATGACAGGTTTGCTTTCATCTATTCCTCGAAGTTCTGTCTACCTTTTTTTTTTTTTTTCTTTTTGAATATGTGTTTGTTTTTACACGGAACCCAACTGGGATATTATTAAGCTGCATCAAGAAATATTTAAAATTGTGATTGTTAAAAACCATTAACTGAATTAGAAACAAGACAAATTGGATTTTAGAATGGAGTCTCGCTAAGGTTAAAACTTTATTGAACATAATAACAACAATTGTATGATATATGTCCAGGTGATCCTTTAAAGATGGCAATGGACAATGTGGTGAAACGGCTCTCTTTGCAACCAACAATACAAGATCTATCACAGGATCTCGTTGCTATCTCATCTTCCCTTCCTGTAAGGTTTAACTATATAACAATGTCACAAATATGCTGCAATAAAAGGGACATTGGTCTGTTAATATGTTGTCATTATCAGTGCCATGTTTTTTATGTATTAACCTTACCATTGTATCTCAATATTAGATTTATTTAACAGGTTTTGGCAGATATCTTACCCAAGGAAACACTCCTCTGGAAGATAGAGTTGCTTAAGGCAGCTTCTGCATATGCCAATTCACGCCTTCATGCTGTAAAAGCTCAAATGCTCGTTCTTTGCAGGTTCTAAATCTTTGGCAGAGGCCAGCTATGTTCAATTACTATAAGAAAATATTAGATCACTTATTAAATGTATTATTGAGTGCTGATAAGTGATAATAGAAATTCTTGTCCTGCTCAACTATTTTCATGGCAGTAATTCATAAGCCTGAGAATAGGCATCAATCATTAGAGAAGTTGTTTTAAGATCAATACACTGAATTTCTTGCATTATATCATGTTGCATTAGTTGTAGGCTTAGTGTTTGTCATTGTTTTGTAGTCGAAACAAAACATATCACCGAGTTTAATAATTATATTTGCAGTGGAAAGGATCAGCTGATGCCGAGTCAGGAGGAAGGTGAAAGGCTTTCTAGTGCCCTGCACAAATGTGAACCTCGTAACTTTTACGACCATGGCCATTTTCTCTTGTTGGTAGGATGATCTCCTCTTTTCCCTCCTATTCTTTGTGTGTGTCCAAATTTGTGACTCAGAGGTTAAAATGGAAAAAAAGTAAAAAATAAAAAACAACTAGATACTTTATTCTTCAAAATTCTATTTCTAATTTTTTGAAAGTGTATTAGATTTCATGTGTACTTCTGCCCATGTATGGCAGGAAGATGGTGTTGATTTGGTAACAATAATCAAGGGTGCTAGTTACTATCGCCGTGGAAGAAACCATGACTACGTTTCAGATTTCATGCCACCAACTAGTAGCGAATTCAATAAAATATGCGAAGATTTCAGGTAAAGATATCTATCATGAAAACTTAACAGTAACAAAACGTACTTTGTGTTTTAATTTGGATGATACTTAAGCATTGGTCTATCCATTAATTAAATTTATGAGTCATACGACAACAATTGGTTCTTTGGGAATCTCTGTTAATTCATATGGAACAGGCCCACTGATTGTTTGAGATATTGTGATTAATTGATTACCAATAAATTTACTAATTTGTTGTTTCAGATGGATGCGTGTTCTTGCTAGTCCTGTAATGCTATCTACTTTAGCGAATGGCAAGATTGTAAGAGGTCTTGCTGGAATTCCTTCAGAGGGACCTGTCTTGTTTGTGGGATATCATAACTTACTGGGACTTGATGTGCTTACATTGATACCAGAGTTCATGACTGAGAGTAATATTCTTCTTCGAGGCTTAGCACATCCAATGATGTACTTTAAGTCTAAAGAAGGAGGATTAGGTGACTTAAGTCCATATGATGTTATGAGAATTATGGGCGCGGTTCCTGTCTCAGGAATCAATTTATATAAACTTATGTCTTCTAAGTCTCATGTCCTGCTATATCCTGGAGGAGTGCGAGAAGCTCTGCATCGCAAGGTATATCTTTTGATAGTTACTAAACTTTATTCACTATTCCAAATCTTAATCAGCTTAATGTTCAGTTTGTTGAAAATATTTATTCATCCAGTGTTACATTTGAAATGTGAAATAAAATAGACACCAGAAGGTGATGTAATCGTAGGTTTCCATTTTTATTCACCCAAACATGGAAAAGAAATTTCATATGAGTCATTCATGTTGCAAAAACTTATTATCTTCTCTGCCATTATTCTTTTTTCTTCATTTTCTCATTTTCCCAAATCTTATTCTATTTCCTGAGGGAAATCTTCTGGGACGTGATGCTGACACATCACACGTTATATGTGCTTGTCTCCCGCTCTACCTTTATTATGATTAATTTACAATATGGTTTCTTGTAGAAGATGTATTAATACTTAGCTAACCAAGCTTATTTGCAACGTAACTCTTTCTACTTTCCAGGGTGAAGAATACAAATTATTCTGGCCAGAAAGTTCCGAATTTGTCAGGATGGCGACTACATTTGGTGCTAAAATTGTACCTTTCGGTGCCGTTGGAGAAGACGATCTAGCTCAAGTAATCAAGCTTAAATATTTCTATTTTCTCCTTACTTCTCTGTTACATAAATACATTTTCTCTATTCGGAGCATCAGATTGCCTTTTTTGTGCTTTTGTTGGTGAATATATTTTGAAGGTGTTGTCACTAAATGTTCAATACATTCGTCATTAAGAATGTCGGAGTTTTTGTGTTGTGCAATAGCCATACGCAAAATTTGAAAGCCATAATTTGTCAGTGTTGGCAAAAAGACTATTCTCGTTCTCTATATAAAATAACATGTATGTACCTTTACCTTGGCATTGTGCTTGGTCTAAACTGATTTCAGATATCTCATCGATTGCATTTTTCATTACTTTCCAGATAGTTCTTGATTACAATGACCAAATGAAGATCCCTTACTTCAAATCTCAAATAGAAGAACTGACAGCAACGGCTGCTAGGCTGAGGTAAATACAGAGCATATTTTCTTAGTTAATTTCTGCAAAAGTTTCTTCTCTACATTATATGCAACGCCCATAATGAATATATTCCTTGTTTTTTTTCCCATATTTATAGTTTATGCTTCTTCATTCAGCTTTTCCCCTTCACATTTCTGTATAGGACTGATACAAAAGGTGAAGTGGCAAATCAAGATATGCACATGCCATACCCTGTACCAAAAGTTCCAGGCAGATTTTATTTTTATTTTGGGAAACCAATTGAAACAAAAGGTACGTTCATTGAAATATATGCCTTATGTAACTACAGTCAGTCTGTTGCATTCACTTTAGAAGTTTCCAAGAGCTAAAAGTCGTATGCCCGGTTCATCTTTTCAAATATTGATTCTTGACCTACTAAAAGAGTTGTTTAATTATGTTATGAAGGGAGAAAGCGAGAGTTAAGAGACAGGGAGAAGGCTCACGAATTGTATTTAGAAATCAAGTCCGAGGTAGAGAAATGCCTAGCATATTTAAAGGAGAAAAGAGAGAATGATCCTTACAGGAATATATTGCCACGACTCATTTACCAGGCTACGCATGGTTTTACATCCCAAGTTCCAACATTTGAGCCTTGATTTTTTATTTTTCTACAGAAGGATTCGCATTCAATTTATGCAAACATGTGTATTATATACGATGTAGCTGAGGGATTATGATCATGCATTTCTGGGATCACTATCATCCCTGTAATTACAAAGAGCCCAGCTTATTAATTTTACTTTCAAAATAATAAGAAAGAATCGTCTATCTAATTAATCACACGCACTCTCTCTCTGTTCTTTTTCCTTTACCTCTTCCCCTCTCAAGCTCTCTCTTTGCTCTCTTCTGAGCACTTTGTCTTGATCAGCAAGAAAACATATGATTGGCTGAACACAAACTCTGCAGTAACAATAAGCTGTCTGTCTCGTGAGACCTCACGGAAGGTCAATAAGTTTTTTTTCACTTTTTTACAAGGCTTATGTTACATACGTAAATTTAATTTTTGTTTACTAGATATCAACAATTTACTAGTAATAGATAGGATAAAAGGTTATTTATTCCCTCTATTTTAAGATTAGTATCTATTTAGTCATTTTATTTTTAAAAATGTTTTGAAACATCCCTGCCGTTAAAGTATTGATATCCCTACCGTTACTTTTTATTTCTTTTGACTTATTTTTACAATATTATCCTTTTATAATAATTTTTTTTTACATTAATAAAAAAATTAAATTACCAATTTAATCCTAAAAAAATTATTTTAATTTTTTTGCAAGCACAATTTGTACACTTGGTAGTTTGCATACAATTTTTGACAATTAAAAATTAATTTAAATTTTTTATTTTTTATTTTTTAAGCTAAAATTGGTAATTTAATTATTATTTTTTATTAATGCCCAAACAAAAAATTATTATAAAAGGGTAATATTGTAAAAGTAAGCCAAAAGAAATAAAAAGTAACAGTAGGGGTATCAATACTTTAACGGCATGGATGTTTTGAGACATTTCTAAAAATAACTAAATGGATACTAATCTTAAAATATATGGACTAAATGAGCTTTTACCTGTAATAGTAAAAGCAATCAAAATTTAACTTGACCCAATTACCCGACACGAACACGATATAAAAAAATTGGTATGCAGGTAAAATTTGACAAGATTATTAATGGGTCAGGTCTGGGTCGACATGATTTTTTTATGCATTAGGTTAGGGTTAAAGTTCTTGACTCATTTACTTAATCAATGACACGATTATATTTTCCATTACAAATTAATTTGTAGTTTCTTATCATCAAAACTCAAATATTGGACATATTCTCTATCTCTCTCTCTCTCTCTATTTTTTTTTGGAAGGATGAAAATATACACAATGTTTCATTTGTAATATTTTATATAGATTTAGAACTTCATTAATGTAAATATGTAAAATATTGGTAAACATGGATATTTAATAATAGCAATATATAATATTATTTACATATATATAATTAAAACTTCAATAGTATAAATGTGTAATATTTTGATAAATATGTATATATAATGTGCAAATATTTGATGTAAATTTTGTTACATTTATAGATATTTTATTGATTATTGGGTAACCCATTTATTTTCTGTGTGCAGCTAGGGCTACAATATTTTGATGCGATTATTAAATGAGTTGTGTTTTGGGTCGACCTAAATTTGACAGGATACGAAACTAACACGATACGAATATGACTCGGTAACCTATTTTGTTAGTTGTATTAATAGATTTATTTATTTAAGGATATTATCAAATACCTACCAAATGATGTTTTCTATTGCTACATTTTATTACCTGATGGTTCTGTTCTTATTATTTACCATCAGAATATTTTAGTCGCAATATATATATATATATATGACATTTAGTGGCGACATCACCTATTATCTCAAAAAATAACATTCATGTCATAAAAAGACATTCTATCATAAAAAAT
Organism: Citrus trifoliata; assembly: GCA_018350135.1. Lineage (NCBI taxonomy): Eukaryota > Viridiplantae > Streptophyta > Magnoliopsida > Sapindales > Rutaceae > Citrus > Citrus trifoliata. The sequence continues at coordinate 8,707,660 of CM031385.1, forward strand.
TAAGTCCTCACAAAAAATATGGTTACAAAAGAATATAAATCTTGTAGAGAATTTCCGAAGAGTGTCGCGCAGTTCATTTAATTAAGAGAGTGAGACACCCACTAACAGTTCCAGAGAAAGAACGACGCCAAGCATTTGGATTAACTGGAATTCTGAACCTATAAATAATGACCACATTCCACTATTGAAGGCAAGATATTCTCACAGAAGTTAAGAACATTGAGAACATTGAGTACTCTCAAAAATCTTGAAAATTTTTCTCTTAGCTGATCATCTATAAATTTGAGTGTTTTGAGTCTCGTAACAGGCAAACCCCACACTCCGGAACAGCAAGCCAAGAGGAAAAGAGTGAACCATGCAAGTTCTATGAAAGGTAAAAAAACTGACTCCTCCATTTTTTTCGTATACCGCTTTTGTTTTTGATGAATCATGAGTGTACGACAAAAACATTTATCTCTTTTTAAATTGTTAAAGTTTCCTTTATTGATAAATCTTATATTTTTTTCCCCTAAAAGCTTTCAAAATTGACGAAAAGACAAAAATCTTTTGTCATTATTAATCACGATTTTTGTTCATTTGACACTGTTTTAATTTAAGACAAATTATGAATTATGAAACAACGGCATCCGGAGAAAACTAGCCACGGGCACAGTTTACTAGCAATATTAAAATTGTTAATGTAACACTATTTTCACCGACCATCAATCATTTAAACCGGAGACGACCGCATCAAGTAAAATACAAAAACAGCGCGACAAACTTAACAAACAAACGGAGAGGGAGCTTTTTACTTTACTTAAATTAGTTATCTCGATGGCGACCGTCGGAGCTCACATCATCTCAGCCGATTTATCGCCGGCATATTGCCGAGACACGACGCCATCATCAGGGAAGTCAAAACGGAATCAGATTTTAAAGCGACGGCTGGCGGCGTCCATTGAGCAGGCGCAGGCGTCAACAGCGTCAAGGTTGACGGCGGCGACGACCAAAACGGCGTCGACGAGGAGCTTTGCACATGACGAATTAGAAGCTGAGTCGAAACGGAGAGTTAGCGTGGATGAATATTGCTCGGAAGGTAACGGAAAGCGTTTGAAAGACTACTTTGACGGAGCGGAACGCATGATCAGATCATCATCATCAGACGGCGGTCCGCCTCGCTGGTTCTCTCCCTTAGAGTGCGGGCCCTACAGTCCTCATTCTCCACTCCTACTCTTTTTACCCGGTACGTTAATTCGTTTCGTCATTACGTTGAATCTCAAACCAGTAATTACCTTAATTACTTTCTTATCTAACTGTTTAAGATTTTGTTTTCACAAACGCGACCATTTTTTTCCTGTCCGCTAACGTGCGAATGCATGAAACATTGAAAGACAATCGTTGATGAATCCGATAATAACTACTGTTCAGCTGTTTTTATACTGATAAACTGAATGACTAGCAAGATTTTATTTTTCATTTTTATGATCAGCACACAATCAACTGAGAATGTTAACGACTTAATTGAAAATATAATAACATCAGTGAAAATTTTGATAATTGATAGCTTGATACTGTTGAAAAAAAATTGATAGTCTTGTGAACTTTGAAGGAATCGATGGTGTGGGACTTGGACTTATAAGGCACCATCAAAGACTTGGAAAGTGAGTATTTCTTTTTTTTTTGGCCTTTTTCTTTTCGGCAAGTTGACCTTATCATAATGGTACAATAAGTTGGTTGATTGTGTGATTTAGTGAATATTTACTTTGATGAAGGATATTTGATGTATGGAGCTTGCATATTCCAGTAAAGGATCGGACATCATTTACAGGTTTTACTTTTTTCTTATGTTTATATTAATTTCAGAAGCAAAAAAAAATCTTTTTTTTTTAAATTTTCATCCTTAAATTTCCTTTATGAGTTTAATAAAATGCATGATGATCCAGGTTTAGTGAAGCTGATTGAAACAACAGTAAGGTCAGAGAATTGCCGTTCACCGAAAAGGCCCATATATCTTGTTGGGGAATCTCTTGGAGCATGCCTCGCACTGGCTGTTGCATCTCGTAATCCTCGCATCGATCTTGTGCTAGTTTTGTCCAATCCAGGTAACAAATTTTGATTTATTTTATTTTATTTTAATTTTATCAGTAGTAGGACTTGGACCTACACCTGAACCTTTAGAATGCAAATTCTGCTGTCGGAGTCGGACCCGTTCAAATATGATGAGGCATGAACAGTCGATGACGTTTCACTTAATATTGGGAGACAGTCGAAAATATATAACATGTCATTCTCACATAATAATTTAATAACTTGGACTTGTCATTTATCGTAAAAATTTCTCGGGCTAGTTGGCAACGATTTTGACTTTTTTGCAAAATTAGTATAACTCAAAAAAAAAAAAAAAAAAAAACCATAGCGAACAGGCAAAACTGCTAAACTGAGCGAGTTGGGTTGGATTTGGGATAAGTTTGTTTATTTTGTTAGGTTTAGAAGCTTCTAATCCACTAAGGGGCAGTTGCTGTACTTCATAGAGCTAATGAAAATCAATCTCAATAATTTTCTGATTGTAAATATTATTAGTCGTTTAATTGTAATATTAATTAAAAAAAAGTTAAAAGTCAGTTTGATAATATTATAAATTTTAAAATAATTACTGTCAATTACACTGTAAAATTATCAGAATGAAGTGAATCAGTTAAATATTATACAGTAAAGCCTTTGTATAGTTATATTATTGGGACTGGAGAAATTTATTCTTATAAAGAGGTTATAACTCAATAGAAGTATATTACAAAAATTATTGTCTTTGCTTAATTATTCCTAATGCAAGTGATATAGAAGTAAATTATGTCATGTATTAATAAATTAATAAGTGAGTCAAATTCAATGTATAGACATTAATAAATTAATTATTTTGTTGATCAATTATTAAGTATCTATACTGACCAATTAATACATACCCGCAAGTTGAAAGATGTGGTTGCAATTTTAAAAAACAAATCATTGTCACAGACAACTTTAGAAAAATATTTTATTCAATCTTAATTATTTAATGTAACATGGCATATATTTTTGAAATATTATTACTATGTGGAGGTAAGTTTATTAAGACGGAACCTACAAAAAATATAACTTATTACAATGTGAAGTTTATTCCTAATTATAACTAACCCAAGTTGGGACCACAATTTTTTATTACTATGAAGAGGTTATTCCTATATAGAGTATTTCTATTTGGAGGTTCTCCTGTATAATAATTTTTTTATTGTGTTTATAATAACTGATAACTAAAATAAATCTTTTATTTTGCGATCTCAATTTAATAGGTAATAATAATAATAATCTTTTAAATTTAATAATTTTATTTCCTAATTGAATAAGGATAGTTTTGGATTTTTATAATATATATATACATACATACATATATACATACATACATATATATAAATAATAATAATAATAATAATAATATTAATTATAAAAGTGATTCTCAAAATCAAATTTTAAAGTTACTCATTCTATACTTTTCAAAATCTACTATATATAGTATAGATGATTTTGCCAAAAGCGATTTTTAAAAATTTACCGAACTCCACAATTAGCTTTAGCTTTTCAAAATCAATTTTGAACATCTGAAAAGCAATTCCAAACAAGCCCAAAATAACATTCAATTTCCACCGGGCATAATTTTCCTTTATTAGTGGCAATTTTTTTATTTGGTGATTGATGAAAATAACTATTTATTTATATATTCAAGTACGGATGCTTTTATTTATTTTTTAATGTGGACACGTTATTAAACCATATGATTTAATAGAGTCAATATTCCATTCACAATAATGCTATGTGGTTTAATAGGGTGTTACTACTGATTTTATTAAATTATATGACTTAATAGTATGTCTATATTTAAAAAAAAAATGAGGACGACTGCTTGAGAGAAGATTATAAATAATATGCAGGATTTTACTAAATTAGCAACTTACAGCCTACCTAAAACATGCATAAATAAATATAATGGCAGTGAGATCCACCTGATTTTTGTATTGTTTAATAGGAATAAAGAGGAATAAAACTCGCTACAAAGGTAGCAACTAATGTCCGTTAAATTTTCAGTTTTGATATTTTGAAGAAAACTTTTAATAATTGTTAATTTGCAGCTTTTTTTCTATTATCATGTAATAAATTTAATTTCCAGAGAATTGAGTTATTCGGGTTAATATAGATTTTTGTCTTATCAGGATTTCGTAATTTAGAAGATTGGTAACATAATGGTTGTCATTCTTTTATTTTCCCTCAATAAGTTCCTCTTTTCAATACTTTTTTTCTTTTTCGCTACCTAGGAAATTAAATTCAACTATACATTAATTCGAATAAAACTCGCTACACATTCTTGCATGAAGCATTTTTCTAACTAAATTTGATGGTATCAAATTAATGGATGATGAACTTTAGTAACTCAGCATGAATGCGGCTTTTTTTGCAGCTACATCATTTAGCCGGTCAGTGCTGCAATCCACAATACCATTACTAGAGCTCGTGCCAAGCCAAATTACTCTTGCCCTGTCTTCAATCTTAAGCTTAATGACAGGTTTGCTTTTCACTGTTCTCATTATTCCCTTCGTCGTGTACTTTGAGATGCATATTAAATTTGTATACCCAGATCATTCAAATGGAGTATTATTTTTAGGCACTTAAAATGTATTTCTTTCAACAATTATATTGTTTCAACCTTCGCTTCTTAATCAGCATTGTGTATTTTTTTTAATCCTAACATGAAACCCTTCCCCCCCCCCCCCCCCCCCAACAAAAAAAAGAAAGAAAAGAACAAACGACCTAGTTTGTTTGATTTTTCTTGTTCAGATTTATGATACATATTTATCTATGCAAAAAGTTTATGGTGCATCTTTCCTGAAGAAGCGCTTGGAGGCGTTTTAATTATAATGAGCTACCATAATAATTCGTGCCCATATATATTTGTTATTACTTAATACCAGCAAATGCACTACATGTATATGTTCAGGTAATCCTTTGAAGATGGCAATGGATAATGTTGTGAAAGGACTCTCTCCGCAACCAACAATCGAACAGCTGTCACAGGATCTTGTTGCAATGTCTTCTTACCTCCCTGTAAGATTCAACTATACATTGAGACAAAATTAAATAACAATTAAAAGAAGATTACTTTGTCCATTAATGTTTTGCACTAGGTCACAGTGCTTTTTTTGCTTTTTTTTTTCTTTGTATTTTGAATGCCGCTGGCAGTGCTAATGTTTTCGAGTTCTATAGTGATGATTATCTATGTTTTCAATTTTTTCAATAATTGATTAAACTAATTAGCAGGTTCTGGCTGATATCTTACCCAAGGAAACACTCCTCTGGAAACTAGAGTTGCTTAAGGCAGCTTCTGCATATGCCAATGCACGTCTCCACGCTGTTAAAGCTCAAACACTCGTACTTAGCAGGTCCTTACATCTTGGCTCAACCCAGTTATTTTCTGTAATGATTAGGAAATATTGGATCACTTAGTACATTATATTGTTGAGTGCTGAGAATAGAAATATATGTTTCAGTTCAACTAATATACTTACGGATGAAGAACTAATTAGCCAAAACAAGCGATGCCAATAAAATGTAAGCCTGAGGGAGATTTATGATGAGTACATAAAACACAATTTCTTGCCATATATCATTTTGCATTAGATGTAGGCTTATTATATACAGTTTTGTTTGCTTTCAGATTAATGTCTTCAGTATTAATGTTTGTAGTGGGAAGGATCAGCTGCTGCCGAGTCAGGAGGAAGGTCAAAGACTTACCAGTGCTCTGCCCAAGAGTCAGCTCCGTAGTTTTGAGGATCATGGCCATTTTCTCTTCTTGGTAAGATGATCTCCTTCATTTCCCATGTACGTGTGTGTTCAAGTGTTCGACTCAGAAGTACTTAAAGTGAAAATTAAACCGTTGGATACTTCCATACTCCTGTTTCTGTTTCTAAAAGAATTAGATTTCATGTGTTGTTGTGATCTTGTGAGGCAGGAAGATGGTGTTGATTTGGTAACCATAATCAAGGGTGCTAGTTACTATCGCCGTGGAAGAAGTCTAGATTACATTTCAGATTTCATGCCGCCGACTGCCACTGAATTCAATGAATTAAATGAAGAGAACAGGTAAATTAAAATTTGACTCAGCAAGAAATCATGCATACAAATGCAGATTGTTCTGTTTTGTATGATTGTTTGAGATTTTATGACTAATTGAAATTCGAATACATTCTCAAATACGTTTTTTGTTTTTCTCCAGATGGATGAGTGTTCTTACGAGCCCTGTGATGCTATCAACTTTAGAGGATGGGAAGATTGTGAGGGGCCTTTCTGGAATTCCATCAGAAGGACCGGTCTTGTTAGTTGGATATCACAACTTGATGGGATTCGAAGTGTACACGATGGTGCCGCAGTTCTTGATTGAACGAAAAATTCTTCTTCGAGGCTTAACACATCCAATATTGTTCGTTGACTCGAAAGATGGAGGATTACCCGATTTAGGACCTTATGACAAATTTCGAATTATGGGCGCTGTTCCCGTCTCAGCAGTCAATTTCTATAAACTCATGTCTTCAAAATCTCATGCCTTGCTATATCCAGGAGGAATGCGAGAAGCTATGCATCGCAAGGTATATATATCTTTTACTGAACTTTATTCCATTTATTTTGTGCAACACTCTCTTCCCTGGCCCTGCTACTAGTATTTATCTGCTTCTCCGATTCTTTAATAAGTGCTTGCCTCTTACTCATAATTCTTAGTTTATGAACTGTTGGAGGAGCATGACAAGCAGTACTGAGTTTCAGTACGTGTGCTTCGTGTGTATTTTGCGTGTTCAAGCCATTACGAAATTAGAGATGTAAGCTGATTGACAGTAACTCTTCATAATTAATTCGTAGGGTGAAGAATACAAGTTATTCTGGCCAGAAACTTCCGAATTTGTCAGGACGGCAGCTACATTTGGAGCTACCATTATACCTTTTGGTACCGTTGGAGGAGACGATGTTGCCCAAGTAATTAAGCTGAAATTCTGATTTCTTTATCTTCAATATAATTAGCCTCTATGATATACATACGTTTTGTCTTTTGTGAGCATCAGAATATATATATATATATATTTTTAGTTTTTATTGATGAGCATACGTAAATGGTGGCATGGCGTGACTGAATGATCTATACCTTGATCCTTGCAACTAATTGTTATCAATGTAAATGAATTTTGGAGTTTTTGCTGCCTGCAAGAGCCATAAACAAAATTTGTCTCCATACACGAACTTTTCCGTATATGTTGACAGTGGAACTAACAGATTTCAGATGTGATTTTAATTATTTTGCATTTTGATTATTTTTCAGATAGTTCTTGATGTCGACGACCAAATGAAGATTCCTTTCATGAAGTCTCAAATAGAAGAATGGACTAAGCAGTATATTAAAGTGAGGTATATATTCAGAGTATATTTAATTATTTATCTACAATATGGATGCCTCATACCTATAATGCTGCTACTTCTTTTATCTTATTGTTTTTAAAAGTCGGGGAAAATCCCAAATTACTTATTTAGCCCTGCCCAAAGTTTCGAATAAGAGGAGACTGCCAGCTAAATAAGACTACTTGAAAACTACTCAAACTAAATCCATTAGGACATACCTTTTGCATTTCTAATAATTTTTTTGTGAACTACTGAACTGTGTAGGACTGGTACCGAAGGAGAGGTAGGAAACCAACCAATACACTTTCTATTTTTTTTACCAAAAGTTCCAGGAAGATTTTATTATTATTTTGGGAAACCAATTGAAACAAAAGGTATGTTTCATTGAACTAGTTTTATTTCTAAATATCAATTGAATGGTCACATTGGTAACACACATTATTCATCGGTAGCACTCAGTATTCTATTGATTCTTGATGCAAGTTAACTGAATAAAGATGCTAATTATATATGTTATGAAGGGAGGAAGCGAGAATTAAGAGACAAGAAGAAAGCTCATGAATTGTATTTAGAAATCAAGTCAGAGGTAGAGAATTGCCTTGCTTATTTAAAGGAGAAAAGAGAGAATGATCCTTATAGAAATATATTGGCACGTCTCATTTACCAGGCTACGCATGGTTTTACATCCCAAGTTCCAACATTTGATCTTTGATTTTTCATTTCTTCCCGATGATTCAGAATTTTGGATAAGAAGAGTCATTCATTTTATGCAACGTGTGTATCTATGGCAATATGGATGTTGCTGCTAAATATTTCTTGGTTTTTTTTTCTCTTCATAAACAGAAAAGAAGAATGTAAATAAAGAATTTTGTTGTTAAATACGATTTGTTATACACGATGATTCAATATTTTCATCAGAGTTGAACTATAGTGCTGGTACCCTTTCAGATACCTCTTAAAACCCCACATTTTTTTTAAAACTCCACTAAAATTGGATAAAATTTAAAGAATTTCTCATAAAACCTCTTTAATTTTAAAAATAACCCTGATTTCTTCTGGAATAAACACCTTCCCCCTCTCTCTTTATATTACTTTGCTCTTTTTTTATATCTTTTTTTTATTTTTTGTCTGATTTTGGTTCAACCCAAAAACACTATGAGAGTTTACTTTTGTGGGATGGTATTGTTAATAGTGTAGGCTATTTTGCATTAAAATAATTTCTTTGGGGTGAATAAAACTGAGGCGGATCTAAAAATAACAAAAAACAAATGTTAGAGACAACATTGACAGTTGCCAACTGCAATGGCACTTTGATAGTCAAGTCAAGTAAGTGTTGGAGATGATGATGGGTTTCTAAAAATTAGTAAAAAATTAAGAGTTATAAGGAAAAAGTTGAATTTATTATTCTAAGACTAACCTGACATTTTATGGGGAGTACTCTTAAGGGCGTCTTGGTTTCTTTTAAACACGTGGCAGACAGTAATAAGTCATTTCCCCTCTTCATGTAAGGGCTCTTAGGTAATTTGGTATTCAATTTGAGGCCTTTAGCTTCCTTATTGCTGAACACGTGTTAACTAAAAGATTGTCTCTAATGATAGCATGTATTAATCTCTTATTAACTTATTTTAAATAAGTTAATTGGACTTTAAGAGTAGTTGGTGCCTCTGTTAGTGGCTCAAATTTTAGCTAACTTGGTTACTTATCTCACTCTTAGTACAATTAACCATTGGTGAGATATTTTGGGAGGATCCCAGTGGGACCATATCATACTAACATGTAACAATTTTGGTAAAGCCCTTTCTCTCTTACAGTGGTCCTCCATCAATATGTGGCTACCTTAAGACATTTTGGGAGAGAATCTTTGCACTTTCTCAATGAATAGAGTAGCTTATCCTCTTCTTTTTTAGATCTTTCCATTTTACTCTTGCCCTGTGAATTTTGTTTTTCTCCTCACATTTTATAAGACCATATTAGTCATAGAGACTACCATACACGAGTCATGCTCTAATTGCATGACCCAAATTTTACCACCAAGAAGATTCCCTTAGTCTTTTTTTTAATGAAGAATGAGGTGAAGGAGACTAAACTTGTGCTTGTAGAATCGTGGCACGTATGGAGATCTTCTCATTGGGATGTTCTCTGTTAGGACCATCCCCTTCAGAATGTCTTCAATATTTGGAGCTTCGAGGTTTTTTTTTTTTTTTTGGCACTAGGATTGTCTTAGGTTTAATCCTCCTACTAAATACAAGCCGCTATCCTCCATGCTCAAGTGACGGATGATATTCTAAAGCAAAATATTCAACTAGTTCCAAGGTAGAAAAACTCATAAAAGGTGAGGGAACTTTTTCAGAACTTGGAGAAAGATAAAAAGAAGTCCATCAAGGTCTCCTTGGAGAGACATTTAGCTTAAAACAAGTTGGAGTCCATCCAGAGGAGATGAAGAAGGCGGGCATAAAGCCACTAATGAGATACTTTACCTGAAGTAGAGGGTACAACTTATGATATTGAAGTGCTTGCAGTGTCAAATTGAAAAACCCTAAAATCATTGAGCAATTGAGAGTTGTGGGGAAAAAGTTAAACTTATTTATTTGAGATTGATCTGACATTATATAAGAAGTATCACTCAGAGTATCTTGATGTTTTTTTTGACATGTGGTGGGCTAAAATAATCCATTCCCTTCTTCAAGCAAGGTTCTCGGGTAATTTGGCTATTCAACTTTAGTCCTTTAGGTTTTAGGCTCTTTAGGTTGGACAGGTATTAGTTAGGATACTATCCCTAATGACAGTATATATTAATCTCTAATTGAGCTTTTAGAGTAGCTGCTGCCTTTATATATTGTGGCTCAAATTTCAACGGACTTGTCTCCTTTTTTTACTCTTGGTGCATGTGGCTGTTGGTGAGATACTTTGGGAGATTGTTGTAGCGTCTATATCATACTAATATGTAATAATTTTGTTAGAAGCCCTTTCGTTGTTATAGTGGTCTTTCATATGTGGCAACCTTAAGGTATTTTGGGAGACATTCTCTGTACTTTTTAGGTTGATAGGGTGGCTCATACTCTTTTATTGAGATCTTCCTATTTTACCTTTACCCTTTTGATTTTTCCTTCTCAATTTTTATAAGCGCGTATCAATCATAGGGGCAGTTATACAGGTGTCATACTCTAATTACATAACCTAAATTTTACCACCTACAAATTCTATTGTATCTTTATTAGTCTCTCATTTTCTACGTTTAAATTTAACTAGAAGTAAAATAGCTGGCCACAAGATTACTCTAGCAACCTTGAAGGTCCAAGTGTTGTCTAGGAGATATGTTTTGAAATTGCATTTGGAAGATGAATTAATGGAATGATCAAAGGAAAGCAAGGGTATTCTATGACTTGCTAAATGCTAGAGAAGGGTGAAGCTATTTGAACCCTAAAATACTCTACAAACCCATATTTTTATATAAGTAATTGTCGCATTATGTTTATTAATGAATTTATTATTAAGGACAACACTATACAATTAAATGAAACAATTGAATTTTTCTTTGTCATTCATCTTCATCCTTTAAATCCTAGAATTCAATAGGCTTCTATAATATTTTAATGAATGTCCCCTAAAATACTCTACAAACCCATATTTTTATATAAGTAATTGTCCCCATTATGTTTATTAATGAATTTATTATTAAGGACAATACTATACAATTAAATAAAACAATTGAATTTTTCTTTGTCATTCATCTTCATCCTTTAAATCCTAGAATTCAATAGGCTTCTATAATATTTTAATGAATGTCTCTTCATATGAATAAAGCGAACTCTTGTAATGGTATTCTTATGTGGGTATAATATCTTTGATTTTCCAGTTGAACGAGAGTCTTGACTTTTAAGAGTAAGTTTCAATTTTATCTTGTATAGTAAAATACACAAATAATAGATATAAATTTATTATTATGCTCTTAAATTGTTATATAATAGTTAACTATGAATTTGTCAATAACCTTAAATTTATTATAAATATTAAAGTAGTAAATTGACAAAAATACCCTGTATATTTTTGTTAAAAAGCACATTCTATTCTTTAAGATGCTTACCTATAGAATCAATAGTTCCATATTTAATTTTTTTTAAGAATACATCGTGCATTTTTTAACAAAAAAATTAAGTGGTATTTTTATCGGTTCACTATTTTTACAATTATAATAAAATCAAGGTTATTCATAAATTCATGGTTAACTATTATTTAACAATTTAAGGACATCACAATAATTTAAATGTCTATTATTTAATACCTCTATTTGTGTATTTTATCATCAAGGGTAAAATTAGTATTTCACTCATAAACTAATTGGTCAACGAGCAATCCTAACAAAAAAAGTAAGAAAATAAAATGTTTTGCAAAGTTATAAAAGTAAAATGATAGGAAATAATATTTCTTGTAATCATTTGATATTTTATGATTCTTGAAGTAGTGAAAATATTTGACAATTGGGAACCATTTCAATGGTCATTTATGAGTTGGACTATTGTCACCCCTAAAAATCCCTCATCAAACATTTTTTTTCTAAAATTACCACATTAAACAAACAAATAATTCAAGTTTTCAAAAATACCCTCCATCCCATTCCTAGTGATACCTATATAGACATGTTTTCTTTCTCATTTTCTAATATATTCATTCTATATTGAGTAATTATCCAAAGACCACCTAATTTTTTAGGTTTTTAAAAAAATACACAAATCTTGTTTTTGGTTAATTCCACCTAAAGTTACAAAGTGTTTTAGTTATCCACTACCATCTTAACTTTGTTAGAGAAACTAACAGAATATTACTAAGATAACAATTTTACCCCTAAGCATAAAATGACTATTTTATCCTAGTTAAATGAAAAAAAAAAATTAAAAGATAGCAAAACAAACTGAATTATTTTCATAAATAAAATATATGTAACTTAAATAAAATAAAATAAAATAAATATATGTAACTTAAACTAGACACTCATATCCATTGATCATTGCATTCCAATAAAGAAACCACTTCTCCCCAAGAAAACTGATGGAACAACCAAAACCAAAATCCACCCCAGCGACAAAGGAAGCAAAGCAACCTGCTTCCTCCAAGAATTCTAGGCTAGGAACTTCGATTAATTTTTATCAAAACCTCTCCCCAAAGGAATTAAAACCTCTGCTTGGCAAGTTCCTCTTTGCTCCTAATAGACTACTCTACAGCCAAACTTACGATCATACATACGTCTGGAGTTGGTCTCTAGTTGCCCAGAATTTACTTGACTCATTTATAACTTCAAGAGATTGAAATACAAACATAAAGTACCCATTAGATTTTGGAAAAAAATAAGTAATAACAAAAACCTTATTTAACTATAATTATTCTAGCTCCAGGGAAAAAATTTAACTTGTATAATTGTATAAGGCAGAAAATTTAATAACAAAAACCTTATTTAACTATAATTATTCTAGCTTCAGGGAAGAAATTTAACTTGTATCATTGTATAGGGCAGGAAATTGAACTTCACACTTAAATAATAATAATAATAATAAAAAACAATAGAGCAGGATCAATATTCTACAAAATAACAACCATCACAAATCTTTAATAGAAAATTTCGTTCTCCCATCATTGAGCCAACTACAATAGAGCAACATAAACTGAATTTTGTTCAGTAATTATATCAAATAATTAATAGCCAATTTTAAAATCCTTAACTTAATTGGAGGAAAGTAACCAAACCCTAACTCAACAGCCACGATAACTATCAAAAGGCATAAACAAAATCATGAAAGATAGCTGGCTTGTCGTAGTTAGAGAACGCTAATGGCTAGCGATGGCGACATGATGCTAGTTATGTGGTGCAGTGGGGCGGGCACTGAGCAACTAGCAATTGCATGGTTGTTGGTGCAGTGGAGACTTGGCAGTGTGGTGGCCGTTGGGGAGGCTGAATCCTTGGCGCGGTGGATGATCAACATCGGTGGTGAGTCAAATCGGCTTGAGAGTTAAGAGAAAGAAGAGGCTGCTGCTTGAGAATTGAGAGATGTTTGAGAGTTCGAGAGCTTGGGGACGACGAAAGGGTAAATATTATTTGTATTTATATTTTAATTTTTTAATTGTGCAATTTCGGATTGGATTCGAATTTGATCCAAAGGCAGGTCTTTGATTTTTTTTTTTTAGAAGGGAAAAAAAACTTCATTACTGAAAAGAGAATAAACACATGACTTGTGCTAGTATATTTCCTAGCCATACAACAGATTCTGAATCTTTTACAACTAGTTTAGCCAAGGTATGGGCATTAGCATTACAAGATCTTAGGGTATGTTGAAATCTGACTTCTTGGAACTCTTTTCGTCTCTCGTTGATTTCTAATATCACCCAAAAAATCTCAGTTTTGCTGCCCTTTCTGTTGTTTACCAAATCAATGGCTGCTTGACAGTTTGATTCCAAAATGACTGCAGTGATTCCTGCCCTTTTTGCCACTTGCATTCCCCATTCAATTGCTTCAGCTTCTGCAAAAGGCACATCTCCCTTGTCATTCCTTATCACCACTCCCAACCCAGCTCTTTGACTTTGATGGCCAATGGCAGCATCCGCATTTACTTTGCACCAGCTTTCGGGCAAGGGTTTTCATTGCTTAGGTTTCTCTATGTTTGAGATTTCCATCTACTGTTGCTCGGTCCTTTTGAATCTTCTATAGGCTTCTACTACACCTTCAGCTTTGGCAACTTAAATTAAAGCATCCAATTTTTCCTTTTTGAAGAGGAAATGGTCTCTTGCGTTCCACATAACCCACCAATATGCAACCTCCAACTCTATCTCCTTTTTGTTCAGGAGCCTTGTTATATCAAGAAATACATCAAATATTCCACCCTTGAGAGGCTGTGATCTCCACAGCTGCAATGAGAGAAAGCTGCCTAATCTTTCTTGCTGCTTTGCATTCAACCATTGCATGAATACTGGTTTCCACTCCCCGTTTACATCTTTGACAGATTGGGTCTGGCACTATCTTCCTTCTCCATAAGTTTTCGGCTGTTGGTAGCAGGTTTTTAACAGCCATTGACATAAAAATCTTTATCTTTTCTGGGAGGTCTAGTTTCCATATGGCATTCCATTGTCTAGGGTCTTGATTTGAGCTGCTTGGGGGCACTTGAAAAATTTTCTTTTAAGGCTATCTGGTAGCCACTTTTGACCGAATATTTCCCGAGCTTATCATAGTGCCAACACAACTCATCCAATGCTGTGTGCCTTGGCAGGGGAATTCTTGAAATGATTTTTGCATTTTCTTTAATAAAATGATGTTGGATCATATCCTTTTTTCCATTCTCCTTCGGGGCTTATCAATTCTGCCACTTTAGTATCAACATCAAGGGTTCTTGGCGATATTGACCTAAAAGTTGTTGACCGCAGCAGCCAATTGCTTATGTAAACTTGAACATTTTCCCCAGAACTAATTCTCCATCTTGAGCCTTTTGGAATTATTTGTCTGCCCCACAAGATGCTTCTCTATATAAAGGATGGGTTGGAACATATCTTGGCGTTGAGGAAGTCATCATTATTGAAATATCTTGCTTTGAGAACTCTTGCCATTAGAGATTCCAGATCTTGAATGATTCTCCAGCTTTGCTTTACTACCAAGGCCTGATTGAAACAAGATATGTCTCTGAAACCCAAACCGCCTCTATGTTTAGCATGACTCATTCTCTCCCATCTAGCCCAATGAATGTCGTGCTTGTCTTTGTTAGTTCCCCACCAGAATTTGGCAACTGCTTTCTGAATGTCTTCACATAATGTCAATGGAAGTTTAAATACGCTCATGGCGTAAGCTGGGACAGCTTGAGCTATCGCCTTTATCAACACTTCTTTGCCTCCGCTTGAAAAAAAATTGTTTTGCCAATTTGAAATCTTACTCAAAACTTTTAGCTTCACCTCATTAAAGAAGCAATTTCTTTTTCTTCCAATCATGGATGGTAAGCCTAAATATTTTTCGTATTTAGACATCATCTTCAATTGGAAGATGTTTTTTTATGGCTGTGATTTGCTCCACTGGAAGCTTTCTACTACAAAACATTAAAGATTTTTCATAGTTGAAAATCTGTCTTGAGGCAGCTGCATAGCAATCGAAAATTGCTTTTAAGTTTCGACAATCTTCAACAGATGCTTTGGTGAAAACAAGACTTTCATCAACGAACAAAAGATGTGAGACCGTTAGTTGTTTATCAAATTTGAGTCCATGAATTAGTTTCTCCCTTTCAGCCTGCATGAGCAAATTAGAGAAAACTTTTGCACATAATATAAACAAGTAAGGTGATAGAGGGCACCCCTGCCGCAGCCCCCTTTGAGGTTGAATTAAACTTGTGGCAGCCCCATTAATGATGATTGAAAAGGAGGTTGTCGTGATACAATTCATAACTAAATGTACCAATTTTTCTGTGAAACCTAATCTCCTCATAATGTGCTCCAAAAAGCCTCATTTCTACCATATCATAAGGTTTGCTAATGTCTAACTTGAGAGATACCAGCCCATTTTTCCTCCCTTTACTGTGTCTTATTTTGTGTAGGCATTCGTACCCAATAACAATATTATCCGTAATAATTCTATTGGGTATGAATGCACTTTGAGATGAGGAAATGATTTGGTGGAGAACTTGCTTCAACCTATTAGTTATGACTTTTGCAACAATTCTATACACCACATTACATAGACTAATAGGTTTGTATTCGGTAACTTTCCTAGGCTTGGCAACTTTCGGAATCAAGGCAATAAATGTATGATTTAGGGGACTGAGGTTACCTTTCTCATTCAATATGTGCAGACAGGTTTGGGTTACTCCTTTGCCTACATGCTGCCAATGCTTTTGAAAAAACACTAGATGCTATCCGTTTAGACCAGGTGCCTTAGTGGGGCACATTTGGAACAAGGCTTCTGATATTTCCTCTGCCGTAAAAGGAGCATTCACTTGGTCGTTTATGATTGCTGTAACCTTTGGTGTTAAACCCTCTAGCGCTGCATTCATCTGTTCTTGGCTCGGTTTTGAGGATGTGAAAATTTACTGGAAATAATCACAAAACTCTCTTTCTACAACTTCTCCATCTTCTGTCCAGTTGCCTTCTTTGTCCTCCACACCCCAAATTATGTTTTTCCTCTTTCTAGTTGTGGCTTTTGAGTGGAAAAAATTTATGTTTTTGTCACCTGTTTGCAGCCAGTCAGCTCTAGCTCACTGCCTCCAATAAGTTTCCTCCTCCAGCAGAATATTGTGGATTTGCTTTTCAATATGCTTTATGTCATTTGCCTCTTCATATTGGACCTTGCTTTGCTTTGCCTTCTGGAGCTCCTTTATCAAAGTTTTTAACTTCCTTTCCCGACCTCAAAACTCCTCTTCACTCCACCATTTTAATTGGGTCAACGATGACTTTGCCACAACCTTGAATTGCATTACAAGACTTCCACCTTTTACAACACCATATTTCTCTCATTTAGCTTTTATTATACTTTTACAAGCATCATACGAGCTCCACATGTCCTTGTAATGCACACTGGGAAAGGTTTTTTCACATACTGCAAACCGGGGCCTTTCTCTTTTATCTTCATCATTATTGGATAATGATTAGAACCTACACTAACTAAGTTTGTGCACGGTTGCTCCTGGAAATGGTTCCCCCACTCTTCATTACATAAAAATCTATCCAACCTCTCCTCCACAAAGTGTGGCCCATCCTTGCCGTTACTCCACGTGAATTGATACCCTTTATAACCCAAATCAGCCAACTTACTATCTTAAACAGCTTCTCTGAACTCAGATACCATCCGAATGTTTTTATCATTCCCTTCACTTTTCTCATCCAATCTCATTATTTCATTAAAATCACCAAAGCACAACCATGATTTTAAGGATAAACTTGATAACCTTCGTAATAAAGTCCATGTATACTGCTTTTGTTGAGCTTTCGGATGCCATAGACTCCAGTATATCGCTATTTTTTGCCATTGCCACGCTGCACTTTAGCATTGATGTAATGCCTACTGTAGGAGAGAATGTTTACATTAATGTCAGAATTCCACATCATAGCTATGCCTATGCTTTTCCCTTTTCTACTTACTGTAAAACACTCATCAAAGTTCAGTTTTTTACATTCTTCATAGATTTGCATAGCCTCCAACTTCGTTTCGCACACAAAAATAAATTGAGGTTTGTATTGTTGGAGAATTTTCCTCATAGCTAGCGCATCCGGGGATTCCTCAAACCCCGAACGTTCCAGCTTATGAGTTTCATAGCTGTCGGTAGGGTTGTTCACCAATTCCCGCCGTTATATCTTCTAGAATCGTTTATATATCCTCCAAGGTCATAGCATTGTATTGTTCCCACGCTAATTGAATTTTCATTGCAGGGGCGTTAATTTGAAGTTTGTTGTTGAGAGCTTTATTCGGGCTACTTAATTTTGCTGGCTTTGACTTTGGGCTTTGGTCGCTGAGTGTACTGCTTGGTCTTTTAGCCTTTGTTTGTCTCCTTATGATGCTTCATTTTTCTGTTTGAGCTCTTGCTTTTGCTTTCCATTTCCGGCTTTTGGGCTTTGAATTGATTTTTATCAACCCATTTACTGACTCCTCAACTTTTCGAAATATTCGGGTTGCTTATGTCTTGTGGATTTAGAATAACCCCGAGTTTGATGTCATTTTGCCTTTCACTTTCCCGCCTTCCACTGATTCCCACCCTGCATTCCCAGTTGCATTGCTCAGTTTTGCTTCCCCAATATCGTATAGTCTGTTGTCTCTGATATTTGTAGCCTTCATAGCTACTTGCATTAAATGCTCTTTAATTACTTCTCTCTCATTTCCCATCTCTATTGGGGTTATGGGCTGACCACTTTCGCTTTGACCCGACTCATTATCTTTTTTTGGGTTGCTTTGGGTTTGCCTGGTTTGATCATGATTCTGGCTTGCTGTGTTCACCATTTCCAGATTTTGTTGATTGTGGTTTTTGTTCCATTTTCCTCTCCCTCTATTTTTCCTATTCCATTCAGCCACTGTCAATGCTTTTAGCCATAATCTGTAGGCTAATTTTTCCTTTGTTTGCCCCTTATACCTTAAGTATTCCCTGTACTGGTGTCCTACTAGCCCACAACAGAAACAAAATTCAGGGAACCTTTCATATTGGACTCCTATTGGGGTTTTAACTCCATTTTCTTGCTACAAGAAAAGATTCTTTTTTAGTAGTCTGGTGATATCCACTGAAATTCTTGTTCGAACAATAGGCCCCACGCATTCCCCTACTTCGTCGGTGTCCACATCCACTTTTCCTATCAAAGACCCTAGTTTTTTAACTGCATATTTGTCCAGACACATAAGAGGCACATTATGTAACTGTATCTAAAATGAAGTGTGTGAGAATGATTGCTTTTTTATGTCCCCAACTCCCGTTGGCTCTGTAAAAACTATTAGGGCATTATCAAAATGCCAAGGGCCTCCTGCAAACACTTTTTTTTTTATCCTCTTCTGAGCCAAATTAAAACATGAAGAAGTTCTCCCCCATGCTCTCGATCTTCACTTCTCTAAGCGTTTTCCACACTTGTCTCATAGCGATTCTCAGGCCTTCGATGTGTATTCCTCTATTAAACAATAAGCTGCAACCATTTCCCGTTTTTCTTTTATCCTTCCCTCATAAATTACCTCGTCCTCTTCTTCCTCTTCCAAAGTGATGGAGCTGCACTTCTTAATTAATTCCTCCGTATCCATTTGATCCCAAACCGCTTTTTTGTACTACCACTATTATTATAAAACTGCACCGTAGTTGTTGCTCCCTCTTTAATGCCCTTCCTAAACCCTTAACTTCCCAATAAACACCCCAGCTCACTTTTCCGCTCTTATTGCTTTCCTTCTTAGATCTCAAATATTGATTAATCTGACCCACCCAACTTGTAGGTGACCCTATAAGGATTATGACAATCGTATTCTGCTACCATTCTAAGATTTTCTTTGAGAGAGAGAGAGAGAACCTTGAAGGAGATTGGAAGGTCATAACGAAAATGTCTCTTAATTCTACTCCAGGTCTTTGATTATAAGTGCATAAAGGAGTTGTTTTTATATGTTCAGGTAAAATGACAATTCAATCCCTATGATATCAGTAAAATTATAATATTATCTAAAATGACAATTCAATCCCTATGATGTTAGTAAAATTATAATATCATTTTAGGTGAAAATGAGAAAAAATGTGTATTTAAAAAAATGAAAAAAAAAGGTAGTCGGTAGATAATTATCATTCTATATTTTTACAAAATAATTACTTAAAAATTTCACAACATGGTATGAATAATCAATCTTTATATTAGGAACCAGCATGTAGATTGTAAATATTTTCAAGTTATATTATTGAAAACCAATTCAGGTAACGATAGTTAGTTATATAAAAAGCAAATCCATATCTTCCAAACAAAATTCAATTAGTCACGTGTAGCATATAGGTTTTACTACCTTCTTTTTTTTAATGGCTGCTGATTGAGTACGAATTCTCCTAACCATTGTTTATTATCATATACATCGCTATATCAAATTATCATGAAGAAATGAATTTTTTTATTTCAGTTTTAGAAAACAAATTGAATGGTTAAAGAATCTAAAGTTATTCTATTTAACATTTCTTCAGTAAAAGACCTTTAGATTGATTGTTATGCATAATAATGGTCATGATTTAAAACGATTTTTCTTTGAAAATGAGAGAGAAAGACTTTTAATATGGGGCGTTATTAAGAATGGGTGAATTAAGGGGTATTTATTTATAACATTAAGGTAAAGATTTTTCAAAACAAAAATACCTTTAATTATATATGAGGTTCTTTTAGAAAGGGAGTTATATGAGAACTTTAAGGGAAATTTACAGTAATAACCATTAAAGTTTTGATTTTTTTCATCTTAACCCTCCAAAAATATTTCTATCAACATTAGCCATAAAACAACTTTTGAGACCAAAATACCCCTCCTCATCTCTCCCCCAACACTCCCTTTTCACTCATCTCTCCCAAACCGATCCAACTCCCATCATCGGCGGCAACTTCAAACCTCGTCGGCGGCGGCTCCATCTCTCACCGGCATCCGATCTACGATCTACAACCTTCAACAAAACCTAGGTTAGTCATTTTTCTTATTTTCATTAATTTAAAATGAGATTTTAGAATAATAATATTTATAACTTGAGAATAATGGTGTTTGTGGTGGTTGGTGGTGTTTGGGAGTATTGTTTTTCGATTTTGAAGTGTTGTGGCTTAATTTTGGGTGCGGGAAGGGAGGGGGACAAGGGGCGCGCGCGTGCCCATGTGCGGCCCGCTGTCGCACCAGTTTTTTGGTGCGACAGGGCTTGTCACACCAGTTTTGGCCTGTCGCACCAAAAATTAGAGTGGCCTTTTTTTTTTTTAACGAGCCAATTTTTTCTGTAAATGTAATGTAATAATTTTATAAATATTACAAATACATGGCGAAATCAGAATCACCGAATATCGAAGTAGGCAATATGTATTTTCGTTATGCCGATCACTTTCTTGGTTGAATTTCGAGCATGTGTAAGTTATCTTCGGTCGTAAAAGCCATCGAGGAAAAATTAACAAAGCGGCAGTTGAGTATGTTTAAAAAGGATATATTTGGGCATTTCTTGGAGTGTCAAAGTTTTCCATTTAGTGGGGTAAGTGGCTCATGAAGAAGATAGTCGTGAGGATCAGTTATGGTTTCAAATTGGTGAGCATTTGATTCGCTTGTCAATTGTCGAATGGTGCTTGGTTACTGGACTTTCATTTGGTGTTGATACCAATAAAAAAAATGATGAAATGGAGCAGAGGCTACGGAATACGTATTTTGGTGGTGTGCGGCGTAAGATTAATGTGAATGAATTCGATGCAGTATTTAAGGAGTTAAAATTCGAGAAAATGGACGATATGGACGCATTAAAGATTGTGCTGTTTTATTTTGCGGACAGAGTACTAAATGCAAGAAAAAATCACTGTCAAATCAATTTCGATTTGCTTGACCAAGTTAATGATATACAGTACTTCCGAAATCATCCATGGGGGCTATTATCGTGGGAAATGATTTACGAGAGTCTTGACAATGCAATGTACGAGAAAGACGAGAAATTTAAGAAGACTCGGTTGAAAACTCCAGATCATAACATTGAAAAATACAATCTTTACGGCTTTACGTCTGGGGTTCAGGTGCGGTTTTTTGGTTTATTAGTAAGTTTTATAATATTAAATATTTGATAGTTGTTTTATTTGATTTTTCACTTTAGTTGTTGTAGGCTTGGATTTACGAATCAATCGGAGGGTTGCTATCAACATGGGTCGTCAAAACGAAGAATAAGATTCCCCGCATTCTACAACGGAAGCCCATGACGTCTTCGAGAATCAACTTTGCGGAGGTTTATTCATTCTTCAACGACGAATCTCGTCTTGTAAGTAATATGTATTACTTATTTTTTTCACTTTACTAAATTTAAGTTGGGTATACTTACTTAAAACTTTCAATTGAATTTATGGCAGAGGGACGTTTTACAAACTCTTGAACCAAATTTAAAAGAGAGTAGAAGAAAATATTGGCTCTCTGTAAAGGATTACTTGCCAAGAATTCCAGAATTCCAGACTGTACGTACTAAAAATATTTTTATCGAAATTTTTGACTTTTCATTTACTAATTTTAAATGATACTTTATACAGCACCAACCTTCAATCAACGCGATGCTGTCGGTTACAAGACAATCAGACGAGCATGACGATCATGACGACATATCAAACCCAATACCAGAGCAGCGTCATGACACTTTTGAGGATGAGGTGGCTCTTGATACTTTTGAGGATGAGGTGGCTGTTGATGACCACCAGCAGCAAACAGACAACTCTGATGACGCACGAGAGTCTGAGGTTATAAATATTATACAATATTTTTCCTTAATAAATTATTATTTTTTTATTGTTATTCTAAAGTTTAATTTTTTTCTTTTGTAATAGTCGAGGACAAAACAGTTTAATGATTACGTACGACGACGGCTGGATAAGATTGATCGTAACGTGTATGAAATAAAGTCAGAATTAAAAGATTTTAAAGAAACCGTTGTTGGCTTCATCGACACATTTTCTAAATGTCCAAATAAGGATTCTCCCACTGCACGCTCGTATGCGGTAAGCTAATTTAAATTTAATAATTATGTTTGTTTAACTTTTAATTTGATAGTTATTTAATATGTTCTTGGCGAATGTACAGGCCCCGGATGACTATGGAGTGTATACTGACGTGGGCAATGAAAATTTGTCTACGCCCACGTCATTGTATAGTTTCTACGGGGATGTTAGTGAAGAGAGCGTGCAGGTGTTCACTAGAGGTGCCTCTGGGCGTTAGTAAGTTCGGTCGCGCGTACATACCGTCGTATGTTTATAACAGTCCTTACATGATTCCTCCGGTCAGACGAGGACAGAACGTCCGACCTTTACCTCGACCCCAAATCATGGAGCATGCAATTGACATGAGTACGAGTGTGGATGTAAATCCACTGAGAGGATTGGAGGACTCTAGTCTGTTTGCTGAGTTTGATCAATGGTTCACTAGTGATAGCAGAGTCCGCCGGAGAGTCCAGCACCCGCGGTCATTCTTTCAAATAATTTTGGGGACAGCTTCGATGGGATGGCTAGGCGATGAGGTATTTATATTTTTTTCGTGGTGTATACTGTTGTGGATTTGTGTATAAATTTTTTTTAAATCGTAATATTTTTGTTTCTCTACAGCATATTCACGAGTATCTCCGCTTGATTAGCGAGAAACAACGACAGTATCCAAATGCCTTACTCCAACGTGTCACACATACAGACACATTTGTTTGGGTAACATGCCGACAAAACTTATAAATACTATTTAAATTTTTTTAATTATTGCCTTTAAGTTTTATTAATTTATGCATTTCTTATTTATCTATGTACTAGGTGTTCTTGAATCAGTTATGGAATAACGGGAATTATGCAGTCGATTCAATGGTATTCGACGACCGCTTGAATAGTTATCTTTGTAGGCGACATCACACAATGTCTAAATCCATGACGGATGTCGATATGGTATGTATTTTATTACATTTCACATGTTGTATAATGAAAATATTCAAGTTGTTGCTTTTTCTTTGTTGTATTTCAATTTCATACATAACGAACATGTTTTTAAATTTTTATATGCAGTTACTCATCCCTGTTAACTTGGACGGCGCACATTGGGTACTAGCATTAGTTGACTTTCAGAAAAATAAAGTCTGGATTTATGACTCATTACTCACATTTCGCGACGACAAAAGGTACAAGTTGAAATTCAAGCCACTTGAAGTTATATTCCCTCGATGGTTGGAATATGTTGGCTTCTACAATATCCGACCTGAGTTGCGGAGTGAAGACCCGTGGAAAGTTATCGCAGTTAAGAGCGCGCCACAATAAGAGCCTGGAACTGGCGATTGCGGTGTTTTTGTATTGATGGTTACGATGTATTTAATGTTCGGGCTTAGATTAGAGTTTAACGCTAGTCATGTCGAGTACTTTAGAAAGAAGATTGCAGTTGATATATTTAATGACGGTATTATATTGTAAACCTATGTAGTAATTTCAATGTTGAAATTTGAATTTTTTTTAAATTTGCGCACTTAAGTTTATATAATTTTAATGCCTCACATTTAAAACTTTAAAATAAAATAAAGTTTTATGAAATATAAGTGTATAATACACAAAAAACAATAACAGTTTTAACCAACGAAACACAAAAAACAATAACAGTTTTAACCAACGAAACACAAAAAACAATAACAGTTTTGACCAACGAAACACAAAAACAATAATAGTTTTAACCAACGAATAACACACAAAATACAACTAACTTTGAGTCGACGCAATGAGATTCTTACATCGCTTACGATTATGGCCTAGTTCATGACACCGGCCGCATCTTACAGTCCACCGGTCAACGTCCTCGCCAGCCGAGAGTATTCTGAGCTCTTTACGCCGGCCAGGTGGTGGTGCCTCAACTGGTGGGTATACTTGCATCTCCTGAATTTCATCTGGAACTTCCCAATCAGCCACATCACCAACTGGCTCCACTGGTTGTGCATAAGCCATCGCTAACGATTCTGTAGTGTAAAAGTCCAAGTAAAGGTTAATAAAATCCACCCGGTGTGTTAGACACACCGCAATTGCATGAGCACACACAAGCTGATCAAGCTGAAACACTCTGCAGGAGCAAGTTCTCTTTTGCAAGTCAACCAACCCTTCCTTAAGCCCACCGCCTATAACTTGAAAGCGATGCGGAGACACCGGCCGAATTATCATTCTTTCAGCTATAGTTCTCCCTCAGTGACTATTTCATCCACCCATGTTGTTAGCCGAGTAGTCATTAATTCAGCCACAATTTTTCTATCATAAAACCATTGCTGCAATGTTTTCCTAAAGTGATCAACAAGATGAGTAACAGGAAATTTTCGAGGTTCCCTCATGAAAGCATTAACACTCTCCACGATGTTGGTGGTAAGAATGCTGTACCTCCTACCTTCAAACTGAGACCTTGCCCAATTGCACGTACCGACATTATTTTCTAGGTAATCAGTCGCACCTGAGTGGATCATCCACAACCCTTCAAGTTGTCTCTTAAATTCCTCGTGGCCATATGCTTTTGTTGCATTAATAAAGACAGGCTCAAATTCATCCCAAAGAGCTTTGGACATTCTAAATTGTGACTTAATGTTACCTTTGACGTGGTAAAAACAAACACCATGAGTTGCATTGTGAAATACTTTAAGAACGACTCTCCTTATGCCAGTGCATCGATCAGAAATAATTACCAACTCAGGTCTATCGCCAATCACTCCGTGTAACTTCATCATAAACCATTCCCAAGCATCATTTTTTTGCCTTTGACGTGGTAAAAACAAACACCATGAGTTGCATTGTGAAATACTTTAAGAACGACTCTCCTTATGCCAGTGCATCGATCAGAAATAATTACCAACTCAGGTCTATCGCCAATCACTCCGTGTAACTTCATCATAAACCATTCCCAAGCATCATTTTTTTCTGAATCCATGATCCCAATGGCTAATGGATACAATTGATTGTTACTATCAAGACATGTTGCCACGAACATGTTTGCACGATATAGTCCCTTCAGATGAGTACCATCTACAGCAATGACAGGCCGAATGTACTGCATAAACCTTTTAATGGAAGATCCGAGTGCTACAAAATAGTACGAAAAATTACCATCTCCATCCTACTCGAGGTGAGTGACTGTACCCTCATTCGCTGTAGTTAGTACGTGAGAGTATTTAGGGAGCAAGTTGTATAACTCTGCAGGGTTGCCTCAAACTATTTCAAGACCAACTTCTCTTGCCCGATATGCCTGCTGGTATGTTAAATGAACACCATATTCCTGTTGCATATCTGTTCTTATGTCATTGGGAGTATAAATCCTCTTATCTTGAATATATTTTTCTGCGATAATATGACCGACAACCCGGCTCCTTACTTGATGACGTCCATCCACCAATATCTCATTATGACAAGTGTGTACATTATCAATTCTCTTCAACACCCAAGGAACATTTTACTCGTTCGAACATCTAGTTGCTCGAATACGCCATTTACATGATTCTGAACAACAGTGAGCCTCGAAACGTGTCGTAGTAGACCGTGCAATCTTAAAATCAAACTTATCTCTAAAGGCCACCTTGCGTAGTTGTAATATAAGCTCATTCTTCTCAGCAAATAGCTTACCCACACTGATATCATCTGAGTCACAACTGCTAATAAAGCTTGGAGTAACCATGTTCGAAGGCAAAGTTGGAGCAAGACTTGTAAGGGGGTCAATTCTCCTTCTCGATCGAACCATAGAAGGAATAGGTCTATTGCCTCTGTTATTCACATGAGTATTGTCTTCACACTCATCCTCATGCTGAAACGACAGAACATTCGAAGGACCGGCTCCTCCATCATCACCATCATTATTGAAACGAGTGCCTCCCCTCGTATTATTAAAAGGTTCTGCACAAACATTATCCCCATCTGTCTCATTATGAAAATCATCATTGTCCCGAAAATCATTGTTGTGATACGGAGAATATCGTTGCTCCAACGACGTTGTTATTGAAAATACCGTTGCTCCAACATCCTGTAACGTAACACCATTATCATCAATATTGTCATAATTGTCGTGGATTGGAGAGTAATATTGCTGCAGCGATATTGTCCTTGGCAACACCTTTTCATCATTATCGGGGCCAGATATATTTGCTCTAAACGAAGTTTCTGTATCGACATGTGGCTCAATACCTTCGCTCGGAACTCGAGGTGATGTGGTCACGAATATAGGAATGCATCCAAAATTAGCTACGTTAGATGCCATATGCAACACAACCCTCACCATTTCATCATCACATATATCCATGGGCATTGCACATATACGATATAATGTGTTACTAGACCTCAAAGTTGTCTTCATGGTGATACCATAGTCATTAGGGTTTATTTGTAACACCTCGTATACTCTTGCCAAGAACTGATCAAACAGATAATTTTTTCCAACCAAAAAAGCTCGATTTTTACCATTCACGTACTCCATACGGTCATTCTCTAATGTCTCCCACCAACCATCGTAACACAATTCAAGTACAACTAAATCCATTAAGCCTGAAATTATTAAAAAAAAAATTATTTGAGCCCTATTAAAATAATACAGTTTTAATGAATCTCCAATGGTGGGTGCGACAGGCAACCTGTCGCCCGAATCTTGGTGCAACAGGCACCTGTCGCCCGAATCTTGGTGCAACAGGCACCTGTCGCCCGAATCTTGGTGCAACAGGCACCTGTCGCACCTTGCTTGGTGCAACAGGTTGCCTGTCGCTCCAAGTTTTGCTGCGACAGGCAGCCTGTCGCCAGATTCATATTCACCCGACTCAGTTCAGTAAGTTCAGAAAATAACTCATACCACTAAGTGATGTCAATTTGTGTTGGATCCGGATAGATTATCGGATATCACTTTTACCGTTGTCTTTTGCAGTCGCCGTTGGCTGATAATTCAAGAGTGAAAAGCTGCTTTTGGTTTGGCGATATGGGAGAAATAATGTTGGTTTTGTTCTGTAAAGAAGGGTAATTTGGGAAGAAAGACTTGTGTTTGGCTAATGTTGATAGAAAAAAATTGAGAGGGTTAATTAAGAAAATAATAAAATATTAATAATTATTTTCATAAATTTCCCGAACTTTAAAGGAGTGCCAATGTCACCAGTCTTATTTTACTCATCTCATATTTAAAAAAAATTATAAAAGTTAATGTTTGTTTGATTATTTTGGAACTCGTGATTATAATCTGTCTCTAATTTTTTATTTTTCACTTTGAGTCTCTATTTTTGTTTCTTTTTTAATATTTCTAAGTTACTCAAACAACAAATTAAATTTATGATCTAAATATTTAAAATATAAAATGGGGTTTAATAATAATAAAAAAAATTGAAGAATTAAAGAATGAGATTTATACAATAAGGTTCAATTGAGAACATTTTATCCATTAATGGATGTAATAATTTTTTTTAATATTTGTAACTATTTAAATGAGATTAATTATAAAAAAAGAGTTTTAAAATGTATTTGGAGGATGTCTATGGTCCCACGCATATTTTAGATAGGAGTGCCACGTTCTCACAAGGCCACAAGGCCCATCAAATTTTTTCCCATTTGCAATAAAATATTATTTCAATAAAAAATCAAAGTTTTTTTTTAAATCAATAAAAATAACTTAATCATTTGATGTCAATTGTAATAAATTAACAAATAAATAAAGAGAAAGAATATCTACACCCTAAAGTTTGGAAAAATAATTACTGATATTCTCAAGTTTTTAAAAAGGTTATCAAAATCTCATTTTGACCACAATACTCTTTACTTTTATTATTTTAAAAAAATTAACTCTAATATTTTATAATAAATGAAAATAAATTAAAATAAATGTAATAATATATATAAATATTTTAAAATAATTTCAATATTTTAAAATATTTTAATTTTTTACAGTTTATTAGATATATTTTATTAGATTAAAGTAAATTTTATGATAAATAGAATCATAATATTAAAATAAATGTATTAAATTTTAAATTATTTTGAATATTATGTTAACATTATTTATATTTGAGATTTTTTAAATTGTAAAATGTATTAATACATATATTTATTTAAAATCTCTACAATAAATAAAAATATATTATTAAAATAAATATAATAATTTACATATTAAAATTTATTAAAATATTTTAAAATTATTAATTTACTGTATAAATCACATAATTTATATAATATTTTTATTTATTAAAAATTTTAAAATTAATTTTTTTAAAATAATAGAGATAAGTAATATAATAATTAAAAAAAATCTTCATGTTTCTTTTTGATAACTTTTAATGTCTCTTTCTGAAAACTTTTAATGGTGTTAGGGACCATTTGATCAAGTAGACGTCCATTTCCCATAAATTAAAACGTTCTCTATAATAATTCCACAAGAGCGCTGAGCGCCGCAGGGCAAAACGAATAGAGACAGAAGTTGTAGTTAGTTCTCCATGACGACGGCCGTTGGAGCTTGTGTATTCTCGGCCGATTCATCGCTGGCGTTCCGGCGGGACACGACGCCGTTATCGTCCGGGAAACCAAAACGAAATCCGATGTCAAAGCGACTGGCGGTGCCCACAGCAACAGCAACGACAGGGAAAATCGAAACGTCGTCGAAGACGATGAGGAGCTTTGTGGAGAAGAATAGTAACGAACTAGAGGTTGACACGAAACAGAGAATTAAATTGGAAAAGTATTCGTCGGAGTCTGAAGAACAAGAAGGTAACAGCAGGAAGTGGTTGAAAGATTATTTTGATGAAGCAAAAGATATGATCAAATCGGACGGTGGACCACCTCGGTGGTTCACCCCCTTAGAGTGTGGGTCCCACAACCGTAATTCTCGTTCTCCTCTCCTCCTCTTTTTACCTGGTACGGTTTCTCGTCTTTCTTGCTAATTAACTACTTCATTAGCTAGCTGCTTAGGACTTTTCAAGTACTTGTATCGATGGTCAATGCACAATATTTTATAAGTATGTATGTTTTCATTTTTCATTCTTTATTTATTCATTTATTTATTATTGGTTAATTTTTTAGTTTCCCTCCAAAATGATTTATATATTTTTTTTATACATGTGATTTTTGTTAAACAAAATTATGAAATAAAGAAAATTAAAAAAAAAAATAGTAACTGATGCATGTCATGGGTTTTGAAGGGATTGATGGTGTTGGACTTGGACTAATAAGACAGCATCAAAGACTTGGAGAGTGAGTGTCTGGCAGGGTTTTTAATGCATTTTGCAGAATACATTTTCGATTATAATAAATTGAGTAACATCTGATGATTTAAATTATATCATTATTAATTGATCATTTAAAGTGATGAGCTTTCCATTTGATGAAGGATATTTGATGTATGGTGCTTGCATATTCCAGTTACAGATCGGACATCATTTACAGGTGTTTTTTTAATTTTATTTTTATTTTTCATTCCCTCATATTTGTGTAAATTTGTAAAGGACATTTTCCCTTTTAAATTTTTATCTGAATTTTACAATATTTTCAAGTTTCAGGTCTACTGAAGCTGATTGAAAGAACTGTAAGGTCAGAGAATTGCCATTCATCAAATAGACCTGTATATCTTGTTGGAGAATCTGTAGGAGCATGCCTTGCACTAGCTGTTGCAGCCCGAAATCCTGATATGGATCTTGTGCTAATTCTGGCTAACCCAGGTGAGAACTGAGTACTTTCTCTTAAGCTATATTTAAGGTAGGGGAATTTATTATTTATTTATTTATCATGGCTGATTCTTGATATCAATTTTTCTTTTCTGCAGCTACATCTTTTAGGAATTCATTGTTGCAAACCATAATGCCTATGCTGGCGGAGCTCATGTCAGGCCAAATGACTCTAACCCTGTCTTATTTGTTGAGCTTAATGACAGGTCCGCTCCTTTTTGTTCCTCATTTTATCATATCCTGGCAAGTTTGGTTTTTAGAAATATATTTTGCTTTCCACTCAGGCCTCGAATGGGATTACTATTGTCATGCACTTGAACTATTCAGAACTTTGATTTTTAAGATGTGACAATTGAATCGGAGAACACTGGCTAAATTGGATTTTAGACTTAAATTGGATTCATCATAATAGGATGCCTGTGATTGAGGTTAAAATTATCTTGAAATTCTTCTACATGTTGGAACTGCCATTAAATTAGATTGTTCATCACTTCTTTCTGAAGCAGGGTCCTCATTTATCCTTATACTATCCAAGAACCATTAATAATAAGGGATTTTGGTAGATTTCTGTAGTTGAGATTAGGTGCTTTTAGTCTTTTACCTTATCAATGCAATGAGATAGGGGGTTCAATGTGGAGAGTTAAGAGCTTTCTTGTCTAGAAAATTGTGGGAGTGCTTTCAAAAGTTCTGTTTGCTACTTTTCTGCTTCTACAAGGAAGGGCTTGAAAGTGGAATACTACTTCCTGTCTATCCTGGCTGAAAATGCTGCAGGAAACTGAAATTTGAGTCTTTTTTCTCTATCCCATTCAACTATTTTAATTATGGCTAACATTAGAAGCATGCTATAATTAAAAATAATAAAATTGAGTGCCCTCAGTATTTTTCTCAATTGATTCTAGTATATGTTCAGGTGATCCTTTGAAGATGGCAATGGATAGCGTGGTGAAAGGACTCTTTCTTCAATCAAAAATTCAAGAGCGATCGCAGGACTTTGTTGCAATGTCATCTTACCTCCCCGTAGGATTCAACTCTGTTACATGGACATAACTGAACCATAAAAAACAGAGATATTTATTGGTCAATATATGTTGACGATCAGCGTCACTTAATGGAATAATACATGCGGCACTCAATGTTAATTGGAATATTACATTCAGCCATTAACAGTGCCATGTGTTGGAGTTTTATAAAGATAATCGCACCTGTCTGTCAATTTTGCAAACAGTTAATGGACGATTTCACTGACAGGTTCTAGCCAATATCTTACCCAAGGAAACACTCCTCTGGAAGCTAGAGTTGCTTAAGTCAGCTTCTGCATATGCCAATGCACGTCTTGATGCTGTAAAAGCTCAAACACTGGTACTTTGCAGGTTTGGGACAGTCTGGTTATTTTCAGCAATGATAACAGAAGATTTCTTCCAAGTAGATATATAATTCTTTCGAGTGCTAAGCCTGAGAGACAACAATCAAGTTAGAGGGTTATGACCCATATATGAGCAACATTTTCCCATGCACGTAGCTAGGCTTGAAGTTTGTGATTCCTGTAAGAATTATGTGCTGAGTTCCATCTTTATCTTTGCAGTGGAAGGGATCAGTTACTGCCAAGTGAGGAGGAAGGTGACAGACTTTGCCGTGCTCTACCCAACATTCAGACTCGTAGGTTTGGTGGCGGAGGTCATTTTCTGTTTTTGGTAGGATGGTTACCCTCACCAGATACTTTAATTTTCTAAAATCTCATAACTAATGCTGCTGCGCGAGAAACATTTAGTTTGTATATTCTTGTTTCTTGTTTTTCAAACAGTAGATTTCATGAGTGGTTTTGCCTGTGCATGGCAGGAAGATGGTGTTGATTTGGTTACCACAATCAAGGGTGCTGGTTACTATCGCCGGGGAAGAATAGTTGACTATGTTTCAGATTTCATACCGCCAACTACTATCGAAGTGAATAAAGTATATGAAGAATACAGGTAAAATAATTTAGCATGAGACCTACGGATGCAGAATGTGTTCTGTATATAACATAGATGATATATAAGCATTACCCTCCCACTTAAAGATATGTGTCATATGAAAATCCACAAAAATGTTGATGGCAGATGGATGGTTGATCTGACTAGCTCTGTGATGCTATCAACTTTACCGGACGGGAAGATTGTGAGGGGTCTCTCTGGAATACCATCTGAGGGACCTGTCTTGCTAGTTGGAAATCATATGTTGTTGGGACTTGAAGCGCTTCCAATGGTACCAACATTCATGATCGAGAGAAATATTCTTGTTCGAGCCATTGCACATCCAATGGTGTTCTTTAATGCAAAAGATGGAGGATTACCTGACTTAGTAACATATGATACATTTAGAATTATGGGCTCTGTTCCAGTCTCTGCAATAAATTTCTATAAACTTGTGTCTTCAAAGGCTCATGTCCTGCTTTATCCTGGTGGAGTA
Source organism: Citrus trifoliata (assembly GCA_018350135.1). Lineage (NCBI taxonomy): Eukaryota > Viridiplantae > Streptophyta > Magnoliopsida > Sapindales > Rutaceae > Citrus > Citrus trifoliata. Next base: position 8,740,377 of record CM031385.1, read on the forward strand.
CGAGAAGCTTTTCATCGTAAGGTATGTCTTTTCAAAAAGTGATAAACGTCATTAACTATTTCCAATAGACAAATCATCTCAATGTTCATTGTGTCTTAAATTTTTTCACCAATTGAAATGACTATGTGCAAGATTAAAGTGACATAAAATACTTTGTGTCCACTTTTGTGTTATGGTATAAATTGAGTGGCCATACATGATACATACTTTATAGTTCATGAATACATTTGCAATAATTCTTCGTACATTTATCTATAGGGTGAAGAATATAAGTTATTCTGGCCAGAAAGTTCCGAGTTTGTCAGGGTGGCAGCTGCATTCGGAGCCAAAATTGTACCTTTTGGTGTTGTTGGAGAAGACGATCTTGCTCAAGTAATTAAGCTTGAATACTTCCATTTTTCTTTTCAGTAATCTCCATTATACACATACATTTTATCAGGAAAATCAGATGAATATGTTTTTGAAGTTGTCACTAATGATTAATACCTTCATCCTTAGCTTTTGCGGTGTATGAGAACATTATCAAAATTTAAGAGCAGTAGTTTTTGTCAATTGTCATAAGTGTGATTTCAGTGAGTATTTGATTGCATTTTCATAATTTTTCAGATAGTTTTGGATTACAATGACCAAATGAAGATCCCTTACTTAAGGTCTCGAATAGAAGAACAGACCGAAAAGGTTGTTAGTCTGAGGTATATATATATATATATTTAGAAAGTGTTTCCTTAATTTGTTTCTTCATACCCATGAATTCATTAATATTCTTCAGTTTTGTTTTTGTGTTTTTTTTTTCCAATTCATTTTTTCCTGCTGTGAACTGTAGGACTGATACTGGTGGTGAGGTGGCAAACCAAGCAATGCACGTACCGTTTTATATACCAAAAGTTCCAGGCAGATTGTATTATTATTTTGGAAAATCAATTGAAACAAACGGTAAAAGATCCCTTGGAGAGTCTGCAGTCTAACAAGTTTTATCTCTACTTATTTTGTAGTAGAGAAGGTTTTATTTTCCTTCATATATGTTTGTTAGATATTTTTCATCTTGTTGATTCTTAATGCAAGTTGAGTAACTAAAGTTGTTAATTATGTTTTGATATGAAGGGAGGAAGCAAGAATTAAGAGACAAGAAGAAGGCTCAGGAAATGTATTTACAAGTAAAGTCAGAAGTTGAGAAATGCGTTGCTTATTTAAAAGAGAAAAGAGAGAGTGATCCATACAGGAATATTTTGTCCAGGCTCATTCACCAGGCTGCCCATGGCCTTACGTCCCAAATTCCAACATTTGAGCTTTGATTTACACCATGAAGAGAATTACATTTGGCTTTTGTTGATCTTTATTTAAGTTGAATTCCAGTGGCCAATTAAATAAAATGCAAGCCATTTGACCACACCTTTGAAGGCGTTCCCTTGGTAGTTAAAATTTTTTAAAAAAATTAATATACATTAAATGTTGTGCACAAATTACATGTAAAATTTTGTTGCGTAAAATATTAGTTAAATTTATTATCTATTCCTTCTCGTGAATGAGTCAGTTTAAGGGCATTTTGTTCATTGGATTACTTATAAAATTTTCTTAACTGTTTGGATTCATAAATATAGAGTTGAATTTGGAATTATTGCTGGTGAGATAATAATTTTTAAAATATCGTATTTTATTATTAATTTTAACTTATATTCGTTTTTATTTAAAAAATAAAAGGAAGTAGGGTTGTATTGCTGAGAAATTTTTTTTATTTTCTTAACAAAAAAAAAAAAAAAGCTAGTCGAAGTTAGTAATAATTTAAATATGTTTTAAAGATTATCAATTTATTCGATTAACCGAAATTAACCCGTAAATAAATAAAAGAAAGTTGATAACTAACTTAGATGAGCAAGGTCAATATAATATTGTCTTTTAACAAAATGACAAAACAAATTTCATCACATCATAAAGGGTTAAACATGTAATTTTGCTAAAACTACGTCCCCGCCGCCACAGTTACACACTTACCCAATATTAACTTCCCGTTGTTTTGTAGCCATAGTTAGTTAACGATCGCGATTGTTGAGGGAGAAAGTTCTCGATGACGACCCTCGGAGCTTCTATCTTCTCGACCGACATATCGACGGCATTTCGTCCGGAAATGACGTCATTATTCTGGAACCAAAGACGGAATCCGATTTTAAAGCGACTAGCGGTGTCCACAGAGCAGCTGGCATCAACAGCAACGACAGTGACAAGCAAAACGACGCCGAAGAGCAATTTTGTGGAGAAGGAGAGTAGTGAAGCAGCCGCCTTCTCGACTGCGACGGCAGTGAAAAGCAAAACGACGTCGACGGGGACGACGTATTTGTCTGAGGAGAGTGAAGGTAACAGAAAGAGTTTGAAGGATTACTTCGATGAAGCGAAAGACATGATCAAAGCAGACGGAGCTCCGCCTCGGTGGTTCTCTCCGTTGGAGTGCGGGTCCCACTCTCCAGATTCTCCTCTCCTCCTCTTTCTACCCGGTACGCCTGTCATTGTTTGTCGTATTTTTACTGCTCTTTGGATTTTACTACAGTTGATGAAGTACAAAAATTGTCTAGAATAAGAGGACAGGTGTCAGGTTTTTAGTCTGCCATTTAGACATTGTCACGACTCACGCGTGTTTGGAGGTTGGAGCAAACGGAAAGCTGCTGTGAAATAAAAAACTTATGAAAAAGCAATAACAGTAATATTATTCACGGTACATATTTTGTATCTCAATTGTACTTATTGTGTGCTCATTGATAAGAACCATAAATCTAGTACATTAGTTATAAAATAAAGTCAAAAAAAAAAAGAAACTAGTTTCATTACCAACATTATTAAATATGTAATAATATTGAAGAAAATTTAAGAAATTTAGAAATTGTTTAAATCCTTCTGGTAGTATGGTCCCCAATTTTTTTTTTTTTTTGGGTCCGTAATAAGGGATATGAATTTTGTAGGGATTGACGGTGTTGGAGTAGGACTTACAAGGCAGCATCAAAGACTTGGGAAGTCAGCATCTATCCTTATTTTAGTGCAACACTGCAAAATATATTTTCAATTATGATACATTATGTAAGATCTGATAATCACATTATTTCATTATCATTCATTGATCTTGGAATGATTTTTCCATTTGAGGTAGGATATTTGATGTATGGAGCTTGCATATTCCAGTTAAGGATCGGACATCATTTACAGGTTTTTGTCTTTCTTTTTTATTATTTTTGTTGTTGTTGTTGACTTTAATTAATTAGAAAGGAAAATTTTCTCTGACATTATTTTTCTTAAAATATATCAATGTTTTCATGTTTCAGGTCTAGTGCAGTTGATTGAAAGAACGATAAGGTCTGAGCATAACCATTCACCAAACAAACCCATATATCTTGTTGGAGAATCTCTTGGAGCTTGCCTTGCTCTAGCTGTTGCGGCACGTAATCCTCACATTGATCTTGTGCTAGTTCTGTCCAACCCAGGTGAGAATTTAGTAATTTCTCATCAGCTAACTTGCAAAAATAATTTGATGTATAGAGAATTGAATAATCAATATGTCAGAATATTAATTAATATAACCCTTTGTGCTTTCCTGACTGGGTACCAAACACCCACCATAATTTGAATAGATATAGCTTAAAAGATACAACACCTGGATAAACTGAGCCTTACTCAAGTAACTCAACATTGATATGCCTTTTTATGTAGCTACCTCTTTTAGCATGTCGGTGCTTCAATCGGCAATATCCTTACTGGAGTTCATCCCAGGCCAATTAACTCTTACCCTGTGTCATATATTGAGCTCAATGACAGGTAATTTGCTATTCTCTGTTCCTCATATTTTCATATTCTGGCTTTGCTGTTTGTTTGAGATATATATTTCTGTAAGAAATAATTTAAGTGGACATAGGATAAATTGGATTTTATATGGGAGTCTTTATAACCCAAGAGTTTAAGTAATAGTTTTGTTGAATCCTTGAGGAAGTTGTTGCTTCCATAAATTAGATTGTTCAAAATAATATTTTTATCATTTGATGAAAACAATTGTACTATATGCATCCAGGTGATACTTTGAAGATGGCAATAGATAATGTGATCAAAGGAATCTCTATACCACCAACAATTCAAGATCTATCAACCTACCTTTCGGTAAGGTTCAACTCTATAACATGGGCATAACTGAACTATGGATAACATTATACCACTGTAGGTATAAGATTTTCGCAGACATTTTTCTCTTAGTATGTTGTACTTAACAGTATCATGATTTTTAGTCATTTTGCAGAACATTGTATATTTGTTAAGAGAGAAGAGTGTTTTAGAGTTCTACAGAAATGATTGCCCCATCACTTTTGTAAATAATTTAGTGATTTAATTCATTAACAGGTTCTTGCTGATATCTTGCCCAAGGAAACACTCCTCTGGAAGCTTGAACTACTAAAGTCAGCTTCTGCATATGCCAACGCCCGTCTCCATTCAGTAAAAGCTCAAACGCTAATACTTTACAGGTCCAAACTCTTTAGTGCAGTTTATTTATGTCCAATGATGATTAGGAAATACGGATCACTTGGTATATGTAATGTTGAGTTTTGATAATAGAATTCTACTCTTGCTCAACTAGCATATTGGTCGATTAAGAATTAATTAGCTCAAACAAGAAATCCCAACAAAATGTAAGCTTAAGAGTTGGCGCCGATCAATCAGAGGCTTACATAGACAGTAATCTTTTTTGTTGGCTTAAGGTTATTTATGATTATTTTCTGAATAATGTGTTGAGTTCACTCTTTATTTTTACAGTGGAAAGGATCGGATGCTGCCGAGTGAAGAGGAAGGTCAAAGACTTAGCCGTGAACTGCCCAATTGTCAGACCCGTAGGTTTGATGACAATGGTCATTTCTTATTGTTGGTAGGAAGACCTCTCACTCACTTTCTTCTGTTCCAATTACTGTCTGTTAAGTTTTCTAAGTGTTTGTCTCAGACGTTAGTGAAAAATTAAGTATCACCATTATTTTCTGAAATTTTACTCATCTTTGAAATGAATCCAGCATCACAAGACTTTGAAAAGGGGGTGGACTTAAAAGAAATAGCAAAAAAACTGAAAATAGCATGTAAATGTGTGCTATTCTGGTATGAAACCAAAATTTTTTATTTGTTTGTTTGATGCCACTGTTATTGTTAAGTTCTAAGAATGTGCTTGGCAATATTTATCAGGCTCAATATTCTCGATTAAAATTATATAAGATTTCATATGTAGTTCTGCTCATGTGTGGCAGGAAGGAGGTGTTGATTTAGTAACCATAATCAAGGGTGCTGGTTACTATCGCCGTGGAAAATGTATCAACTATGTTTCAGATTTCATACCCCTAACTACTACTGAATTCAATAAATTTTGTGAAGAAATCAGGTAAAGTAATTTAGCATGAAAACTTACAGGTTTAAAATGTATTGAAGATATGATAGTCATAAGACTACACTTATTTCCATGGGATGAGAGTATACCTAATGCACATACAGAGTAGATATGCTCAATCTGATAAATCTCTGATTCTTGAGCGTACCACTTGGTGTATATCTGTGGAAAATCACAAATATGTTGTTGCCAGATTGAGGAGTGATCTTACTAGCCCTGTGATGCTATCAACTTTAGAGGATGGGAAGATTGTGGCTGATCTTTCTGGAATTCCTTCTGAGGGACCAGTGTTGTATGTTGGATATCACAACTTATTAGGACTTGAAGCATTTCCAATGGTACAGCAATTTATGATCCAGAGAAATGTTCTTGTTCGATGCGTTGCACATCCAATGTTCTTTGAGTTGAAAGATGGAGGATTACCTGACTTTGTAGGAAATGACATGCTTAGAATTATAGGCGGCGTTCCTGCCTCAGCAGTCAATTTGTATAAACTTCTGTCTTCAAAGTCTCATGTCATGCTACATCCAGGAGGAATGAGAGAAGCTTTACACCGGAAGGTATGTACCTTTTGACAGTTATATATTAAACTTTATTCAGTATTCCATTCAGATAAATCGGCTAAAATGTTCATTGTGTCCAGATTATATTCACCAACTGAATCGCACGAAAATCAATATTATCAACTTGCCAATGGAAGTAAAAAATACTCTGATGCTAAAAAGATGATGACATTCAGATATCCAACTTTGTTTGCAAAACAGGATAGAGAGAATCTTCAAACAGATCAATGTAAACCATTTATTAAATTGCAGCACTCTCTTCTCTGATAATACAAGTTCTCTACCTTTCTCCATTTTAGGTATCTAATTCTGTTTTCTGAAGGAAATTCATTCTACTACATGCAGTGCTGACAAATTTCATATGTGCTTGCTCCCTACTTTATCTTAGTTGTATGACTTATAAATTACTCCTTGTATAAGCTTAGCTAACAGAGAGCTTGAATGCATATGCTTTTATCTCATTTTTGCATGACAACACATAATAGATGCCCTACTACTTCAGAAATATTAGAGCTGATTTGCAATAACTTTTCATATTTTAAGGGAGAAGAATACAAGTTATTCTGGCCAGAACGTTCCGAATTTGTCAGGATGTCATCTACATTTGGAGCTAAAATTATACCTTTTGGAGCTGTTGGAGAAGACGATATTGCTCAAGTAATTAATTAAACTCGAATGCTTTCTTTTCCTCTCTTCACCATTTTTCAGTAGATGAACATACATTTATATGTTAAGCTTGAGATGCTTTTTCCCAAGCTTTATTTAATCGTCACTCGTCAGACCCCTTATAAAAGAATATTTGATTGCATTTTCATAATTTTTCAGATAGTTTTGGATTACAATGACCAAATGAAGGTTCCTTTCTTAAAGTCTCAAATAGAAGAAATGAACAAAAGGGTTGTTAAGCTGAGGTATATATTCTGATGACGTATGCTAAATTTGATCTATCCACAATTATGTATACCTTGATTTTAGTATTCATAATTTTTTATAATTAAATCTTTTCCTGCTGAGAATTGTAGGACTGATATAACAGGTGAGTTGGCAAACCAACCAGTGCACCTGCCGCTTCCAATCCCAAAAATTCCAGGGAGATTTTATTATTATTTTGGGAAACCAATTGAAACAAAAGGTAAGATCACTGAACTGCCTTAATCACTAACAACTCCAAGGATTAATTATCGTCTTTTATACTGTTTGATTCCTATTGCATATTTTGCTTGTGATAAAATTGTTAACTAATTTGTGTGATCAAGGGAGGAAGCAAGAATTAAGGGACAGGAAGAAGTCTCAGAAATTGTATTTGCAAGTAAAGGGTGAGGTCGAAAATTGCATTGCTTATTTGAAGGAGAAAAGACAGAATGATCCTTACAGGAACATATTGCCTCGCCTCATTTACCAGGCTACTCATGGCTTCACATCTCAAGTTCCAACATTTGAGCTTTGATTTTTCTACAAATTTAAAAGTTGATTACTATCTGTATTCATTAAGAAGTTCTGACGATGCCCTTTGATGAAAAAGAATGGCATCATTGTATTACATTTATCTGAAATGCAATGTTCTCATTTCTTCAGTGTCTGAAACTTTCACTTAAAAGGATTGAAGTTAAGAGCAAAGTGGAAAAATTGTTTTTAGTTTTACATTTGCATATGTTACTTACTGAAAAACATGATTCATTCTTGGTAAAATTGTGATGCAATGAATCACCACACGATTGAAAAATGCAACTCCAAGTTGCCTTACCAGGCCTATCTGGTGGGCAACAGATGTGATGGGCTTTTCGCTTGAATTGCCGCCGGTCTCTCTTATACTACCGGGGTTTTAAACAAAAAAAATTCTTAAGTTTTTCATTTGTTCTACTAGGTTCCAATTTTTTAATGATGGAGAGTTGTCACTTCAATGTGTAATGTGTACGTTACGAAATACGAAGGGTTTTATAGATGCAATTGATAATTAAAAAAAAAAAAACCGATCTAAATGTTAACATTTTAAAAAAAAATCAGGACCTATGTATTTTTCGTATCTTAAATGAGGAAAAAAGATTAGAATTATGATATGCTTACAAAGGTTGAAATATATTATTTATAACTCATATGAGGTGTCACCAACCAATGACTAGTATATTTTTAGTAATAGTGGATGTTCTATAATATTATTACTGAGATAATTTCACAATATCTACATATAAATAACATGTTAAGTGTCAGCTCATTTATGAGAAAAGCTTCATATTTTAATTTTGTACACTTATCAACACTTGATTCATTGTTTTATTTTTTTTTTCGAAACACTAGGTCACATTCCGATTATTTTCATTGTAGCAACCGTTACTCATCAAGCCGATACTATTTCATGATATTTATTAGAGTAGTATAATTGTGGTGCCGTTTCTTGCTTCCCTTTAGTTTCGGACTTTCACTTTTTTTTTTTGGACAAAATCTAAACTTTTTGTTTGGTACGCATTCCCGGACGGCTTTAAATAAAGATGAATTAGACTATTATCTTGGGCTCAAATGGCTTAATTGTGGTTGTCTAGACTCTATATGTTAGTACAATCTTTTTCATATTTTCTTGGTATGGTCAAATTAATAGATGTTTTAACTTTTAAGTTATATTAGGAAAGTTTTTTTTTAGGCCTTTTTTTAATTAATAATTATTCTATAATTAAGATTTTTTAATACAAATTCTATGTTTGATAACGTTATTGTTAAAGAACTATAATTAATAATATTGTCTAATCGTTAATTCATTATTAGTTTTTCCAAGAAAAACCATTAAATTTTTTTATGAGTTTAAAAAAATAATTATTTAACATTATAAAATTTCTTACACCTTTCTTTATAAAGAAAATTATTATATTTATTAGCTCAATTTTGAAGTAAAAGAAAATATTTTCTTGAAATAATAATATGAAAGAAGTAAAAAGAAAATTTTCTTGACTATTTTTCCTTTTGAAATTTCTTGATATCTTGTTGATTGTTGGTATTTAAGATATAGTTAAACAATAGATTGCATTTTAAGAAATTTTATGTTTCTTTGAGTGTTGAAACTGAAAGGCCTCTTAAACAATTTCGCCTAGAGCCCCAAGTAATCTAGAGCCAGTTGCAAACATTTAGATAGATTCATGATAAGGAATTGAGATACTTTTATTTCAATTTAGATTCCAACATCCTTGGTGTAGATAGATATATTAAGAATTGCATTTATTATCGCACTCATGACATGCATTAATAGGATAAAAATAAAAAAGTAAAACAATTATGGCTATATTACAGTGACTAATACTTACAAGGATAATTTCTCTAGCTATTAGAGATGATTATCAAAAGAAGGCTCATGTGTGCTCGTGCTCGTGTCATGCCGTGTCGTGCTCACTATGTGTATCGTACAGTGCCTTGCCTTTTTTTTTCTTTTTTTTTTCCTTAGGCCTAGCCTGGCATACGTGCCATGCCCAAACATGTTGTGCCGTGCTGTGCCTAAGAAAAAATGCCCGATAAGTTTTTTTTTTTAAGTGTGCATTCCAAGTTATTGCAGTATTTTTTCAAGTTATGTACTTTTTTAGGTTCATGTGCTTTTATTCAAAATTGATAATATTCCATATTCCAAATTCCAAATTCAAAATTCAAGTCCATATTTAATAACAATAAACTAATAATAGTAGGAGAATATAATATTAATTATTAAGTTTGACCATATGGTATTAGAATTATTTTTTAATACTTAAACAACAACATCAATAATAAATTTTTTTTAAGGGTTAACTTAATTTTTAACTCGAACTTACATAGATTCTTAAATTATAGTTCATAATAATATTAATATATATTTATAAATCATAAAATTTATAATTTTATTTATTAAAATCACGGTACTAATTAATTATTTAATAATTTATAAACATAAATCATTATAATATTTTTTTAACTAAGAATTAAATGAATTTGGTAAACTTGCACTAACAAAATATATTAAAAGATTCAATTTCAATTTATTTTTAAAATCATAAAATTTTAAATTTACTTTCATTAAAAGTGAAATGTTCTTATTGTGAGCATTTTATGTGAATCATATTGTTTTTTGAGTTTTTTTTTTAATATGCTTTAATCTATCTCTAATCGTGGCATGCTTTTAAGTCCTATATGCCTAAAATTCTAAGCCCAGCCTAGCACATGTGCGTGCCGTGCCGGGCCGCATATCCTACCAAAATGTGCTCGTGCTGTGCAGTGCCCATGCCATGCCCTCCCGTGCCCTACCGTGCCCATGTCGTGCCACATGTTATCTAGCCCACTAGCCATCTCTAGCTACTATATTGATGGTTGCATTGATTCATGATGAGAATTGAGATACTATATAGTAGGGCTGGGCAAACGGTTCGGTTTTTTTCTGAACCAAACCGAAAAAACTTAATTCACTTCGGTTTGGTTCTAAGGTAAAACACCGAATGGTTTGAAATTATAAGAACCGATTGGTTTACATTCGGTTCAGTTCAAAACCAAACTGAATCGAAGAACCGATTGGTTCAATCCAATCATTTACAAATTAATTTAATCAAAATTCAAAATAAAAAAATATAAAAAGCTAAATCCCAAATTCCCTTTTTGAAATCCTAATTTCGTAACCCTAATTTCTAAACCTAAAGTCCAAAATCCAGCTATCCCCCTTATCGGATCGGTGACTCGCGGCCTCTCCCTGAGTCCCACGCATCACGGTCAGCGGTGGCACATCCCTTCAAGCATGGTGACGCTGTCAAAGCCCTCAATCCCTCACGGTTTCATCCGTTCACTAGCTCGGTCCCTCACGGTTTCACGCGTTCACTAGCTTGGTCCCTCACGCTCACGCTTACGGTTTCACGTTGCTCATCTTTGGGCCTCACTGTTCTAATCGCCACTCATCTTCTCTCATCACTCACAGTCTCACACCTCACAGTCTCCCTGGTCTAAACCTCCTACCATCAGCCCGTATCTTTAATCTTCACTGCTACAGGTTCTTTTTTTTAAAAAATTTATGTTGTGGCCTTTGTGTTTGAATTGAAGCTTATGTGGGGTTAAATTTGTGGAGGTGTTAGTGTATATCAGTTGCTGGAACTGGAAGTCTGGAATTGTACAAGTGAAATAGTTGTATAATTGTATATTGTGAGAATATTGATATGTAAATATTAAATTATCAACACCCTTCATTGCTTTTGGAATTTGGATACAGAGAATATTTGTGGTCTTTTAACTTCTACTTAGTTCGAAAATGGATGAGAAAAAGTATATCGTTTGGTGGTTGAAGACTTGAAGTTACTTAACATTGTTAACTAGTTGAATTTGAATTGCCAATGCCATAATTATGCAATTATAAACAAATATTGCCGCATAGAAAAGAAAATTCAAGAATAAATTTATAATTAGTTAGCATAATTGTGAAGTAAATTAAAGTTGTTGTTTCAATTTTTTTCATTAAAAGTAAATCAAATTATTAAATAAATCATGATTGCTTATTTCTTTTTATTTGATTTATTTTAGATGTCTAATTATTCAAGAGTTCAAGACAACTTTAATTGTGTAGCCGATGATTTTGAGCATGAAGTTGAAGTTAATGATAATGAAAATGATTCGGCAACAATTGTCACCGGTGGAAACAGGCGGAAAAAGTCATCGTCATCCAAACCACTACTACTAAGGAAAAAAATGGCTCCAAGATCAACAGTGTGCCAACATTTCACTAGAGTTCCAAATGATCATACAAAGTGTAAATGCAACTACTGTGGTTAAGAATTTGAATGTGGGATGGTCGGGTACGGGATTAGCACTTTGAGAACTCATAACTGTGAAAGATGTCAAAAGTTCAAGGACTTGCAAAAAGACCAAACAACATTAACTCAAGATGTTGGTAGTGATGAAGTTGTAGCAAGAGGATTTAGTCAAGAAGCTTGCAGACGAGCAACCGTGAAAATGATTGTTCTTGATGAATTGCGTTTTTCTGTTGTGGAGAATCCAAGTTTTAAACATTTTTGTAGTGTTGCAGCTCCAAGATATCTTCTCCCATCACGAAGAACCATTAGTAGGGATACTCTTGAGATGTATTTAGAGGAAAATGCTAAGTTGAAGAGTTTATTGGCAGGGAATAAGCAGAGAGTATCTTTGACAACAGATATTTGGACTTTCATTACAACAACTAACTACATGGTCATCACAGCTCACTTTATTGATAGAGATTGGAACTTACATAGGAAGATTATCAGTTTTAACACTGTTAATGATCATTCATCGGAGACCATTGGTAAGAAACTTGAAAAATGTTTAATTGACTGGGGTATCGATCAATTGTTTACTGTAACTGTTGACAATACAAGTCCAAATGAGGGTGCTCTTAGGTACTTGATTGATAGAGTGAAGACTCGGAGGGATGATGACTTAATGTTGAATGGAGATTATTTGTATGTTCGTTGTTGTGCACATATATTGAATTTGATCGTTATTGAAGGGTTAAAGGAATTAGAGCAGAGTATAGTTAGTGTTCAGAATGTGATGAAGTATGTGAGATCTTCCACTGCCAGGATGCAAGCATTTCAAATTTGTGTGCAACAAGAGAAGATTAATTGCCGAGGAAGTGTGATTTTGGATTGTCCCACTAGGTGGAATTCTACATATTCCATGTTAAATACGACATTAAAATTTAAGCCAGCATTTGATCGAATGACACTTGAAGATAAGCTTTATGATGCTTATTTCAATGAAAAAGAGGGTGGGAAGAAGAAAATGGACGGGCCGCCATTGTACAATGATTGGGAAAATACTCGACGCATAGTCAAGTTTTTTAAGACGTTTCATGATGCAACTTTTCAGTTTTCTTTATCTTTGAAGGTGATATCAAATCTTTATTAAATTTTTTTAATTTTTGATATATATAATAATATGATGAAGTTTACTTTAGCTTTATTAACATTGTTTTTATAATTTATTTATATAATAGAATACAAAAGACAAAAAAAAAAAAGAAATTCTATAAGCTATATTTTCTATGAGCTATATTTTTTTAATTTTTGATATATAATAATATGATGAAGTTTATTTTAGCTTTATTAACATTTTTTAGGTGACATCAAATATTTGTTACAATTTGATATGTCAAATTGAACAATCTTTGGGATTATTGTCCGCTAGTAATGATAGTCTTTTGGGTTTCATGGCAATTAAAATAAAGGAAAAATTCGATAAGTATTGGGATAATTGTTTCAAGATAAATAAGTTGTTAATTGTTGCTTCCGTACTTGATCCAAGGGGAAAAATGAAATTCACAACACATTGCTTTGAGAAATTATATGGCAAGGATAGTGCCAAATATGTTGAGATGAAGGAAATGGTCAAGAATTTGTTGATTAAACTTTACGAGTCTTATAATGCACAATACAAACCGGGTGAAAGTGGCAGTGCAAGTGGAAGTGCAAGCGGAAGCACAAGCGGGAGCCAAAATTTAGCTATTGGAAGTGGAAGTGGTTTGAATTTTTGGGATTTGGGTGATGATGATGATGTTATGATTGAAGATCCTTTCTCCGAATTTAGTAAAGCGGTTGCGGTTAGTGAAGGTAGCCTGGAGTTGTCAAATGAGTTGGATCTGTACTTGATGGAGAAGACTGAAAAAATTGCAAAAAGTAATTTGGGCACTAAATTTGATATTTTATTATGGTGGAGGGTGAATAGTGTCAATTACCCAATCTTGTCAAGTATAGCAAGGGATGTTCTTGCTATTCCGGTGTCTACTGTTGCCTTTGAATATGCCTTTAGTACTGGAGGTAGTATACTAGATCAGTATAGAAGCTCTTTGACTCCAGACATGGTGGACGCATTGGTATTGTTACAGAATTGGTTGCACACTTCTCTTTTCGTGGATACAACAGCAGACCTAAATAAATTAGTTGAAAACAATGAGTTTATGGATCAACTTGCAGAAGGTATATTTTGTAAAACTTTAATTTAAATTTACTTTTTAAGTATTATCAACATTATATAATTTGTTTAATTTTAATCTAAGTTTATTTTTTAAGTATTACTAACCTTGTTCAATTTGTCCAATTTTTTTTATGTAGAACTTCGCAAATCAACAACGGCCGACCAACTTTGTAGGTCAACATGAAAATTACAGTCGAACATAAACCATTTTAGGTAATTAAATTGATATATATTTATTTGCTAATTATTAAATCACTTTATTTTATTTATTTTAATTATTGAGTGCTTTGGCTCACTTTGAAAGTTTGAATTTTGATGTAGGTGATGTGGGTGGAGGATGAAATCGTTGCTTGTGTATTGAAGTTGAAGGCTTCTCTTATTTTGTTTTGTTTAGAGTATAGGATTTTGATGTAGATGATGTGGGTGGCGGATGAAATTGTTGCTTCTCGTATTTTGTTTTTTACTTGATGGCTTTGTATTTGAAGTTGTTGCTTGTGTATTGTAAACTTGTTGTGTTTTATTTTTCTTGTTATGAACTTATAATTTGTAATAGATTTTAAATTTAGGCGTGTTTTTGAATTGTGACTATTTTGTATTAGGACTTTTGTTATTTTGTTTTTTACTTGAAGGCTTTGTATTTGAAGTTGTTGCTTGTGTATTGTAGACTTGTTGTGTTTTAATTTTCTTGTCATGAACTTGATTTTGTAAAATACAGGTGAAAATTGTAAAATACAGTAAGATTAGGTGAAAATTGTAAAATGCAGTAAGATTTGGTTAAAACTGTAAAATACAGGAATATGTGTGAACCGAACCAAACCGAAGTTTGTGTTCGGTTCCAAAATTCAGTTTGTGTTCGGTTTGAGTTTTTTAGAACTGATTGGTTTCGATTTGAGCTCCGAACCGAACCGAACCGAAAAATGCCCACCCCTAGTATATAGAATCACGTGCGCTAAATTTTTTGAATATAGCTGGAGCTTTCCAATCTCATTAATTAAAGGAACTTACGTGCTTACTCATTTCAAATATTAATGTGTATAAGTTTTGCCAACTTTAAACAAATTCCAAATCACAGTCGAATGCCAACCTAAGCTTTAAACTAATAATACTACTACAAAACCTATCTGGCCATTAGCTTTATTAAGTCAGCTGGCATGTGTAAAAGTACTACTTCTCCATTAATTTTTTCAGTCTCAAACAGAAGAAATTAATCCCCTAAGTTACATGCATGTAACTTAGCATTAGCCTAATAATATATATAGAACCGTCCATACACCGTACTGTATGTAACTATAAAAAGGACACCTTTAATCTCCATTTGCACTTAGAATATCTCAATTCAAGAAACTCAAAAACCATTAAAAGCAAAGCATTTAACCTAATTTAAATGACCCAAAAACTAAATAAAAGCATTAATATAGAAGATTAGCCCAAAAAAAAAGGAAAAAAGAAAAAAAGGCATTTAGTTTATAAACGGAGGTTGAGATCAACTTTCACTTTTTCAGCATAGTCATCATCAGACTGAGTAAACGGGAAGGCGTCGGGAGTAAGAAGCCCAGCAACAAAGCTATGATATTTAGGACCATTAGTAGGAGAAGCTGCAGCCACAGCAGAGGTTGTTGAACTTGACGAGTGGTACTGATTATAGTGGCCTTAGTGATGAAACTGGTACTGGTAAGGATACTAATTAAACCGAGTCGAACCGGGCATGATCGACAAGAAAGGGGGAGGGGGAACCGTGCTGCTGGTCAAAAGAGGGGAAGTGATGGGTGGGGTTAACGTGATGAGAAGCAGCTGTAAAGCAGCTTGGAGGATCAACCTTGATAGGAAAGGTGATGTTTATACAAGCAGCATTAATTTAATTTAAAAATATGTTAAGGGCCGCGTACTATACTTTAACCTATCTCTAATTTTCTTATACTCTTAACATTCGCGTGTGTAAAATTTTAAGCCAGCTCATCTCTAATTGTCTTATACTCTTAATAATCGCGTGTTTAAAATTTTAAACTCGACCCAGCCCATGTACATACCGTGCCATACCGCGTGCCCCACCAAAATGTGTTCGTACTATTTCATGCTCGTCTCGATCCATTAGCCATCTCTAACTACTACATTGATGGTTACATTGATTCATGATGATGAGAATTGAGATACTATATAGAATCACGTGCACTAAATTTTTTGAATATAGCTGGAGCTTTCCAGTCTCATTAATTAAAGGAACATACATGCTTACTCGTTTCAAATATTAATGTGTATAAGTTTTGCCAACTTTAAACAAATTCCAAATCACATTCGAATGCCACCCTGATACTACTACAAAACCTCTCAGGCCATTAGCTTTATTAAGTCAGCAGGCATGTGTCAACTCCCCAGTTCCAGTTAGTCTGACGAAATCGATTACATATTCTCTTTACCAATGAATCCTCTCATGAACTTATAATCAATCAACTGATGATCGAGCTTTATCAGCACCGATCATGACCGTTCAAAATATATGTCGCAGAAGACCTAGCCAGTGCAAAACGGAAAGAATGATCGTGCATGTACAGCCATGAGATCAGATTAATCTTATGGCTACCATTTCATGCCCTAGCGGGAAAAAAGAAAAAAAAAAAAAGCTACCAGCCAATAACATGCATGACTACAAATCAGAGCATATCTGAAGCAAGCGCCTAACCTACAACAGCTAATGCAATGCTAGCTATAGCTAGCTCTGTACCAAGTATGTTAACTAGAGATTTCCTAAACTGTCCTTCCCTTTTCTGATTCTGGTCTCTCCAACACGACGTTGAAGCCACATGATATACACATACAACTAAGAATCAGATGGTCCAAAATGAATAAAAATCTCATCGTTTTAGGGATATATTCATGACTAAAGAATCTGAGATTAATTGCATGGTAAGGATAACAAACAGAGAGAAGATAAACATGCATCACAACATCAGCATCAACACATGCAAGATAGGATCGATGAAGTTATATAAAAACCTTATACAAATCAAAACCAAATCATAAAGAATGAATATATAGCCAAAAAGAACATAAAAAACACATCAAAATAAACTAACCCATTGATTGCATCTGATTAAGCAAGCTACCATGTAAAAGTACCACTTCTCCATTAATCTTTTTTAGTCTCAACCAAGAAGAAACTAGCATAATATATATATATAGAACCGTCCGTACACCGTGCTGCATGTAACTGTAAAAAGGACAGCTTTAATCTCCATTTGCACTTACAATATCTCAATTCAAGAAACTCAAAAACCATTAAAAGCAAAGCATTTAACCTAACTTAAATGACCCAAAAACTAAATAAAAGCATTAATATAGAAGATTAGGGGAAAAAAAAAAAAGGCAATTAGTTTATAAACGGAGATTGAGATCAACTTTCACTTTTTCAGCATAGTCATCATCAGACTGAGTAAAGGCGAAGGCGTCGGGAGTAACAGGCCCAGCAGCAAAGCTATGATAATTAGGACCATTAGTAGGAGAAGCTGCAGCCACAGCAGAGGTTGTTGAGCTTGACGAGTGGTACTGATTATACTGGCCGTACTGATGAAACTGGTACTGGTAAGGGTACTGAACCGGGTCGAACCGGGCATGATCGACAAGAAAAGGAGAGGGGGAACCGTGCTGGTGGTCAAAAGAGGGGAAGTGATGAGTGGGATTAACGTGATGAGAAGCAGCTGTAAAGCAACTTGGAGGATCAACGTTGACAGGAAAGGTGATGTTTCTACGGGCAGCAGCTCGCTCGCGTTTGTGGGCATTTTGGTGGCCACCCAAAGCTTGAGAAGAGTAAAACTTGCGGGGGCAGTAAAGGCACTTAAACAGCCTCGCCGTTGATGAGGTGCTGGTGGCCACAGGCGCCGGCGGTGGCGGCAGCGATGGGTGTGGGTGTTGTTGAGCTTGAGCTTGGCGCTTGGTGGGCCTAGGGTTGGAGCAGCTGGGTGGCTGCTGCTGGCTCATGAGGAAGTTGTACATGTTAGGGTCTGCCATTTTCATGAAACCAATTAAAAGCACACTCACTGAAGAGAATCAATATACAGTACTGACTGTGTGTGCGCGAGGTTTATACGGGGTTTTTCTTGTTTTGTTTTTATCTTTGTTTCCGTTATGGCTTCCAGCAATATGATTGGTTCTCATTCTTTGGACGCATATGCCCCTATTCTTGGTTAGTATGGTACTATACTGCCCCACGCCCATTCACTTTTGACACGCCATTATCGTTATGGGACACCAGGCATTAGAAAGGGCAGTGACCTCATCTCAAGTCACTTGATATGATGCTAGACAGGCCTTGAGTTTTTAATTTAGCAGTTAACGCACAGAGGAAATTAATGCTTCTACGTCAAGTTAAATAACTTAGCAAAAACTCAAAAAATTTCCCCTTCACAAACCGCGTACTCTATCTAAAGATGGCGAATGGGCGAAACGGCACATGCACAGATGGAGTACTCTATCTAAAGATGGCCAATGGGCGAAACGGCACACGTGCAATAGAACAAACACAATACGTTTCGGTGGAGCATGATGTGGGTTGGGTCGGGCTTAGAATTTAAGGCACGAGAGTCTTAAAAACACGATACGATTAAAGATGGGCTGAGCACGGTACAATGAAAATGCCCACAATAAGCACATTATATTTTTTAATGAAAATAAACTTAAAATTTTATGATTTATAAATAATTTAAAGTTGAATTTTTTAAATTCATTTAATTCTTAGTTAAAAAATACTATAATTAATTTATATTTATAATTTATTAAATAAATAATTGATATCATGATTTTAATGAATAAACTTATAAATATAATGATTTTATAAATATGCATTAATATTATTGTGAACTATCATTTATGACTCTATGTAACTCTAAGTTAACAATTAAGTTAACCCTTAAGAAAATATTATTATTATTGTTGTTGTTGAGTATTAAAAAAATTTAATATTATAAGGTCAAACTTAATTTTTAATATTATATTTTCTTACTATTATTAGTTTATTATTATTGAATATAAACTTGAGTTTTGATTTTTTTGATTTTATTAAATTTGAATAAAAGTATAAACCTAAGAAAAATATATAGACTTAAAAAAAGTAAGCAAATAGTTTAGTATGCGCATTAAAAATTAAAAAAAAAAACTTAGTGAATTTTTTTTCTTAGGCACAGCCCATGGCACGGCATGTGTCGGCACGTGTGCCAGGTCGAGCCTAAACAAAAAAATTTAATCTCGACACGACACAACACAGACATAAACACGCACGAGCCTTACTTACCGGCCGGCCCATTGAACATCTCTAACTGTATCTATCTCCACCATAACAAATTAAACATCGGGTAACTACTAGACTAGGCATTGGCATATAAACTAACTAACTATAGTACCAAAAAGAATGATGCGACATTGTAAAAGAGATGGGGCAAAGGGCAGAATGGGAAACGATTGAAGAAAATAATAGTATATAATAATATGGATTTGGTAAAAATAAAAAATAAATAAAATAAAGTGGTGACACGTACCTCCTTTTATTTCTCGATCGAGTAGTGCAGAAAGTGGAGTGTGTGTGTGTGTGTGTGTGTTAATTGTGAAATGTCAGCCAATTTTTTCTCTCTCATTCTGAAACAGCTCAGCAGGAATGGTGTACACTAGAGACGTCTGTCTGTCAGTCAGAACTGCCAAAAGAGCAAAACGGGTACACGTACAAATTAAATCAGCCAATCAGCGATATATTTCAGTTACTAAAAGCTAGCACAGAGGGAATAAGCAATATGCAGGGCCAAAAGAGATGAGACCCCTGAACCCGAACCCTCCAGAATGATCTGATCACATCTGATTCGAAGTCTCGAGTCATTAGCTGGGCGACTCGAACCGAACATCAATTCATCAATAGATCAATAGTAGCTCAGTGTAGTAGTTGTTTCCTCTAATGGGTTTGTTTTAGGTTACGGGTATAGTGAAACTGAAGCATCATCCATCAGTGCAAGCAGCAGCTCTCTTGATAACTTGATAACTTGATTTGATGCCTTTAGTTTCTGTTTCTGTTTATTAGCTAAAGTATCCTGTTTAATCTACGTTATAATCACTTCATTTCAGAAAAGATAAAAAGGAGTTGATCTTGATCATGATCATGAGCTCACCATCACGTGACAATTAACTTGTGCTAAAATTAAATGACACACTTGGATATGAACTTCGACTTATGAAGTCTCTTATTTTTTTGGACCAACCACATTTACAACTACGCCACTAGATATAAGACTGGACCATTACATGTTTCCTTCCTACGTATATGGACATGGTAAATCCTCTACCTAATCTTTTCGTTTGAAATTAATCTCCGAATAGTCACAACCCTTATTTTTTTTTCTTTCTTACAAAACCTTTTCAAGAGATGCGCACGTCATTTGAGTTTTTTCAGAAAATTACTAGCTATGCAATATAACTTAATTGCATCAAGAATTTCGCTCTTATTATTCCTTCAGCACAAACGCTCAACTTGTATCAAGGAAAGTTACAATTATGATAATTGTAAATTTGATTGATTTTTAAAAATCGATTCAATCAATCTTAGTGCTGATTAACGATCGATCTTTGTCTGGTTCAATTTTATTGTTGAATAACAATCAATTTTTGAATTGACTGACTAATAGTATTGAGATAAACGCTCGTTTTGACTGATGTCGTTGCCTTTGTTTTATTTCACTTAGCATTAAGCTGAACTTCATTACTATTGGAAATTGATTGAATTAAAATATTTTCAAACTGATATCTATGGATCCACGTACGTTGCAACAGTTGCAATAACGTACAACACTATTTGCCTTCATTTGGATATACCAGTGGATTAAAAGTGATTAAAATCTAACAGTTGGGGTTAGATAAATTTTAAATGAGGACTCGATTGGCAACCGTTGAAACCGGTTATGTATTTATGTAATAGAAAACGTCGGTTTCACAAAATGCATCACAATGAGAACAACTCTGTTTAATGGATGGAAAAAACAGAAATTTGGTTTTATCGTATCGCGGTTGAGAATTAATCTGAATGTAAAATTGAAAGAAGACGATTAGAAATTCTTAGGGGGAAAAGATGCAAGTTTACGAATTAAGCAAGGCAGTCATTTTCATCAACCAAGTGCAGGCCGTTAACAAAACTAAGTTAAGAATTCATAACCCCAATTTCGTCCGTACATAATTGGTCAGCAGTAGAGAATACAAAAATCCAACCACATGAGAACATGCCCCGGAAGTAAGAACTCATCTATTACCAATATCGTCACATTTAACCTTTACAAAAACAAATAAATATCTACCTGCACAGTTTGTTCAGAGGTAAATGGCATATCTTTGTTCACTTTCTTTTCCAACAAATTAATTCCCTCTCACTCGCTCTTTTAATGTAGCACTTATTGGAATGAAATTAAACAATCACTCCTACTTACTATTCTCACCTTCCCTGATTTTAACAAATAAACATAACTGGCCCTCCCAAGCTAATTACCACCGTCTTTCTCCTTCAAAGATTATTAACTTTTTTTTTTTTTGTTTTTTTGGCATTATCTGCTGCATCGACTCCAAGGCCACAATATCGTTTTGACATAATGAGATGTGACTATTTCATTATCTTCCAGCACCGCCAATATCGTTTCCGGTTATCCACATCTTCGCCTTCACGATTGGAATTTCTGTTTGCTTTAATTGATGTCGTTCCTCACTTAATCTGCACACATCGAAACTGAAATTTCACGATCACAATTTGTGGGGGATGGACAAGATTTCAATGTTCAAGATTTCTGATGAGTGGAAAATATTTAGATGCCCACAATTTCTTCAGTGTGGAAAAATTTTCGATAGTGACCTCCCAAAGTAGAGTCAATCGCAATAAGTTTGTGAACCTTTATTTAATTTATTGTTTTGTACAGTTTGTTTTAGCAACTGGCTCCTTCGTTTATCCATTGTCTAACTCCAACCGTTAGATTCAATTACTTTTAATCCAACGGTATCTCCGAATGAAGACAAAAAGTGTTGTACGTTTGCAACATGTGCAATGTGTTATATATATATATGTAGTCATTCTCAAAAGTGGACGCTCGTATTTATTTTTCATGTGGATAAACTTTAAAACCGCGAAATTTAAGAGAGTTAATTTTGAATTCTTTAAAACCACATAATTTTATAATTCATTAAATAATTGATTCTTTTCAATTGTACGATTTAAAAATATGTTTGCATTAAAAATAATGCGAGTGCCCACATTTAAAAATGATTATATATATATATATATATATATATATTCTCACCTAATGTGAGATTTTTAACTCGTAGCAAAAATAATTAATTGTAACTAAGATGACGTCGTATCGAGTCATGCAAGGAAATTTTTTTAATAAGCTTGGGATTATGATTAGCCAGTTGTTACTTTATGACACAATGCTGGCATGACTGACTATTTTAAGGACCTGTCTATGGTACAGATTCTGTAACAAACATCTCCCGTCATCCCACTATCCAATTGTCTATTGTTTAGTTTCTCACTCCACATCCAACGGCAGATGCTGCTGTCTGTAGCTTACAGATTCTGTAAGCTAGTCAAGTCCCTATTTTAATAATTAATATAGTATTCCAAAGTCTTCAACATCTCTTTCACTTAATAAGACATTTAAACTAAACCACAGCTTTTGATCTGTAATCAGTTTGTGGACTATTTGATGTAAATTTTTATCAAATCTGATAGCAGAGTGTGGAGAGATCAGAAAGCAAACCATGAGTCGTCTCATGCATTTACATTCAGGCTTCTCTCCAAAGTATCATCCTAATTTGCAACGGTCTGGTAAGTCTAATTCGTTCTAACTTTCTGATCATTTTACCGGGCACATGCATATTATAAACATATGTAAAACTACTTTATTGTATTCAAGAATAACAAAATTACTATTAGAATTTTTTCCCTCAAATTTTTATTTATTTTTTTAATTTTATTTATCGTGTAACAGTCTTTTGATTCAACTGCAGTTTAATTCGTCATTTATTTGGCAGTAATACTGCTATTTAATTTTTTATTCCCTGGTAGAGTCTTGATAAATAAATTTCTACTCTATTTTGATTTTTTGGCAACCGCTGTGAAGAGTCGTTGGCATATTGTCATCTATATGATGCTGCTGTTAATCTGGATGAATAAGAGTCGACTTGAAGATTAGTGCGTTTGCTAACCTTTGTCATTCTTTGCCTTTTCGTTTTCAATTTCAAAAACAAAAAAAATAGTTGATAGCGCGTTGGTTTGCATGCTTTATAAAACATAATTTTTTTAATCTAAAAAGTTTAGGGCGCGTTTGGTATTATTTTTTAAATATTGTTTTTGAATTTATTTTTTTCTAAGGGAAGAATGATTGATTTTTATTGAACTTAAAAACGCTTTTAGTAAATTGTCTTAAAATTAAAATGTAGAAAAGAAAATTTATAAATGTGTTTGGTAATTTGTCTGAAAATATCATTGTTATGTTAATAAAAATAAAAAAAGTTTTGTTTGAAAGTAATATTGGTAAATTAATAGAAGTTAAAAAAGTCACTACCATACGAATTTATGCATGCATATTAGAGTGTTTATTATGTTTATTTGTGTCAGACCATATATTTTTTACTAATTATAAAAATATTCTTTCTTGATTTTATAAATATAAATGATTAATTCTATTCTTTCTTTTTGTTGTGGGATCGATCCAACTTTGATAAGATATATTGGAAATGTAAAATTACCTTTTCAGCTCCTTTATAATTTTTGGAAAGCAAGTTCAACTTGTTTTGCAATTGAAAATGCAAATAATCACTACAACCAAATCCGTTTCACTATTTTATGTTTTGGAAAGTCAAAAATAAAGAATACAAACTACCCCAAATAATTTTCCACTATTTTTTTGAAAATGACTTATAATAAGACAAAAAAAGGTGGATCTAGCTGCATCAATATTGAATACATTATATAATTTATATTCAAATAATCTAATTTTAACTTGTCCAATTTATACTTTTTATTTCAACTGGGTCCCATCTCTAGGCTAATTAAAACTTTGAATTTAAACATTTCCGATTAGTATTTATGGCCAACTAAAATTGTTTGACTTCAATTGCTGGTCGAATCGGGCACCGCACCAGTTTCAATTCAAATTAATGTATACATGGCATTAATTTATTGAATTTTTGAACGGATGACCCGGTTTCGTTGGCATTACTATTTTTTTTTTTTTTTGCTTTTTTGAATATTATCTTATTGGGCACTACTATCATTACAATAATGGACCACTTTTTAAGTTTTGTGAAACGCATCTGAATTTTCCTATAGTCGTATGTTTGCTACTATAACTGGGCTGGGATGCTAAAGGTGGGGCAGGCTGACGCTCTCTAGGCACCGCTTCTAACATTATGCAATAATTATAGGATTCCAAATTTAGTGTACTAATTTATATTTCACCTTTATTTGTTACATCATTTAATGAACGATGAATTTTATAATTAATAAAATTATTACTATACTATTTGATAAACGAGTATTACATTAGTTGCTATATAAATTATAATCAAAATGTTAAGATCTCTAACATGATTACATTACGGTCTCCTATAAACTAAGTTCTTGTTTTTGCAATGGTCATTTACTCGAATGTTTATGTTACCGGAATGATAGTTTGTAGTGAGAATGAGAGGGAGAGTTGGTCAAAATCAACTGTGAAAATGGCAAATAGAAGAAACTTCACATTTGTGTACGGTTATACGAAGCAATAATTTTATTTACTGTATTTTATCTGATAAAGTTATATATTTCGGTTATTTCAGGTTGCAATAAAACGCTTGAATCGCCACTATTTGAAGGCAGGAGAAAATATGTGAAATGCTCCCAAAGTCCATTTTATTTAACTAGTAAAATTAGAAAGATTGAGGATATAAGCAATAAAAGCTGTGAATTAATGTTCAACCGGCCGGTCACCTTACAAGTTTGTTATGCATCAAAATCCGAGGATGCGAATCAAAGGACGACCTCTCAGGAAGTTTTCTTAAAGAATTTAGATGCACTCTACCGTTTTATTCGTCCCTACGCACTTATGGGCACTGTGAGTTCCTTATTAATTACTTAGTTGTCTAATCCACACACATATAAATAGTATTGATCTAGTTCATGATACTAGATTTTGTTAAAATTCTAGAGTAGATAACTTCTATATATACATTATTATCTTTTACCTTATCTCTGGTCTCTCTCTCTATATATATATATATATATATAATTTTATACTTTATTAACGTTTGGAAAAACTATTAAATTATATGTTTTAATATCTTTCTTGTGTTTTAACAAAGTCCATTATCTTGGACCAAATCATCAAAGTTTCTTGAGTGCAACCGACTGCATTTTTCAAAGCACGGATTTAGTATTTTACAATATTATAATTGATTTGTCCACAAACTACAACATTGTAAAAACTCTTTATAATGTTGTAAAATTTTAATTTTATATTTTAAAAGTATTGGTACCAATACTTGAGAATAATTAGCTGGCAACCGCGTATTAATTATTCTTAAGTGTGGGTGCCCTCATTTGTTTTTCTTAATGTGGACATGCTGTTAAATTTGGTTTATATATATATGGAAATGTATGTAATGACATTAATATGGCTTTGTTTTTTCATTTTTGCTTATTAGGTAATTGCTATAACATCGGTTTCTCTTCTTCCCCTACAAAATCTTGATGATTTGACTCCCACATATTTCATGGGATTTTTGAAGGTAAACTTTAAGTGACAGACAAAAACAATTGCTCGTAATGTTATTTATTTGATTGACATTAATTCTTCTTTATATGTATTTCAGGCCATGGTGCCCGGATTGCTGATGACCGTTTATGAGGTTGCTATAAACCAGTTGTATGATGTTAAAATAGACAAGGTATTTCAATAGAGGCGATAGTTACTTTTTATGCCAAAAACAATAATTAATTTTGTTGTTATATGTTGAGTGGTTTGATTGTCTCACACTGATTGGAGAATTAATAATACAAGAACTTAAATATAAGATGAGTCACTCAACTTAATTAAAATTAATATTTATCTTTAGATTAGACACCTAGACATACGTAGCCTAGTCTCCCAATAAGTGATATCAAAGACACATTTTTTAGTAGCCGAAATGTGGACTCTGTGATGGACGAAAAAGCACCAAAAGCGCTTCCCCCCTATTGAGTAGAAAAAGGGGTTATATATGGGCTTGTATACATGACGGGCGAACAAGGATAAATGAATAAAGATGTGACAATGTTTTTTGTCTTTTAGTTTATTTATGAATTTTCCTCTTTAACATTTTTATTTTTTGATAAAAAATTCTCAAAAGTCACTAAACGACAAAAAATGTCATAATTTTATTCATTTACCACCTAAAATACTAGGCCAGCGCCGAAACATTATATGTGATGGAATAATTATCAAATCAGATTGCATACACATAATGGCAGTCACAAAGTAAATTTGTTGAGTCCACAGCACATATAATTGTGTTTAATTATTACGTTTTTCATAATTCTTTTGCTAATTAATGAATGGGTTTATCATATTTCAAAGGTCAACAAGCCTAATCTCCCCCTTACTTCTGGTGACCTGTCCGTGGGAACTGGAATGGCAATTGCTTCCTCATCCTTATTGATGGTAAGCAAATGCTAACAACACCTTTCAAATTTGTGTTTAATTTATGTTCATTAATATATAGGAAAAATGGCTCTCAAAAATTTGTTTTTATTGACATCTAAAGTTTTGTTATTTATAATTCATTGGTCTCAATTTTCAGAGTCTGGCCATGGGAATTATGCTTCGATCTCCACCGTTTCTTTTGGCCCTCGTCATATGGTTTCTCCTTGGAAGTGCTTATTCTGTGGATGTAAGTGCCGTCTCCGCGTGAAATTCATTCCCACATTTTAAAAATATTTTGTTGGTTTTAATGTTTCAACTCCTGTTATTTTTCACAAAATTATGTTTTCATAGGAAAGCGTACAAAATGTGCACAGTATGCTGCAAACATCATTCCTAAAAAAGCTTTTTTTTTAAAAAAAATCAAAACTTTATTTTGCACTATTCTATGTACAGTAAATACGAGAGAACGAGAATTAGTACACATGATGTTTAGAGAAACTAAGTGAAATCTTAAACCCTACAGTGATAACGATGTTAACTTTATTTATCATTTTACTATTTTATTCCAAATATTTGATGTTAGTCATAAAATTTAAATATTTTGAAAATATAAATCAAGTATGACTTATATATCCTTAATGATCATATTAATTTAATAATGAATTGCAAATTATGGAGAAAAATTACAATTAGGAAAAAAAATCATAACTACCCATATTAGTTGTATAAATTATCCATTTGAATTACAATAACACTGGCCATATGTGACCACTGGAGCGGAAGTGCAATATATATGTTTGAATATTACAAAAAGATGAGTAATCCAAAAATATACCTTGGTGGGTATATGCATTTATTTTTTTTAACCTTTTACATAAAATCCAACAAATTAAGCTCTATCCTACATAATAAAGTTCCTCCTCTAAACACAAATACCATAATATAAATATGTGCACTTACATACATACATGCATACATACATAGGCTTTTATGATGTTGTGAAATGATTTATAATGATGTGAAAGACTTTTACACTATTATGAAACCCTAAATTTGTACCAGGATTTATATATAGTAATTTTCTAGTCCGGGACTTTAAAATGTAAGAAAGTCTAGGAAAACGCATAAACTATGTGATTTATTTGCTTTAACTTTTAAACATCTTAAACTCAACAGTTTTAAAGCTTTTTCCGGACTTTCGTACACTTTAAACTTTTAGACCAAAAAAGCATTTCTTGTATGTGTGTGTGTGTGTGTGTATTATGTCAACTAATTTTTCTTAATAATTTACAATTCATTCTTAAATTAATTTAATCATTAAGGGTATATAAGTCATTTCACTTCATTTATATTCTCAAAATATTTAAATTTTATGCTTAACATCAAGACTAGAGGTAGAATAGTAAAATGATATATAAAGATAACACCGTTATAATTGTAGAATGTTTGAACTTACTTTGAAACATGAGGGAGATTTCACTTGATTTCTTTTAGCAATAAGGGGCTAATCCTCATTTTCCCATGGAAATATGATTGCTCTTATTTTCAAGTTGAACTTATATAACAAAATTGTTTATTTGGTCAAAATTCATCTCATTGATAATTGGCTATTCTTGATCCTGTAGCTTCCCTTTCTTAGGTGGAAGAGAAGTTCATTTCTAACTACATTGTACATCGTGCTAGAGAGGGGACTTCTACTCCAATTTGCGTACTTCATACACATTCAGGTGCATAGATACAGATTATTCTTCATCTTGTCATTTGTTGAGGAAAATTTTTGATGACCTAGAATTTAATCCTTTATGTCATAATTTGGTCACTTATTTTAAAATTCTTATTTTCTTTTGTATTTTTCTGTTGAAGCGGTTTGATATATTCCATGATCTAATAATATTTGTGCAGAAATACGTACTTGGAAGACCAATAGCAATTACGAGAACATTGATGTTTGCAGTCGCTATTAAGTGTTGTTTCGGCTTTGTGATTTCAGTTCTCAAGGTAATTAAGAAACGTGAAAAAATAAAATGTCAACAAAACATATATATAGCGAATTAATAGTTACTAATTTACTTGCTTCGGATATTTAATAGGATATACCTGATGAGGATGGGGATAGAGAATTTGGCATTCGGACGCTTAGTGTCATTTTAGGGAAAGAAAGTGTGAGTAATTAAAGTACAAATTTAATTTTACGCCCATCATTTAATTTTTTACTTTAGATGTTTCAGATTTTCTTTAATTTCTTACAAATCAATGTATTGTTATTCATTTTAAAAGGTACTTTGGCTTTGTGTTTATGTGCTGTTCATTGCTTATGGAGCCGCTGTTATAGTCGGATTAACTTCTTCACCTTACCTGCTGAGCAAACTTGTCACAGTAAGATATTGTATTGGTTATGTTCTTGTTTATGAGAAATTTAAAAATATATCAGAGTTATTATGTCAGTCATACAATAAGAAATGATGTTCTAATATGTGTGTATTAATTTTTAAAAAACCACAATGTATGTGATGATTATATTAAATTCAATTACACATGTTATACATGCATTGACCTTTAATGTATTTTAGAAGTTTATTTGTGCCCGAATGTGATTACAATCACATATTAACATTTTTTTTCCTCTCCCGTAGATAATTAGCCACAGCATGCTAGCTACTCTTCTGTGGCATCAGGCTCGAACTGTTGATCTCTCTAGTAAAGCGTCAACACTTTCTTTTTACATGTTCATTTGGAAGGTAAGTGGTTCCACGTTTTCATGTGAAAATATTTAGTCAATTCCAAGGAAGTTTTATTAAGTTGTAGACTGACTTTATGTTTTTGCATTTGCAGTTACACTATGTTGAATACCTCATTATTCCATTTGTACGATTATGAGATATCAATGGCCCAACTTTCTGTTACTTCGTTGCTTGCTACTGTAGTTGTTGTGATGTTAATTGTGTTACATTTAAAAGATAATAAGGTTGTTTGTGACAAATGTCAATAATATCTTGACTGAAAGTTCAAAGCTCTTCCGTTTTGACATAGATAGATTGTCATTTATTTGTTAAAATCATGTTTCCTGCAGGCCCTTTTTTGTTCTATGTTTTAAATGATTAATTACAATCCAAAACCAAAATGGTAAAAATCCTTCGAAGGGAAATTCAGCAATAATGCGAAAAACATTTAAGGGAGGGATAAAATTACACTAATAGGTGGCGTTTGTTTTTTAACTTAATAACTTAAAGTGACTTAACTTAGTTAATTAAGTTAATTAGAGGTGTTTGTTTCTATAACTTAATGGGACTTTTTAGATAATTTTGACTTAATAAAATAAGCCAATTTTTTTGACTTTTTACTTAATAGAGATATCTGAATTAAGTCAATTACTTTCTAATGTCAAAAATATCCCCGCTTTATGATTTATTTTTCATGTCTATTGCAAAACTCACCCATAGATATTTATCCTACATAATAATCTCATCATTATTATTTTAGCCGTCAAGAAATCCCTCCTTACTTTGGTATCAACTCTTCAAGTATTGAAAATTAAAATTACATGTGACAACTTCGAGATAAAATGGAAAATCAATTGTTTCAAGTATCTTATTAGTTTTTTTTTCTTATATTATATACGATAAAATTTGAAATTTATGGTATTTTATATATTAAAATTCCAAAATCATTATGTATTCACTTTAATATAGTTTTACTTATAAATGTTAAAATATTATGGTATTTAATATATTATTTATTTGACATTCAAATTTAATAAGGATACAAATGTAAAAGTATATATTTTCAGTTTTTTAAGTTAAAAAAACAAACAACTTGATAATTATTTTTCGAGATTCAGACGAAAAAACAAACATATTATTCGGATTCAGACATTCAGATCTATTCAGAATTCAGACTAATTCAGGTGTATTCAGATTTCAGACAAAAAAACAAACGCCACCTAATCTTTCTTGATCTGTAATTTATTTTGGGCTAAATTTACGTGACTAATTGGTGGTTAATAAATAGAAATATATGAGAAGTTAAATCTTAATTATATATTATTACTAAAATACATGAGCACAAGATTTTAAAAACTCAAAGAACACGGATTAAGAGAGGATTCTAATCTCATGTTTTATTCGCCCTTCAATTTATAGGTAATAAATGGCTAGCATTAGAAGTAGCTAATGATATTGACATTTAGCAATGATTGCTCAATGCTATATAATTAATAATGAGCACACAAGTGGGATTTGAATTTGAATGCACAAGTTTGAGTCTCTTGGAATTTATGGAAAAGATCAAAAGGCGCACTCTTGGAATTTATGGAAAAGATTATCTTAACTTAGTCATCTACCATGGTTATATGAGGGTGACTTTAATGAGATTCTCAGTCTGTAAGAGACTGCAAGAGAAAGAAGGGGGTGGCGCCCAGAATTTAAGTGCAATTTTAAGAGTTTAAAGACGGTCATGGAATGTGGTCTTTGTGATTTGGGCCACAGGGGTGTGCCTTTTACTTGCACAAATCGAAGGTTTAAGAAAGGTCTGATTAAAGGGAGGCTAGACAGATTTTTGTGTTCTGAGCAGTGGCGAAACATATTTTCCAATATTTTGGTTGCTCATATGGCAGCTAGGGGCTCTGATTATTTGCCAATCTGGATTGAATTTTACAGAGGACGATCATTAGAGACAGTAAGAATAGGTGGGACAGTAGATTTTATTTGAGGATTATTGGTCCTCGTATGATGATTGCAAAAGACTGATTGAGATTTCATGGCATGATGTGCTTTGAATGGCAACAATCCTATTTCTATATTTCTATGTAAAGTGGAAAATTTGAAGGAAGCTTTGAATGCTTGGAGCAGGGAAAATTTGGTAAGAAGAGCAGGATGTTGGTGGCATTGCAGAATTAATACAAAATTTAATAAATGCTCCATTGAATTTAATAGACAGTGAGGCTATCAAGAAAGTAGAAACAAAAGTTAATAATATTTTGGAGGAGGAAGAGGATAGGTGGAGCCAGCAATCAAGGGCTGTCTGGGTTAAAGAAGGGGATCGTAATACCAGATGTTTTCATGCAAGGGCTTCAGTTAGACGAAGAGTAATAGGATTGATGGGCTGTTCGATTCAAACAACAGATTGAGAGAAGGGCTTGTAAAAATTACAGCAGAGGTGTGCAACTACTTTACTAATAAATTTACCTCCTCAAATCCTTCTCATGATTCGATTGATGATATTCTTAGTGATTTGGAGCCTAAAGTAACAGAGGATATGAGTCAAATGATAGACAAAGCCTTTATGGAGGAGGAAATTGGTCTAGCCCTTTTTCAGATGCATCCCTACAAAGCTCTTGGACCTGATGGACTAAATGCTGAATTTTTTTCAAAAATATTGGCATATCATCGGTGAATTAGTAACAAATGTTTGTTTTCATATTGTGAATGATTAGGAGACATCCCATTGTTTGAATAAAAATTAAATTGCTCTGTTCCCTAAAATTAAAAAGCCAAAAAAGGGAATCCTAATGCAGGCCTATTAGTCTCTGTAATATTATTTATAGAATTATTACAAAAACAGTGGTTAAAAAGCAAAACTGGAAATCAAAGCGCTTTTGCATCAGGTAGACCTATTATAGACAATATGATTGTGGTTATGAAGGTTTACATAAAATTAGATTAAGAAAAAGGGGAAAAATTGTATGAGGGCTCTGAAGTTAGATATTAAAAAGCTTATGATCGCTTAGAATGGGATTTCTAGCAAAGGTGATGATAAAATTTGATCTTATTTTGCTTTGTATTATAGCTTTCTTCCTTCTCCGTGTTATTAATGGAGTTCCTTCGGCAATATAATCCCTAATAGAGGATTAAGACCAGGCTGCTTCCCCCTCTCCCTTTATCTATTTATTTTATGTGCCAAAGCTTTTTCATGTTTATTTCAAAATACTATTAGTGCGAACGTAAATTCATGGTGTTGATTTTGGGAGACATGGTCCTTCCATTTCTCACCTTTTGTTTGCAGATAACAGCCTAGTTTTTTAGAAAGCCTCAGTGGATGAGTGCCGACAGCTTAAGAGAATATTGAGAAGCACTCGCTTCTGGCCAGGTGTTTAATTTAAAGAAAATCTTCAATACTTCTAGTCTAAATGTACAGGCTGATGTCTTTGGAAAATGAAGGAGGCCTTCCAGCTGGAGGTTGTA